>CM069149.1:13603656-13916156 GCA_035221665.1 Okamejei kenojei | reverse complement strand
GCATGGCCTTTGGTGTGCTGGCCTTTATAAATCAGAGCATTGAATATAGGAGTAGGGAAGTAATGTTAAAATTGTACAAGGCATTGGTAAGACCAATTCTGGAGTATGGTGTACAATTTTGGTCGCCTAGTTATAGGAAGGATGTCAACAAAATAGAGAGAGTACAGAGGAGATTTACTAGAATGTTGCCAGGGTTCCAGCAACTATGTTACAGAGAAAGGTTGAACAAGTTAGGTCTTTATTCTTTGGAGCGCAGAAGGTTAAGGGGGGACTTGATTGAGGTCTTTAAAATGATGAAAGGGATAGACAGAGTTGACGTGGATACGTTTTTCCCATTGAGGGTAGGGAAGATTCAAACAAGAGGGCATGACATGAGAATTAAGGGACAGAGGTTTCGGGGTAACGTGAGGGGGAACTTCTTTACTCAGAGGGTGGTGGCTGTGTGGAATCAGCTTCCAGCAGAAGTGGTGGAGGCAGGATCGATTTTAACATTTAAGAGTAAAGTGGATAGGTATATGGACGTGAAGGGAATGGAGGGGTATGGTCTGAGTGCAGGTAGATGGGACTAGGGGAAAACAAATGGTCGGCACGGGCTGGAAGGGCCGAGAGGGCCTGTTTCCGTGCTGTAATTGTTATATGGTTATATGCATATGGCGTGCACAGCCTAAAGTTGTAGGCTTGTTCTGTTTGATCTTTTTGTTTGTGCACGTCGGGTTGATTGCATTAGTCGAAATAGGGTGGACCACGTGAAGGTTGCAATCTCCCACCCCAAAGGTTAAGTGACTGTTGGTGACAATCATAGTTCACTGTGCCTCTTCACAGGCTGTAGAAAAGCATAAAATCGAAGTAGAAATTACAACACTGCCAACTTGATCTTTAAATTCTCTGATGATACCACTGTTGTCAACCAGATTAACAACTATGATGAGACAGTGTATAGGAAAGAGATGGAGAACCTTGTAATCATAGCATCAGAACAACAACATCAGCAAGATGCGAGAGTAGGTTGTTGATCTAAGGACGTGAGGGGATGAGCACAACCCTTCCTCGTCAACAGTGCTACTATAGAGATGGTCATGAGCTTCAAGTTCCTAGGTATCCATATCACCAGAAACCTAACCTGGTCCCTTCACCAGTAGTAATCAAGAAAGCAAATCAGCAGGAAGACAAAAGTGCTGGAGAAACTCAGCGGGTGCAACAGCATCTATGGAGTGAAGGAAATAGGCAATGTTTTGGGCCGAAACCCTTCTCTAGACTGATGGAGCAAATCAGCATATTTACTTTCTTGGGCATCTGAGTAGATTTGACATGTCCAACAAGGATTCTCTCAAATTTAAACCGACTCACTTAAGACCCACTGATATCAGGCTCCTAAACCAATCACCTTTTTGCACATCCCTTTCCCAAAGGTGCTACATTGCTACCACTGAGCCTTCTCGTCTCCAGAGCGAATAGTCCAAGCTTCTTTAATCTGTCCATATGATTATTGCTTCTTATCACTAGAACATTTTCTGAACTCTCACTGATGCTTTTCCTGATAGTGGAGCCCAGTGCAGTACAATGCAGTGCAGTGCTGAGGGAGCACCTCACAACCAGAACGACCAGCTTTACAATGGGAGGTTAAATGTGTATCTTTGTGGGGTCTCTCAGATGGTCATTCAACATCTTATGGATCTACCAGGGGAATTATTCTTGGTTTCCTACTCAATAGTTATCTTTCATTTAGTATGACCCAGTCATTATCATTTTGCTGTATAAAAATTGCCAGCCAAGAAAGGACACAATGTGCTGGAGTAACTCAGCGGGTCAGGTAGCAACGCTGGAGAACATGAATAGGTGACATTCCAGGTTAAGACCCTTCTTCAGACACACCATAGCCTTCCATGATTCTTCCAAACAACAGTGATTACACTTGAAAGGAACTTTGAATCCCAAGAAAAGGACGTGAGGAGCTTTTCAAAAATTCAGTTGTTTCTTTCTTTCATGTCCAAGCATCAAAGTGGTATAAAAGTTAAGATTAAAGAGGATAGATTGCCTTCTTAAAGCAATCCATGTCCACTCCCATTTGGAGCAGTTATGGAAAGAGGAAATCTTGTGTCAGACTGACTTCCCCTCACCCAAGTGTAGAGAAGCGATTACCTTCAACCCTTTGCACATCTTGATTTAGACATCAACTTCTGACAGAAGAGTGGGACAGTTCAGTTTAGTTTATTGTCATGTATACCGAGGTACACAGTGCAAACCTTTCAGAAGCTCCATTCCGGTTCCGTCAGGAGGATGACATCCTGAGGGAGCTCTGATAAAAAATCTCAGAAATGAAACATTGGGTCTGTTTCTCTCTACACAGATGCTGAGGTATTTCCAGCATTTTCTGTTTTATAATGAAAGGCAGGTGTTTGCAGAAGTTACATAAAATTGGAGAATTCAATGCCGTGTCCTTTGTCTCTTCATAGAGTCATACGGCATGGAAAAAGGCCCTTCAGTCCAACTTGCCCATACTGGCCAACATGCCCCATCTACACTAGTCCCAGCTGCCCATGTTTGGCCCATATACCTCTATACCTTTCCTAACCATGTACCTATCCAAATGTCTTTTTAAATGTTGTTATAGTACCTGTGTTGGAAGGAACTGCAGACAAAATGTCTAAGAACGAACTGCAGATGCTGGTTTAAATCAAAGATAGACACAAAAAGCTGGAGTAACTCAGCAGGATAGGCAGCATCTCTGGAGAGAAAGAATGGGTGACGTTTTGGGTTGGGACATGCTGGTTTACACCGAAGATAGACACAAAATGCTGGAGCAACTCAGGGGGACACGCAGCAACTCCGGAGAAAAGGAATGGGTGATGTTTCAGGGTGAGTTCCTTCTTCAGAGTGTGATGAAAGATTTTGATGCAAAACATCACCCATTCCTTGTCCAGAGATGCTGCCTATGCTGCTGAGGTGTTCCAGCATTATGTGTCTATCTTTGTTATAGTACCTGTCTCAACTACCTCCTCCGGCATCTCGTTCCATATACCCTCTGAGTGAAACATTTGCCCCTTGTCACTTATTTGTCTTATGGATTATTGGGTAAGCATCATTGTGAGAATTGTACCTTATGACCAAGTGCTGTCCTGATATATTACAGCAAGGCTTGGGGAATAATCTCCAAATTCGATCTCTCTTTGTTTAACCATTTTCTGCTTATCACTGTGATGTAGGCAAACTGTGGTAGGATGTCCCTCTCGCTCTCTCCATGTATTTGTTTTAGTTTAAACCTACTGGTTATCTTGGGGGTGAAACTGATAGATCCCTCATCTCCCTGAGTCACTGTCCCACCCTCAGTACTCCAAGTACAGAGGCAGGAATCCAACTCTCAGATAGAATCAAATTGCTGGAGTATTTCAGCGGGACAGGCAGCATCTCTGGATAGAAGGAAAGGGTGACATTTCGGGTTGAGACCCTTCTTCAGACTGAGAGTCAGAGGAGAGGGAGACACGGAGATAAGGAGTTTAAGAAGGAACTGCAGATGCTGGAAAATCGAAGGTAGACCAAAGTGCTGGAGAAACTCAGCGGGAGCAGCAGCATCTATGGAGCAAAGCATCTATCCTTCACTCTATAGATGCTGCACCCGCTGAGTTTCCCCAGCACTTTTGTCTACCCACGGAGATAAGGAAGTGTAAGCTGTGAAAAACAGACATCAAAAGGGATGCAGCTCAAGGAAAATGTAGAATGGATCATTGTTAGCTGGGAGAAGGTGACAGCGAAGCATACAGATAAAATTTAATCAGGGGGCTGTCGGACTGGTTGGAGAACTAGGAAGGGGAGGGATAGAGAGCGAGGGAAAGCAAGGGTAAGTGAGAGAAGTCAATATTCATACTGCAGGTAAGACACAAAATGCTGGAGTAACTCAGCGGGACAGGCAGCATCTCTGGAGAGAACAAAATGGTGACGTTTCGGGTCGAGACCCTTCTACCGACTGTTTTATCTATTGGATGTTGAATATTTGAAATAAAACAGAAAATAAGTCGAAAATATTCAGTGGGACATGCAGTATCTGTGGAGAGGGGACAATCAGTTCACAGAGAGTGGTGAGTCTGTGGAATTCTCTGCCTCAGAGGGTGGTGGAGGCAGGTTCTATGGATGCTTTCAAGAGAGAGCTAGATAGGGCTCTTAAAAATAGCGGAGTCAGGGGATATGGGGAGAAGGCAGGAACGGGGTACTGATTGGGGATGATCAGACATGATCACATTGAATGGCGGTGCTGGCTTGAAGGGCCGAATGGCCTACTCCTGCACCTATTGTCTATTGCATATTGTCTATTGATCATCTCTCATTAGAACCCCCCATAGTTCATGTACGTTTCAATTCCATTTGAACAGTTCATTCTTTTTGTTTTGCCCATTAAAAAAAGACTGTCAAAAGTACAAATTATAGAATTCGTTGAAAGAAAACAATTAATAATCACTTTGTTCAATTAATATTTTAATAATAGCCACAGAGTAAGTGAATGAAGTATGTTTGTAAAAACAGACACATGACAGAGGGAATATACTGTAGATCGTAAATAAGTTTAATTCTTCATATGAAAAGGGTCTTCATATCAAAAACGATGCTTATCTAGTCATAAAGTGATACGGTGTGGAAACAGGCTCTTCAACCCAACTTGCCCACACCGGCCAACATAGAAACATAGAAAATATGTGCAGGAGTAGGCCATTCGACCTTTCCAGCCAGCACCGCCAGCCAATATGATTATGGCTGATCATTCAGAATCTGTGCCCCATTCCTGCTTTCTCCCCATATCCCTTGATTCAGTTAGCCCTGAAGAGCTATATCCAACTCTCTCTTGAATACATCGGTCGAGACACTTCTTCAGACAGCTGTGGTGTAAGCTGCCCAAGTGCTCAACGCTGAGGGTAGGATTGTGAAGAGCCTGTTACCTTGGTCCACCCGCAGGCATCTTCCAGCAGAGGTCACTGCGAAGCGATCCGAAGCAAAAACTTCCCGCTGCCAAACCTCCTTCTGGTAACCAACAACAAACGCGCAGTATTCGCTTCCCACGGACTTTCACAGCGAGCCACGTCTCAAACTGAGTTTCCCCAATAAACCGAAATCACCTAAAAACAATCTCAATACAGTCTCAAAGATAAAATCGAACGCACTAGGGGTAACCTTTCGATCGATTTATCAGCATCATTCATACATTCCACGCTCTGTTGCTCAATTGGTTTGCGAGTTTTTCCAACTATTAAAGCTGACTGTTTCGGCCCAATGTTCACGATTCAACATCGTGCACATTGATCGAGGTCGCTTTGAACTGAAAGTTTCTGGTCTGCTCATTAAAGGGTGATGTTGTTGTTTTGTATCTTGAGCAGGTGGGAGGTTTTCAGGCGTGGGACCGTGCCAAACCGCCCACCAAGCATCTCCGGCATCCACACAGGGTCACAATTAATGAGTAAACCATCAGTGCAATGGAATTCATTAGTTGAAGGAGGCTTTCCGGGAATGTTGGACGCAGAAGCCGCACACACGCCGCTTGAAAGAGTTACCCGTCAGTCGAAAGCAATAAGGTAAGTTTACGAGAGAACTTGTCGAACTACCAAATGCTAATTCAGCGCCAAAGAAGGTAGGTGTTATACATGTGTGCGGTTCTGAACAAATAATGCATTTTCTATAATGGTTATCTATTGAAAATACGCTATTCCAACCAGCGGGAATTTCAACAAAAATTATCCCAACAGCTTGGTAAATTGAAGTATTATTGTCAGTAACATTTGGCCGTTGCAATTACTTGTAATGTTGAAAATGTTACTTTGACAATTAAGGTGAATGCGGACTAGGGGCGAGCGGTGAGAGCACGGCCCTGCCCATAATCATTAGCATGTGGAGAATGCATACATTTGCAGGTATGCGTACAAACATGTCTGTTTAACATGACCCTCCAAAGCAATCAGATGTGAATTCCAGCGCCTGTAGTTTCGCAGTGGCTAAAACAAAAAAAAGCGAGCTCCCCCCCCCCCCCCCACACACACACACACACACAGCGAGCTCCACAGTTCTCGGCGTTTGCATTGCAAACGTTTCGTGAAGTGGGTTCGACGGATGGCCAGTTGTGTGGGCAAAGAAAGTGAATGACAGGTTCTCTGTGCTCGGTGTGACAGACACGCGAAACCGCAGCGGTTTGTGGCAGCCCAGAGATACACTTCATGTAAATTCCACACCATGCCAGCTGGCCTTGGCAACGCCAAAAGAAAGACCACTTTGCCCTCAGTTTTACAATCATCGGAGATCTGTGCTGTTTGTAACAGATGAAGTGAACCGTTCAATGCTGTGTAATCGGGTGGTGTTGGTGACGATGTTATTAATGGCCCTGACATTCAACTCTAACCCAGAGAGAGGCAATGACATTGTGCAGTCTCATTCTCCCTAATAATAAATTGTTCCCAGACATTTGCTGAACTTTACATTTGAAATATGTTCTTTTTTTCTTACCTTTTTAACCTTTCCCTTAGCCGGTTTTATTTATGTATCTAATTTTACTATAAATCACTGTATTCCTTCCATTAACCTTAATTGACTGAACCCAATGTTCTGGACCACCCTTTGCCATCTCAGTTCAAACAAGTTGGATCAAAAGAGAAACAACAAGTGCTGGAGAGACTCAACGGGTCGGGCAACATCTCTGGTAGACATGGATAAGCGATGTTTCAGTTATTTCAGCACTCTGTGTTTTCTTTTAGTAAACAGTCATCTGCAGTACCTTGTGTTCTGGATTAAAAGAGTTGCAGTCACAGTGTGGGAGTAAATTGTGCAAAACACAAAGTGCTGGAGGAACTCAGCAGCTCAGGCAGCATATGTGGAGGGAATAGACAGGCAACGTTTCAGGTTGTGAGCCTTCTTGTGAGACTGATTGTAGTAGGGGGGTGGAAAGCTGGACAAAAGAGATGGGGGTGGGACAGAGCCCGGTAAGTGATAGGTGGATACAGTGAGAGGGGGGAGGGGGGTTGATTGACTGATGGGTGGAGTAAATTCCAGAAGCTAGAGATGAAAAGGAGATAAAAGGGTCAGATAAGGAGAGTGAAATGGAAAGCCAGAGCTAGGGGTATACGTGGAAGGGGATGGGAGGAGGGCAAGGGGAGAGATAACAGGAAAGTGAGGGACTCAGGGAAGGGAGATGTGGAAGAAAGTGGGGATAGGAGTGGGGTGGCTCAGGCAAGATCGAGGGAGAAATGGGTGCGCGCTGTTGGGTGGGGGGCAGTGGAAGGTGTGAGAGGGTGGGGAGGCGAGTGGGGTTGCTTCCATACAAAGTTACTGATGTAGAGGACCCCACAGGCATGTATATAGAACAAAGTTTTACTCTCTGAATTTGCTAATGAGATGTACTTTTGACAATTCTACACTGGAGAACGATATTGT
Organism: Okamejei kenojei; assembly: GCA_035221665.1. NCBI lineage: Eukaryota > Metazoa > Chordata > Chondrichthyes > Rajiformes > Rajidae > Okamejei > Okamejei kenojei. The sequence continues at coordinate 13,908,755 of CM069149.1, read as the reverse complement.
GAACAAAACTCAATGAACCTACAAAGTAGTAACTATCAAAAACAGATAAGATTATATATGACAGGCTAGAAATAAACCAGTGTGTTGTCTCTATTAGTGCCATGGAAACTAATGTTTAATTTTGAGATAAGACAAAAGAAACATGTACAGACCTGTTGAAATGGGCCGCATGTTAACATTATTCCTTTAAAGTAAATGCATGGTCAACAAAGAAGGTTAACATTTGCTTTTAATACAATATACACCTCCTTCCTGATGCCAATTAGTGAATTTAAAGAACAGAACATTACTGTTAATATTTGCACTACTCGAACAGTTAACAGTATCTTTGCACTGCAACCCTAGCAAGTGGACAGATCAGGTAGAAGATAAACGTCAAATGGAATTAAAGGGAAAGTAAGGTTAATCTAGTTGGGATGGGGAAGTGAGGCAAGACAGAACTAAACAAAAAAGTATATGGTGTAATATTGGGAAGCGTGCCAAAGCAAAATATTTTAGTGCAGGTCCACAGATCCTTGAAGATTGGAATATAGGCAAAAAGGGGTTAACAGGGTCATAGAGTCCATATAACCATATAACATATAACCATATAACAATTACAGCACGGAGACAGGCCCTCTTGGCCCTTCCAGTCCGTGCCGACCATTTGTTTTCCCCTAGTCCCATCTACCTGCACTCAGACCATACCCCTCCATTCCCTTCACGTCCATATACCTATCCACTTTACTTTTAAATGTTAAAATCGATCCTGCATCCACCACCTCTGCTGGAAGCTCATTCCACACAGCCACCACCCTCTGAGTAAAGAAGTTCCCCCTCACGTTACCCCTAAACTTCTGTCCCTTAATTCTCATGTCATGCCCTCTTGTTTGAATCTTCCCTACCCTCAATGGGAAAAGCTTATCCATGTCAACTCTGTCTATCCCTTTCATCATTTTAAAGACCTCAATCAAGTCCCCCCTTAACCTTCTGCGCTCCAAAGAATAAAGACCTAACTTGTTTAACCTTTCCCTGTAACATAGTTGCTGGAACCCTGGCAACATTCTAGTAAATCTCCTCTGTACTCTCTCTATTTTGTTGACATCCTTCTTATAACTAGGCGACCAAAATTGTACACTATACTCCAAAATTGGTCTTACCAATGCCTTGTACAATTTTAACATTACTTCCCTACTCCTATATTCAATGCTCTGATTTATAAAGGCCAGCACACCAAAGGCTTTCTTTACCACCCTATCTACATGCGATTCCACCTTCAGGGAACTATGCACAGTTATTCCTAGATCCCTCTGTTCCACAGCATTCCTCAATTCCCTACCATTTACCATGTACGTCCTATTTTGATTTGTCCTGCCAAGATGTAGCACTTCACACTTATCAGCATTAAACTCCATCTGCCATCTTTCAGCCCACTTTTCCAAATGGCCCAAATCTCTCTGTAGACTTTGAGAATCTACTTCATTATCCACAATACCACCTATCTTAGTATCATCTGCATACTTACTTATCCAATTTTCCACCCCATCATCCAGATCATTGATGTACATGACAAACAACAGTGGACCCAACATAGATCCCTGAGGCACCCCACTGGTCACCGGCTTCCAACCTGACAAACAGCCATCCACCATTACTCTCTGATATCTCCCATTCAGCCACTGTTGAATCCATCTTGCTACTCCGCCATTAACACCCAAAGATTGAACCTTCTGAACCAACCTTCCATGGGGAACCTTGTCAAAGGCCTTACTGAAATCCATATAGACAACATCCACTGCTTTACCCTCATCAATTTCCCTAGTTACCGCTTCAAAAAATTCAAGAAGGTTTGTCAAACATGACCTTCCAGGCACAAATCCATGTTGACTGTTCCTGATCAGACCCTGTTTATCCAGATGCTTATATATATTATCTCTAAGTATCCTTTCCATTAATTTGCCCACCACTGACGTCAAACTAATAGGCCTATAATTGCTAGGTTTATTCTTTGAACCCTTTTTAAACAATGGAACAACATGCGCAGTACGCCAATCCTCCGGCACTATTCCCGTTTCTAATGACATTTGAAATATTTCTGTCATAGCTCCTGCTATTTCTACACTAACTTCCCTCAATGTCCTAGGGAATATCCTGTCAGGACCTGGAGACTTATCCATCTTTATATTTTTCAAAAGTGTCAGTACTTCCTCCTCTTTGAATCTCATAGTTTCCATAGCTACTCTACTTTTTTCCCTTAACTCACAGAGTTCAATATCCTTCTCCTTGGTGAATACCGAAGAAAAGAAATTGTTCAATATCTCCCCCATCTCTTTTGGCTCTGCAGATAGCTGTCCATTCTGGTTCTCTAATGGTCCAATTTTATCCCTCGTTATCCTTTTGCTATTAATATAGCTGTAGAAACCCTTTGGATTTACTTTCACCTTTCTTGCCAAAGCAACCTCATATCTTCTTTTAGCCTTCCTAATTTCTTTCTTAAGATTCTTTTTACATTCTTTATACTCCTCTAGCACCTCATTTACTCCATGCCTCCTATAATTATTGTAGATATCTCTCTTTTTTCGAAACAAGTGTCGAATTTCCCTTGAAAACCATGGCTCTTTCCAATTTTTACTATTTCCTTTCAACCTAACAGGGACATAAAGATTCTGTACTCTTACAATTTCCCCTTTAAATGTCCTCCATTTCTCTTCTACATCCTTCCCATGAAACAAAGTGTCCCAATTCACTCCTTTAAAATCCTCACGCATTCCCTCAAAGTTAGCCTTTCTCCAATCAAAAATCTCCACTCTAGGTCCTGTTCTGACTCGCTCCATAATTATATTGAAACTAATGGTATTGTGATCACTGGTCCCGAAGTGCTCACCAACGCATACCTCCGTCACCTGTCCTGCCTCATTTCCTAACAGGAGGTCCAGCACTGCCCCTTCTCTGGTCGGTACCTCTATGTACTGCTGCAAAAAACTATCCTGCACACATTTTACAAACTCCAAACCATCCAGCCCATTTACAGAATGTGTTTCCCAGTCTATTTTTGGGAAATTGAAATCTCCCACAATCACTACCTTGTGCTTACTACTAATATCTGCTATCTCCTTACATATTTGCTCTTCCAATTCTCGCTCCCCATTTGGCGGTCTATAGTACACCCCTAAAAGTGTTGCTACACCGTTCCCACTTCTCAGTTCCACCCAAATAGCCTCCCTAGACGAACCCTCTAATCTATCCTGCCAAAGCACTGCTGTAATATCCTCTCTGACAAGCAATGCAACACCTCCACCTCTGGTCCCTCCAATTCTATCACCCCGGAAGCAACGAAATCCTGGAATATTTAGTTTCCAATCACAGCCCTCCTGCAACCATGTTTCACTGATTGCCACAACATCATATTTCCAGGTGTCAATCCAGGCTCTAAGTTCATCCACCTTACTTACAATGCTCCTAGCATTAAAATATGCACATTTTATAAACCCACCATCCTTTATTCTCTGTCTATTATCTTTTTCATCTTTCTCGCCTACATTTTGGGTCAGAGTGCTTCCCTTCTCTGCCTCTTGCCCCACACCCTGTCCCCTAGCCCCCTCTACCCGAGTCCCTCCCCCCAGCCTTTCTAGTTTAAAGTCTCCCCAGTAGCCTTTGCAAATCTCCCTGCCAGGATATTGGTCCCCTTCGGGTTCAAGTGCAACCCGTCCTCTGCGTACAGATCATGCCTTCCCCAAAAGAGGTCCCAGTGATCAAGAAACTTGAATCGCTGCCCACTGCACCAGTCCCTCAGCCACGCATTTAGCCTCCACCTCATTTCATTCCTACTCTCACTGTCACGCGGCACAGGCAGTAATCCTGAAATCGTTACCCTTTTGGTCCTTCTCTTTAACTTTCCCCCCAACTCCCTAAATTCTCCCTTCAGGACCTCGTCACTTTTTCTGCCTATGTCATTGGTACCTATGTGTACCACAACATCAGGCTCCTCTCCCTCCCTTATCAGAATCTTTTGGACACGTTCTGACACAAGCGAGACCCTGGCACCAGGGAGGCAAACTACCATCCGGGTCTCCCGACTGCGTCCACAGAATCGCCTATCCGACCCCCTAACTATAGAGTCCCCTATTACAATTGCCCTCCTCTTTTTGCTACCCTTCTGAGCATCAGGGCCGGTCTCTGTGCCGGAAGCCCGGCCGCAGTTGTTGCCCCCAGCTAGGCTGTCCCCTCCAATCGTACTCAAACCCGAGTACCTATTTTCCAGTTGTACGGTCACAGGGGTACTCTCTAGCCCCTGCCTCTGCCCCTTGCCCTTCCTAACCGTGACCCACTTGTCTGCCTCCTGTGGTCTGGGAGTGACTACCTCCCTGTAGCTCCTCTCTATGACCTCCTCACTCTCCCTGACCAGACGGAGGTCGTCGAGCTGCTGCTCCAGGTTCCTAACACGATCCTTTAGGAGCCCCATCTCGACACACCTGGCGCAGATGTGTACGTCTGGAGGGCTATCAGATTCCCTGACCTCCCACATCTGACATCCAGAACAGTACACTGCCCTGGCCTTCATACTGCCCCCCTTACACAGGATACAATAGCAACACAATATAAAATCACTACAAACTGCTGGGATCTGACTGTAAATCAGCTGCTTTCCCTAGTCCACTTCCCACCAATCAGCTGCTTTCCCTAGTCCACTTCCCACCAATCAGCGGCTTCCTCAAAAAAACCTACTTCTCCAAATGGAATGTTATGGATTTTGGTAAGCCTCTGAAAAAACAAGCCCCGCGCTAGATTTTATAGCTTACCGGTCGGGTGTCGCTCCTCCCCCTCCTCCTCTTCCAACGGCTCCTGTGGGCCTCTGAAAAAACAAGCCCCGCGCTGGATTTTATAGCTTACCGGTCGGGTGTCGCTCCTCCCCCTCCTCCTCTTCCAACGGCTCCTGTGGGCCTCTTTGCACAGAAACAGATCATTTGGCCCACTGAGCCCATGAAACACACTGATCCCATTTTATTATGATCACATTTTCACCAATTCCCTCTAGATTTCACCGCTTACCTCCAAATTAGATACAATTTTAAAGCGGCCAATTATTCTACCAAGTTGGGATGTGAGATGGTTTAGTTTAGTTTATTGTCACGTGTACCGAGGTACAGTGAAAACCTTTTGTTAACTGGAGCACTTTGGTAAGAAGCCCATGCAGGTACAAGGGGAATGTGCAAACTCCACATGGACAGCACCGGATATCAGGATTGAACCTGGGCAGCTGAAACTGTGAGGTAGCTCCTAGCTAGATCATCTGCACTACTCTACTGGCCATCACTCCTTCGCTATTCCAAATGCCTTATTTTATTCTACGGGGTGAAGAATAGAGTATGAGAGCAGGGAGTTCATGGTGAGGGTGCATTAAACATTGGTTAGGCCAGAGCTGGAATTCTGGTCACCGGCTTACAGAAAGGATGTAGTACCAGGACTTTTATGCAAAAAGTTGCTGATGCAGATGCTGGGAGTGTGAACAAAAATGGAAAATGCTGGACAAACTCAGGAGGTCGGTTGAGGGAGAAACAGACTTAATGCTTCAAGTTTGTCATAAGGGATAGGAGTCGAATTAGGCCATTTGGCCCAAGTCTACTCCGTCATTCAATCATGGCTGATCTATCTTCCCCTCCTAATCCGATTCTCCTGCCTTCTCCCCATGACCTCTGACACCTCTGCTAATCACGAATCTATCTATTTCAGCCTTAAAAATATCCACTGACAGCCTCCACAGGTTTCTGTGGCAAAGAATTCCACAGATTCACCACCCTCTAATAATCTTTAATCTGAATTAGGAAAAGGTAGAAACAAAATGTCAAATTGCAAATAAGCTGACAGTGGAGAGAATAAAGGGAATGTCTGTGATCAAGTGGAGATGGCTGAAATGATCAAGTTCAATAAAGCCCAGTATTATTGAAATTGCAGAGAGATGACACTTGCTATGGCTGTCTGGCATAATACCTGTGTACTAATAAAACAGCTGCCTTTGAACACTTCTGGATAATATTCTTCATTATAAAAATTTTCCATTAGAAATGCAAGTCAGATTTTCCACTTCCACATGATGTGTGATATGCTGGACATTTCTGACAATATTATTTCTAGTTCATTTTTTGTAGACATTTTCTTTTTTTTTCATGAAGTTAACTGGATTCCACTTCCTACATTCCTTTTAACTCCTGATTCTATTTTTTTAATTTGCTGAATCTGATTTAGAAAACAGGGAATATCAAGATTTGTTTACATTTACAAACAGGCGAAAGTGCTTTATTCCAACTCTTTGTTATTGTTATGTCACATCAGGATGGTGAGACCATCAGTATAAGGACAGGTTTAGCCATCAGCAAGCCATCGCAAAGAGTGCACCTTGAAAAATGTACTTATGAGTAACTTTTCTGGTTGCAACTCATGCTTTTCTCAAGCACAATTCCTCATTGGATGGGTGGCACAATGAACAAGGCACAGGTGGCTTTTAAATGTGCGAATGAAAATCAATTGATTGATCTGTAGTTTCATGGAAGTGAAACCTTTATTGTTTGGGGACTGATATTTGCTCTTTAGTGATCCAAATACCAACATTTACAGTCAATTCAAAGTGTCAATTTGTAATACTGAATAATAGATGTTAACGTTATTAGATTTGGATCGTTTATTTGTAATGGATTGGCCACAGATCCAGTATTTGATTTGATGGTTAATTGTCTTAATAATCTCATTTTAACCATAAGGCTTGAAGTGGCACAGTGGACTTGCTCAGTGGCACAGAGGTTAGTTCTGCTGCTGCACAGCTCCAGCGGTTCAGGTTCAATTCTGACTTCAGATGTTGGTGGTATTGGTCATATTGATTCTCTTCACGAAGTTTCAATCCATGTGCTCCCTTTGTTTCCAACATTCCACAGACCAGCTGGTTTTGGAGGGCCAATTTGCTATTGTGATTTATGTCTGGTGTAGGCGAGAGGAAAGAGAATCGGGGGGAAGAGTTGGCTGTGTGAAAGGCAGCACGGTGGAGTTGATCCCTTACAGTGCCATCGGGTGCTATCGGGTGCTATCTGCATGCAGTTTGTACGTTCTCCCCGTGACCTGCGTGGGTTTTCTCCAGGAGCTCCGGTTTCCTCCCACACTCCAAAGATGTACAGGTTATAAGGTTAATCGGCGTGGTATAATTGTAAATTGTCCCTAATGTGTGTAGGATAGTGGGCCAAAAGTAACATAGCTGGCTTTTGAGTTTTTGAGATTCATACATTTTTGAGCCATATAGTGTGGAGACAGGCCCTTTGGCCCAACTTGCCCATGCCAACCAATATGCCCGATCTACACTAGTACCACCTGCCTGCATTTGGCTTATGTCCTTCTAAACCTGTCCTATCCAAGTACCTGTCCAAATATCTTTTAAACATTGTGATAGTACCTGCCTCAATGACCTCCTTTGGCAGCTTACTCTAAGTACCTGCCACCAGTTATGTAAAACAAGTCTGGTAACATCCTCGTAAGTTGTCTCTGCATCCTTTTCAGCTTAACATATTTCCTATAACTGGGTAACCAACTCTGAACACAATACTCTAAATGTGGCCTCACCAACGTCTTGTAGAACTAGTTGCTCATACCCATTAAATATCTCATTATTTATATATATTTTTTAATGATGGAAAGCTGGTAGGTTTGGACATGCACTGTTTTTGAAGTTTTGCCCATTTACACTAATTCTGTTTCCCCACTGCAGGAACGTATCCTTCTAAACCTTGCCTAAGTGTTTGCCTTGTAGATACGGTAACTCTGCATGAGTTCATGACTTCCTCTGGAAGCATGTTTCCGATATCAATTATTCTCTATGCAAAAACCTCAACCCTCAGTTCTCCTTAAACACTGTCACCTTACCTTAGTCCTATGCCCTCGTGTTTGTGACAGTATTGGGAAATTGCTGGTGGTTTTATATAATTGAGAGCAATAATATTACTTTGTGGTAAAAACGGAAGAAACTCTTTAGATTTAGAAATATAGAAACATAGAAAGTAGGTGCAGGAGTCGGTCATTCGGCCCTTAGAGCCAGCGCCGCCATTCAATATGGTCATGGCTAATCATCCAAAATTAGTACCTGCTTTTCCCCCATATCCCTTGATTCCTTTAGCCCAAAGAGTCATATCTAACTCTCTCTTGAATACATCCAGTGAATTGGCCTCCACTGCCTTCTGTAGCAGGGAATTCCACAGATTCACAACTCTCTGGTTGAAAAAGTGTTTTCTCATTTCAGTCCTAAATGGCCTACCCCTTATTCTTAAACTGTGACCCCTGGTTCTGGACTCCCCCAATATCGGGAACATTTTTCCTGCATCTAGTCTGTCCAATCCCTTAAGAATTTTATATGTTTCTATAAGGTTTCCTCTCATCCTTCTAAATTCCAGTGAATATAAGCCCAGTCGATCGATTGTTCCATCATATGTTAGTCCCGCCATTCCAGGAATTAACCTGGCGAACCTACACTGCACTCCCTCAATAGCAAGAATGTCCTTCCTCAAACTAGGAGACCAAAACTGCACACAATACTCAAGGTGCAGTCTCTCCAGCGGCCTGTACAACTGCAGTAGGACCTCCGTGCTCTTATAATCAAATCCCCTCGCTATGAAGACCAACATGCCATTTGCTTTCTTTGGACTTTAGAAATGCAGCGTGGAAACAGGTCTCTTCGCCCAACGAGCCTGTGCTGCCCAGCAATCTGTACACTAACACGATCCGACTCACTAGGGACAGTTTACAATTTTGTTACCAAAGCCAATTAACCTACAAAGTTGCACATCTTTGCAATAAGGATGGAAACCATAGCTCCCGGAGAAACCCACGGGGAGAACATACATACTCGATACAGATAACACCTGTAGTCAGGGTCTCTGGCACCGTAAAGCAACAACTCTAATGCTGCCCCACTGTACCACCCCTTAAATAGCAAAATAAAATGTGGTTAGGACTGTCTGCTCCTGCATGGGCCAGATCAGCATTCATCAGAAAACCAGGACAGTCATTTCTGGCTCTGGTTTCAACAACAGTTGAAAACAATAAAAGGAAAAGTGAATGAGAAATGAGGCAGAACTATTATTTATTCATGGCAATGCTATATCTGTGACACCTCCTTTGAAGAATGTCATGAATTAATAAACTCCACGATTAACTTTTAAAAACATCTTATGAAAGGAGGAGCAGCAACAATTGTCAATCTGATCATCCGTAAATGTTCTTCATTGATATAAAACTGCTTGAACAGTGAGCGTAGTATTTAATGGTCTGCTAATGAACGGGGTCATTGACCTGCAACATTGAACTCATTTTCTCTCTCCGCAGATGCTGCCCGATCTTCTGAGTATCCACAGGACTCTCTGTTTTATTTCAGATTTCCAGCATCAAACCTTTTTCACTTTTCATCTACCATTCCTGCTCGGGTATCATAATGATGTAAAGTAGACCAACATCCTTATTTTAGAAAATAATCAATAACTGATTCTGCAGGTGAGGTGACTGGGGTGGTGAATTTGTGGAATTAATTGCAACAGAACTACAGAAGGCCGTGGAGGCCAAGTCAGTGGATATTTATAAGACGGAGATTGACAGATTTTTGATTAGAATGGGTGTCAGGGGTTATGGGGAGAAGGCAGGAGAATGGGGATAAGAGGGGAAGATAGATCAGCCATGATTGAATGGCAGAGTAGACATGATGGGCTGAAAGGGCTAATTCTGCTCCTAGAACTTAGGAACTTATGAACATTGATTAAATGTCTGGTTGTAGCTGCATTGTCATTCCTCTTCTCATCAAAACAACCTTGCAATGTAGTGTCCCCACTCTGTGTATCTCCATTGCCCTTTCTGGGTCCCAGGTTTGCCAAAGGTCTCACTCAACAAGAGTTCTCTGCTACCCACTGGTTCCAATTTGGATCCTGGTGGATTCTGGATCACTACCAACAAAGGATGGCACAGTGACGCTGCCTCGCAGCCCAGAGACCCAGATTCAATCCTACGCTCGTATATTATCTGTGAGAAGTGTACACATTCTTCCTGTGATTGCATGAGTTTTTTCTGAGTGCTCTGGTTTCCTCCCATATCCCAAAGATGTGCAGGTTTGTAGGTTAATTGGCCTCTGTAAATTGCCCAAGGTGTGAAGGGGCACTAGCCTTATAAAGATGTGATGGTTAAACGTGACACTACAGGGCACCTCCTGTCTTCAGGGCAAACCTTATTTCCTTTCTAAAATGAGAACTTGTCTATTCATATAACGGCTTCACTGTAGAATATTACAAAGCTTTCCCTGCTCTCCTCGCACCTGTCCTGAGAGATATGTACAATGAGGCGTTTCTACATCATCGCCTACCACCCACCTTGTTGTGGGCTACTATTTCCCTAATTCTTAAAAAGGAGAAAGATCCCCTGCTTTGTAGTAGCTACAGACCAATTTCACTCCTGAATGTGGATCTCAAAATCCTCTCTAAAGTCCTTGCGCTCCGTCTTCAACAAGTGATGCCCTCTATTATCTCGTTAGATCAAACAGGGTTCATGCCAGGCCGACAGTCCTCCCACAATACTAGGCGTCTCCTTAACATCATCCATTCACCAAGTAGTGAGACCCCGGAGATAGTGGTCTCCCTCGACGCCAAAAAAAGCTTTCGACAGGGTCGAGTGGAGGTACCTATATGAGGCGATGGACAGGTTTGGCCTCGGCAATAGTTTCATTCTTTGGGTCAGTTTGTTATACTCGTCCCGGTGGCCTCAGTACAAACAAACGACACACTGTCGCCCCACTTCCCCCTTCGGAGAGGTACCAGGCAGGGTTGCCCATTATCACCACTCCTGTTTGCTGTTGCGATAGAACCCTTGGCGGTTTGGTTACGCTCAGAGAACGGCTTTAAAGGTATTACAAGGTTTGACACAACTCATAAAGTCTCAATGTATGCAGATTACCCAATTCTGTACATCTCGAATCCAGTCAGCTCTCTGCCTGTGATTACGAATATTTTAGAACGGTTCGGTGCGTACTCTGGTTATGAACTTAACTACCAAAAAAGTGAGCTATTACCGATTAACTCATTGGCTAAGCAGCTCCCTCGCTCTTTAACCTCGTTTAAATGGGCGGAGGACGGGATTCGCTACCTCGGCGTTTTATCACAACACCTATATCTGATATGTTCCGCACAAACTTCCTGCCTCTGGTTGAGAAAGCTGAAAGAGACTTTGACCGCTGGTCAGTTTTACCATTATCCCTCACGGCCCGGATAAATCTGGTCAAGATGGTCGTCCTACCCAAATTCCTGTCTCTTTTCCAGCACGTCCCTATACTTATCACTAAATCTTTTTTTGATAAATTAGAAAGGAGAATATCTACATTTTTATGGGGTAGCAAACCGGCTAGAATTCGAAAGACGATACTACAGTCTCCTGAGAGTGACGGCGGTTTGGCACTTCCTGACTCTAGGCGATACTATTGGGCAGCTAACTTGCAAAAAAATCCTGTATTGGATGAATGATGATTGCGACCACCTACTGACCTGGGTACACATGGAAAAGGCGAGTTCACGTCTCCCGTTGCGGCCTGTTCTATTCTCCAAACTCCCCATTTCTACAACATCTGTGGGTACAGGCCCAATTGCTTCCCGCTCGTTCAAGATATGGAGTCAACTCAGGAAAAACTTTGGTTTACAACGCCCTTCCATCTTGACCCCACTGCTTAACAGTCACATCTTTAAACCTTCAAGTACAGACTCTGCATTCAAAACCTGGCATAGTAATGGTATCAGTAGTATCCAAAACCTATATAAGGATGGCATTTTTTCATCCTTTGCGGAGCTTTCGTCCAACTACAGCCTCCCAAACTCCCACATTTTCCGTTTTTTCCAGATTAGGGATTTTGTGAAGAAGACATTCCCTCACTTCCCAAATCGCCCCCCTGAAACCCTGACCGATTCCATCCTAGCTCTAGATTCCAACCGGAAGAAATGCATCTCTTTTTTGTATAACTTGTTAGGGTCGGTAATAATGAATCCTCATACCTCATTAAAAGCTGCATGGGAGGGCGAGCTGAATATGAAACTAACAGAAGCAATGGGACTCTGCCTTGGATCTGATCCATTCTTCCTCCATATGTGCCCGTCATGGCCTAATCCAATGCAAAGTCCTTCACAAAGTCCACTACACAAATGCAAGATTATCTAGAATATACCCCACTGTCAAGGACACCTGCAAGAGATGCAATCAATCCCCTGCCAAACATAGCCATATGTTTTGGTCTTGCCCTAAGCTGGCAGCCTTTTGGAGGAGTGCTTTTGACGTGATAACAGAGCCTATGGCCAGACTATTCCTCCAAACCCACTGTCAGCTATTTTTGGTACTCCTCCCAACACCAACCTCTCTGTTGCATTGAAGCGGGTCCTGGCTTTTACAACCTTGTTAGCCCGGAGACTGATCTAGCTTAACTGGAGGCTTACCTGTCCCACGACACACGCCCGCTGGATCAAGGAGGTGCTCTACAATTTAAAGCTTGAAAAACTTAGGTTTTCTCTCAAAGGCTCTACCAAGACATTCCTAGATACATGGAACCCTTTCCTGGAACTTGTTAACTCTCTCAACTTGTTTCCGGACTCGGATGAGGACTGAGTGCCTTCTATCACTGCTCTGTCTTATTGCAGCTGCTCTCCCCTCAACCCCCCCCCCCCCCCCCCCCCCCCCCACACTGTTTTTTTTTTTGCACATTTTGGTTCATTTATCTTATTGTATTTGTGTGGATGTGTACGTATGTGAGTGTTGTTTGTCCCTGTTTGGTTCCGACCTGATTCGGGTGGATTGAGGGGGGGTAAGGGTAAGGGCTTTGAGGGTCGCTTACATACTGTTGCACAATTATGTCCTGACTATCACTGTCTGTTATCATTGTATGTATGCAAATTGCTGTGAAATTCAAATAAAAAGATTTAAATTAATTGGCCTCTGTAAATTGCCCAAGGTGTGAAGGGGCACTAGCCTTATAAAGATGTGATGGTTAAACGTCACACAACAGGGTCTTCAGGGCAAACCTCATTTCCTTTCTAAAATGAGAACTTGTCTATTCATATAACAACCATATATCCATGCTAAATATGAATAAAGCAAACATTATTAATATGATTCATAATTTATTGTGACCGTTTTGATGAGCACTTGCACTCAGTTCATCACTGCCTGCTGGATCTCCCAGTTCTTCCTATTCCCATCCAGACCTGTCTGTCCATGGTCTCCTCACCAGAGTGAGGCCACAAACAAAGTAGAACCTTAGCACCTCATATTTAATTTGGGTAGCTTACAACCCAATGACATAAGCATTGAATTCTGAAGTTTCAAGTAATACAACCTCCTACCTCCTAGCTCTTTCTCCTGCATCTCAATCCAGTGTGCATTTATCTCTCCCACCAGCTCCCACAATCCTAGTCACCCTGCTCCTCCCACATCCCCCTGCACACACCTCTCCCATCCCCTCATCCCATTTATCCCCTCTTTCCCCATCCTCTGTAACCGTTCATTGATAACTCTCCCTCGGACTTTATATTTCAATTATTTCCACAAGTGAGACCATCTTGTCTCGTTCTTACCTCTAGCCTTTGTCACTATCCTCCCCCCTGTATCCACCTATCAGTTGCCAGGCTTTGACCCATCCCCACCTCTTTTTCCAACTTTTTCCTCCCTCCTTCATCAGTGTGAAGAAGGGTCCAACTCAAAAAGTAGTCTATAGAATCTACAGAATCCCACGACAGAAAGCAAAGAACAAACAACACTTACGTAGCTGAGCTAGACACCTTGTTTATTCCAGAAGCCCCTTTTACCTACATTCTCACCAATCATAACCCGTGTGCAGATAAGGCCAATTAGTGCGCATGATCTTAAAGTCGTTATTGAGCTCTTGCGGCTGGACCTTCCCGTGAGGCTGCTGGCGTGTCACCAGCGGAGGGAGACAGGCTGTATGCAAAACCAACATGGGCGTGAAGGCGCCACAAGTCTGTCCATTCTCTCCACATCTGTCCAGTTGGCTATCAAGTACCTATCTACATTACTTCCATTTCCAAGTACTAAGTGTCTAGCATTTCTAGTGCTTATCTAAATACATCTTAGACAATATTTCTAAACCAATTTGTACACACTATTCTTCCCCAAATCTCCTCTGAATCTCCAAACTTTTAAATCAATCCCGTACCCTCTGATTATAAGCACTTCTGCTGTGGGGAAAAGTTTTCACCATCTTCCCTTTCTGTGCTTCTCACAATGTTGCGTACATCACTCAACTTCATCTCCAGCCTCCTTTGTTTCATGGAAAATAAATCCTGTCTATCCTAACTGAAACTTATATCCCAGGTCAAATCCTTGTGAATCTACTCTGCACCATTTCTGGTTCAATCACATCCTTTTAGAACATGGAGACCAAAAGTGCACTAAGTGCTGTGGCTGTATGAATGTTTTATATAGTTGTTACATAACTTTAAGGTCTTAAAGTCCAGGCCTCATTTAATGAAGGCAAGTATCCCAGGTGACTTTTTAATTATCTTATTTACCAGTGTTGCTGTCTTCATGGATTCTTGGACATGTAATCTAAGTTTCTGCTCCTCAGTATGTTTGGGGTCCTACCATTTGTTGTAGATATCCTAGCCTTATTAGTCTTCTCAAAACGCAACAACTCACAGTTTTGCTGTATTAAATTCCACCTGCCATTGCTGAGTCCTCACTAACATTATTATCATATGTAGTTAAAAACTCTCCTCACAAATAATATCACCATTTTTTATCTTTGAGTTATACTAATCACGTCTCCTATATTCACACATCCAGATCAGTAATGCATTGAATAAATAGTAAGGGTCCTTGTGCCAATCCCTGTATACACCACCAGTGACAAGTTTCCATTTGTAAATGCAGCTCTCGACCATTAACCTCCACGTCCTATCACCAAGCCAATTTTCTTTCCAATTTGTCAAATTGACATGGTTCCCATGGGTTCTTACCTTTTGGACCAGCTCCTCAAGTGGGACTTTGTCAAAGTTCCTACTAAACTATGTAGGCTTCATTAACTGAGCTACTCTAATTGACACACTTTGAAGTCTCTTTGAAAAATGCAATGAAATTAGTCAAACAAAATCTCCCCTTTAAGAAAAAGCTACATTTACTATCCTTGATTAATCACCGAGTTCCCAGTGCAGATTAATTCCATCCTTCAGAAATGTTCCAATAATTTCCCTACTCCTGACGTTGAACTCACTGATCCATTATTATCTTGTTTATCCTTGCTGCCCCTCTTGAATAATGGTACCACATTAATGTCCTCTAGTCAGCTGGCATCTCACCTGTGGCCAGAGGAGATATGTGTAGGAATGAACTGCAGATGCTGGTTGAAACCAAAGATAGGCACAAAAAGCTGGAGTAACTCAGTGGGACAGGCAGCATCTCTGGATAGAAGGAATGGGTGATGTTTCGGGTTGTGATCCTTCTTCAGACTTCTTCGCCAGAGGAGATATAAAATCTCTATTTGAACTCCAGTAATATCTCATCAGTTCCTTCAAATCCATCCTGTACGGAGTTTGTATGTTCTCCCACGACCACGTGGGTTTTATCTGGGTGCTCCGTTCTCCTCCCATATTCCATATGCAGGCTTGTCGGTTAATGGACTTCTGTAAATTGTCCCTGGCGTTAGTGCTTGTGATCGTGGTGATCGCTGGTCAGCCCGACTCAGTGGGCTGAAGGGCCTGTTTCCGTGCTGTATCTCTAAACTAAATTAAACTATATTTCCCTCTTTAAACCCACTAAGCCATATAATACATCCTAATTTTTAGTGTTAATTAGTTCTAGAATTTCACCATCCTGCCCTCCCTAAATTCTCCAACTGTAAACTCCATCTCCATAGTGAATGCAGATGTGAATCATTAACTCAAGATCTCACACTATTCCTACTGGGTAACACAACAATTCTAAATTTGGCCTCCCTATCTGGGGAATTTTAACACCGAGACAGCATCCAGTTCCATGGCCCAAGGTCTCTTTTGCAAACAGCCAGTGCCTGTGATACTATTTATTTATATTTGACTTTGCCAAAGCAAGATTACTTTGTGCGGCATATGTGATGGATCTTGTGAAAAGTACACAAATAAATTTGACTGGGTAAAGGGGGTAAGACCTTTGATCCATTCATTAGTATAACTGGTGTTTTTAAATCGGGACTCCAACCTTTACCTTCGGTATACTAGCTCATCAATACCTAACAGGTTTTAGGAGTAGGTAAATTGAAAGGTTTGCAAGTATGCACATAAACATAGCTCACAGGCTAACCTCGATGCTCATGTCTTCACAGGTAGCTTGTAATCCATCTCTCTTCCTATTACAGTAGTTACTCTCAAAAGATTAGCTGTGGATTGAGATGACCAGGACTACTGTGAAGCTAGAGGAACAGTGCTTCTGTTCTACCATATAATAAACGGACATGTAATCGTTTCAAGAGATTAGCACATGTGGGTGGCACAGCGGTAGAGTTGCTACCCTACAGCGCTTGCAGTGCCAGAGACCCGGGTTCGATCCCGACAATGGATGCTGTCTGTACAGAGTTTTTACGTTCTCCCTGTGACCGTGTGGGATTTCTCCGAGATCTTCGGTTTCCTTTCCTCCAAAGACATATAGGTATGTAGGTAGACAAAAGTGCTGGAGAAACTCAGCAGGTGCAGCAGCATCTATGGAGCGAAGGAGGTAAATTGGCTTTGTATAAGTGTAAATTGTCCCTAGTGCGTGTAGGATAGTGTTAATGTGCGGGGATAGGCGAGGACCCGATGGGCCGAAGGGTCTGTTCCTGCACTGTATTTCTAAACTAAAACTAAACTAAAGAATCTAAAGTTAATTATTTTTTCAGTCGGATTTTCAACACATATCACCTTGAAGTCTATTATAAACATCTATCTGAGACAGCTGACAATACGGGTACACAAATTTAGCAGTGGGAACAATATTTTGCATGATTTGAATATTGTAGGTAAGAAATACCACAAGCAAAATACTGCAGATGCTGAATTTTTAAAATAAAAAAGAGAAAATAAGGATGTATCCAGCAGTATCTGTGGAGCGAGGACAATCAGTTCATGTTGATCACCTCTCAATAGAACTCCCATCAGTTTATGTACGTTTCAGTTCCATTCAATCTAATTCTGTTTGTTTTGCCCATTAACAAAAGACTATTAAAAGTACAAATTATCGAATTAATTGAAATAAAACAATTAATAATAACTGTGCTCAATTAATATTTTAATAATAGCCACAGAGTAAGTGGATGAAGTATGTTTGTAAAAACATTCAGACACATGAAAGAGAGGATATACTGTAGATCGTTAATAGGTTTTATTCTTGTTATGAAAGGGTCCTGATTCAAAACGATGTTTATCTAGAGTCATAGAGTCATAGAGTGACAGAGTGACAGAATGGAAACAAGCCCTTCAACCCAACTTGCCCACACCGGCCAACATGTTCCAGCTACACTAGTCCCAATTGCCCGCATTTAGCTGTCCTGTCCTATCCATGTACCTGTCTATGTTTCTTAAAAGTTGGGATAGTGTCAACTATCTTCACTGGCAGCTTGTTCTTCCCACCACCCTCTGTGTGAAAAAGTTACCCCTCAGATCCCTATTAAATCTTTCCCTCTTCACCTTAAACCTATGTCCTCTTGTCCTCAATTCACCTATTCTGCGCAAGAGACTGTGCATCCACTCCATCTACGTCCTCCATAGGTTATGCCTGACCCGTGGAATTAATCCCGCAATTTGTGGGGTTTTTTCCTCAAGGTTCTAGCATCTGCAAATCCTTTTGTCTACGTAATTGTTTTTATGGTGACTGCACTTCACACTCCATGATTTAATAATTAAAAAATACATATAAATAAGCAATCTTCAAAGAAATGCTGAAAGTAGCCCAGTCAGCTGCAAACAGAAGAGCTGTGTGTAAACCCTGGAAAAGGTTTCCCAGCAAGGCTGGTTCCTTTGTTAGCTGGGTCTTCAATTATAGGGCTGGGCGTTGTTCGATGTTATTTTTCTGCAAATACCTTTGTTCCTCGCTGGTGCTGGCTGCCCTCATAAATCACGGCAAATCCTTTCTGCACTTTGGCTCCACCCACCATGATTGCTAAACTTTCCTGCATGCTCGGCTTTCTGCAATCCACCACTCATTCCTCTGCCACCACTGTCATACACTGCATCCTATTCAATCTGTCATAGCCAATTCGAACCCACCCAGAGCTGTTTTGACCCCACCTAGTTCACTTCCATCCTGCTTCGACACTGTCAGACATCAGCCCCAGATCCAAGTCTCCAGTCCCCACAGCATAACTTCCTGAAAGTCTTTCCTCACTTTTAGTTTTCTTATCAGCAGCTGCAATGTGTCACTTTCTGCCTAAAGCTTCCAGCTGTACTCCTAGCCGAAGAATAACAAAATCAAACAGGGTGTGATTTAAGAGAGGGAGGCACAATTGTAACTAGAGGTTAAGATTGAAATGACACCTGAGAGGGAAATGGAGAACAGAGATGAAAAATATAGCAGCAAACATAGATGAACAGAATTGGAGCATTTAGAAAAAAAAGACTTTACATTCAAAACTAGAGAATGGAAATAATTTGGTTCAGCTCAGCACAAAATGAACTGAGAAGCATTACATGTGATAGTTTCTGGTGATGACAGACACTTGAATCAGTGCAAGTTGAAATATTGTGCAAAACACAGTTCTGGAGGAACTCAGCAAGTCAGGCAGCATCTGTGGAAGGGATAGATAGGAAACATTTGAGTTGGGACAGTTTTGCAGACACTTTGTGTTTAGTTTCTAATTATATTAAAGGGCCTGACCCACTGTACGAGGTAATTCAACAGTTCTCCCGCGTTTTTCCCTGATTCGAACTCGGAGAATGTCCATCGCGGGTCCGTAGGAGTTCGTGGATGTCTCGTGCGAGTAATGGTAGGTAATTGGGAAATCCGGTAAACTCGTGACGTTTTTTCAACACTGTGAAAAATGTTCACGAGTAAAAAAAATGCTCATGATGGAAAAAATAGTTACTTTTTACTCGTACGCGCCACTACGAGACATCCATGAACTCCTACGGACCAGCTACGGACATTCTCCGAGTTCGAATCAGGGGAAAACTCAGGAGAATTACCTCGTACAGTGGGACATGCCCTTTAGTATAAAGAATGGAGATCATTGTCAGAGCAAGCCTCAATGGGGAGATGAGGGGTATTTCTTAAATGTTGAGTTGTCATGATTTGGAATTAAATTCTCCTGGAAATAGATTGAAAAAATCTGTCAATGGACAGTGGTGAGTGCATATGAAAAGGCAATATAATCAGGGTTATAACCTCCTCCAGTCCTGCAGGGACAGGAGTGTAGAACTACCTACAGACCCTAAAATCACCTTTGAGAGCTCAAGGCAGCACAGTGGTGCAGTGGTAGAGTTGCTGCCTTGCAGCGACAGAGACCCAGGTTTGATCCTGACTACAGATGCTGTCTTGTACGGAGTTTGTACTTTCTCACTGTGACAGTGTGGGTTTTCTCCGGGTGCTCTGCTTTCCTCCCATACTCCAAAGATGCGCATCTTTGTAGGTTAACTGGCTTCTGTAAAATTGGCCCTAGTGTGTGGGATAGAACAAGTGTATGATCAGCATAGACTCGGTGAGCTGAAATACTTGTTTCCCTACTGTATCTCTAAAGTCTAAAGATCTCTGCAATGTTCCTAGTCAAAGGGCTGGATGTTCTTTATATCTGGTTTATCAATTTGATTCCAGGCAGGGCTGACACCAAGCGTATTTGAATGGGTTCATCAATCTCAATTAAAACGCTAAACTTTACAGAAGATCTTAGCATTTTTCTTTATTTCACTCCTTTTTTTTGTTCCAATTAGATAATCGTGTAATATCCTGTTAAGCAAATGTACTTTCTAATATTTTAAAAATTATTTTAATATGTTTCCACTGTTTTGAAATGCCTCTGGTTGCCAGAGATATTTATATATACACAGTGGGCAGGACCTTAACAACACGGCCATTGTTTGCACTTCTGAGCCCTTGTTCAGAGACACAGTATGATCGTGGGGGTAGGTGAGTGAGGGGGTGGGGCGGAGGAGAACTTCTAGCACATTGTGACAACTAACCAAGGACAAACTTTTATGATATACTTTGCTTCCAGGCTATATGCCAGGTGCAGACAAGAGGGACTTGCTTTGTTAAGCAACTTGGTCGGCATGGAGAGGTTAGACTGAGGGGCTGTTTGTGTGCTGTTTAGCACTTTATGGTGTTGTATGGCTGTATTGTGAGCAGTTTTGGGCCCCATATCTGAAGAAGGATGTGCTGACGTTGGAGATGGTCCAGAGGAGGTTGACAAGAATGATCCCAGGAATGATGGGGTTAACATATGATGAGTTTGAAGGCACTGGGCCTCTACTCGCTGGAGTTTAGAAGGATGAGGGGGGACCTCATTGAAACCTCCCAAATAGCAAAAGGCCTGGATAGAGTGAATGTGGAGAGGATGTTTCCACTCGTGGGAGAGTCTAGGACTAAAGGCTATAGTCTCAAAATAAAAGGACGTACCTTTAGAAATCAGGTGAAGAGGAATTTCTTGAGGGTGGTGAATCTAGAATTCATTGCCGCAGAAGGCGGTAGAGGCCAAGTCAATGGATATTTTTAAGGTGGAGATTGATAGATTCTTGTATGGTACAGGTATCAGTGGTTATGGGGAGAGGGCAGGAAAATGGCGTAGATTAGCTATGATAGAATGGCGGAGTAGACTTGATGGACCAAATGGCCTAATTTTACTCCTACAACTTATGAACTTATTTATAACCTACTGAAAACCAACAATGAAATAGTTTCTTCTAAGAGGTATTGTGGTCACATTTTCATCATTGGTTTCATCCTCCAGCAAGCTTGTTCTCCTGATTGAACACCTGAAATTATCCTCCGATTTTTCAGTTGTTCAGGTGTTACATCTGAATCATTTTACAATTTGTCACAACTAAGCTAATTATTGGCATTTTTTTTTCATTCACGATTTTCTGGCAATCCTACTTTAGGAATGGTGTAATTAAACTGGAAAGGATGTTACCAGGATTGGAGACTGTGAGCAATAAGGAGAGACTGGATAGTCTAGGACTTGTTTCCACTGGGGCATAGAAGGCTGACCTTCTAAAGGTTTATAAAATCGTGAGGGCCAAAGAGAAGGTGAATAGCCACCATATCTTTCAAAGTTAGAGGAATCCAAAATTAGAGGGATTTGTTTAAGATGAGAGAGGAAAGATTTAGAAGGGACCTGAGGGACAACATTTTAACATAGTATTCAACTTATGTATTCAATACACTGCCAAAGGATTTGAATTACAACATTAAATGGACACGTGGACAGCTACGTGGATAGGATATTTTTGGAGGTATGTGGGCCAGGTGCAGTCAAATGGGGCTGGCTTGAGTAGCCATATTGGACATTGAGCTGAAGGGCCTGTTTCTGTGCTGTTTTATTCTATGATTCCACGACCCTGGTACTTTGGTTCACCTTCCATTTTGCTTCCTCTCATGCCTGGGGCACATTCAGCCTCTCAAGCCTGCTCTACCTTGCAATAAGATGAAGACTGATCTGACTGTAACTTTAACTTCTCATTCATGCCTAAATATGTAATCTCTTACCACATCAATTATCAAGAATCTGTTTGTATCAACTTGCAACAATATTCACCTTTTTAGGAATACTTCCTAGGATTCACAACCTCCTGAGAGAGAAAAAAAGACCTTGTCTCACAGCTGTCGTAGACAGGATTGGAGATATGTAAGACTGAAATGTCACCCATTCCTTCTCTGCAGAGTTGCTGCCTGTCCCGCTGAACTATTCCAGGTTTTTGTGACTATCTTTGGAGATATGTAAACAAAATAACCAAACTTCAGAAGTGGTGTAGAATGACTTGTTTAGTGTTAGCATTAGATGCTAAACAGTAGTGACTGGTAATGAGTTTCAAAACAACACAGTGCAGTGATTGATTGGGAGGTCTGGATGTCCCTTGAAAGGCAACAATGTATTGATTAACCCTAATTGCACTTGATCAGAATGGCTTGCTGCTTAATATTGGATGTCATTTCCCATTAAATCATCTGATTTACTATGGATCACAAGCTAGACCAAGAATAGATGACATTCATCGTAAGACTGCATGAACATAAGACATAGGAGTAGGCCATAATGTTCCTTGAAACCTCCCATGATGCAGTGGGATCATAGCTGATCTGATCTTGGCCTTTGATTACCTATGGACCATCAAGCGGTCTGTCTTGGTCTTTAATATATTTGACTATTTAGCCTATTGCTTTGGGTCGAACCCCTTCTTCAGATTGGTTAGGGATAACTGTAGCCCAGTGATATGAATATTGATTTCTCTAACTTCAAGTAACCCCAGCATTCCCTTTCTCTCTATCCTTCCCAAACCCAAGTCGCACTAGCTTCTCGTTTTCACCCAACAAACAGCTAACAATGGCCTGTCTCCTTTATCATCGTCGCCTTTTTGCATATCTTTCATTCATTGTTCTTTATCTCTCTACATCATCGTCTATATCTCTCATCTCCCTTATCCCTAACCTGTCTGAAGAAGGGTCTCGAGCCAAAACGTCACCCATTCCTTCTCTCCAGAGATGCTGCCTGCACCCCTGAGTTTCTCCAGCTATTTGTGGCTTTCTTAAGTTAGAATATTTTCTCTTTTTATTGTTCATTCCCTAGGTTCATGGCAGAAGAAAAACATTTTTATCAATGATCAAATGTGTTTTAACACACCATTAATTCTAAATCCACTTAGTGGATTTTCAGCTAAATCCACAAAGTTTTATCCACTTTGGTGGCAAAAACAGGAAAGCAGACTATTATTTAAATGGTGGCCGATTAGGAAAAGGGGAGATGCAGCGAGACCTGGGTGTCATGGTACACCAGTCATTGAAAGTAGACATGCAGGTGCAGCAGGCAGTGAAAAAAGCGAATGGTATGTTAGCTTTCATAGCAAAAGGATTTGAGTACAGGAGCAGGGAGGTTCTACTTCAGTTGTACAGGGTCTTGGTGAGACCACACCTGGAGTATTGCGTACAGTTTTGGTCTCCAAATCTGAGGAAGGACATTATTGCCATAGAGGGAGTGCAGAGAAGGTTCACCAGACTGATTCCTGGGATGTCAGGACTGTCTTATGAAGAAAGACTGGATAGACTTGGTTTATACTCTCTGGAATTTAGGAGATTGAGAGGGGATCTTATAGAAACTTACAAAATTCTTAAGGGGTTGGACAGGCTAGATGCAGGAAGATTGTTCCCGATGTTGGGGAAGTCCAGGACAAGGGGTCACAGCTTAAGGATAAGGGGGAAATCCTTTAAGACCGAGATGAGAAAGACTTTTTTCACACAGAGAGTGGTGAGTCTCTGGAACTCTCTGCCACAGAAGGTAGTTGAGGCCAGTTCATTGGCTATATTTAAGAGTGAGTTGGATGTGGCCCTTGTGGCTAAGGGGATCAGAGGGGTATGGAGAGAAAGCAGGTACGGGTTACTGAGTTGGATGATCAGCCATGATCATATTGAATGGCGGTGCAGGCTCGAAGGGCTGAATGGCCTACTCCTGCACCTAATTTCTATGTTTCTATGTTTCTAAATCCTTCAACTTTGGAGTCATAGTATGAGATCACTTTAATAGTTTAAAAAGAGGTAAATGCATTTTTTTGAAAATGGGTATACCGGTACGTTTGTTTTGATCTAAGGCTGCAGATGCACGAACGGGTAAGTTCCCTTGTCAATTTTCAGTTAAATTGTGATTGACGTCAGAACATAGTTGCAGCACTTCCTGAGAGGAAGTGTATGAAGATAGAAATGTATCAAAATGGGTGGTAACGGAAGCAGTACACGAGCTTACAACTTTCCTCCCATCCAAGCCCTGGCATTCCCTTGGAGAGACCTAAATTAGAAGAAAAAAAATCCCTGGTCAACTTGTGAAGATCACTAAAAAAACTATATTTCTGACTGTGAAGCAACAAAAATTCTCCATGGCACTCTACAAATCTGTTTATTTATTAAGAATTCCGCAGTTTACTTTTGCAGCATAAAAAATATAGTCTTCGTATTAAGTCCTTTTGAAGGTGTGTAAGAAGTTGCTTCCTGTTTTCTTTGGTAATCTGTTCCAAAGAAAAAAGCTCTCTCTGAAAAATACTTAGTTAAGTTTGTGTGTAATTTATTATTGTCGTGTGTACGGAGTTACAGTGAAAACCTTTTATTGCATACTATCCAATTAAATCTGATCATACTATACAAAAGTACAATCAAGTCATTCACATCTACAACAGGTAGCGCAAAGAGAAAAATACCAGAGTGTAGAATATAGTTTTAAAGCATTGTAGCGTAAGTTACGGAGAAATGTAAGTCCAGCATTCGCAATGAAGGTAGCTTGGAAGATCAGGACTACCATTTATCTTATGGCAGGATTGTTCCGTTTTCTGATAACAGTAGACTCTGTCATTGATAGTATGTGATTTCAAGCTTTTGTATAAGAAGGAACTGCAGATGCCGGAAAATCGAAGGTAGACAAAAAAGGCAGCATCTATGGAGCGAAGGAAATAGGCGATGTTTCGGGTCAAGACTCTTCTTCAGACTGATGTGGGGGGGGGGGGGGGGGGGGGGGTGGGGGGGTGGGGGGGGGGGGGGGAGTGGGAAGAAGAAAGCAAGAGGCAGAGACAGTGGGCTATGGGAAAGCTTGGAAAGGGAGGGAGAAGAAGGAGAAAGCAGGGACTATTTGAGATTGGAGATACCGGTGTTCATACCGATGTTCATGCCACTGGGGTACAAACTGCCCAAGAGAAATATGAGGTGCTGCTCCTCCAATTTACAGTGGGCCTCACTCTGGTCATGGAGGAGGCCTAGGACAAAAAGGTCAGATTCGGAATGAGAGGTGGAGTTGAAGTGCTGAGCCACCGCGAGATCAGGTTGGTTATTGCGAACCGAGTGGAGGTGTTGGGCGAAGCGATCACCAAGCCTACACTTGGTCTCACCGACATAGACCAGCTGACATCTAGGGCAGCGGATGCAATAGATGAGGTTAGAGGAGGTGCAGGTGAACCTCTGCCGCACCTGGAAAGACTGCTTGGGTCCTTGGATGGAGTCAAGTGCGGAGATAAATCGACAAGTGTAGCATTTCCTTTTTTTCGGAGAGAGGAAGAGAACTTCTTCAAAGTAGGCAAGTAGCCCTTGCTTTCTCCTTCTTTCTCCTACCCTTTGTAGATCTCCCACAGCCGCCGGTCTCCGCCTCTTCCTTTCTTCTTCCCGCCCCCCCCCCCCCCCCCCCCCCCCCCCCACACCCACATCAGTCTGAAGAAGGGTCTCGATCCGAAACATCGCCTATTTCCTTCGCTCCATAGATGCTGCCTCACCCGCTGAGTTTCTCCAACATTTTTGTCTACCTTCAAGCTTTTGTATGTTCTGCCTGATATGAGAGGGGAGAAGAGGGAATGGCCAGGGTGAAAATGGTGCTTGATTATCTTGGCTGCTTTTCCATAGCAGTGTGCAGTGTAGATGGAATTGATGGTGTGGAGTCGGGTCTGTGTGATGGACTTGGGTATAATATCAACTCTCTGCAATTCTTGTTGTGGCGGGCAGAGCTGTTCCCAAACCAAGCTGTAATGCAACTCGATAGTGTGAATAAAGAGCCAGAGAGATGAATTTGCCATCGACCTGTTGTGACAATAGGCAACTTACGGTGGATCAAGGCTGTCCGGGAGACTGGAGTTAATGTGTGCAATGACAAGCCTCTCAACGCACTTCATGATGATGGATGTCAGAGCCACTGGACAGTAGTCATTAAGGCGTGCTATTTTGCTTTTCTTTGGAAGTGTGCTTATAGTGTTCATCTTAAAGCTGGTTGGAAGGTCAGAACAGAGTAGGGAGAGGGTAAAGATGTCTGATAATGCTCCTGTCAGCAAATCTGTGCAGGTCCTGAGGATAAGGCTGGTGACTCCACCTGGGTCACGTTGCTTCACTCTCAGGAAGATCACTTTTATATCCACCACAGTGATACATTCACACCCAAGAAATATGTTGATGTTTCGGCAGCAGGGCTCAGTATCTGGTCCCTCGAGTCATTTAGTAAAGACCTTACAACCCTGACTCTTAGTCTGAAGAAGGGTCTCGATCTGAAAAGTGACCTATTCCATTTCTCTAGAGATGCTGTCTGTCCCCCTTTTACTCCAACTTTTTGTGTCTATCTTCATTTTAAACCAGCATCTACAGATCTCCTGTATCTGTATCCTGTCAGGTTTATTTGACTTGAACACTGTGCCTGTGAGTGGACTTCACAGTTCATCCAGGGTTCCCAGTCAGAAAACATTCCTATTGTCTACTTTGGTTTGCATTTCTCTATACACATATTGATGAAATCTGTGCCAGCAGAAGTAAGCCACAGAGTCATTGAATGTGGACCGGTCCACCAACTCAAAGCAATCGCAAAGGATCTGTTTGCTCAGACCAGTACTGTCCAACTTTATATATTGAATCTTCCCCCCTTCAATTTCTGCCTGCAAGCAGAGAGCAGAGGCACAGCCAGGTGGTCAGAGTTTCCAAGGTGTGGTTGGGAGGTGGAGCCGGAGGCATCTTTGTGGTAGGCAGTAGTCGAGGATATTTGGACCAGTCGTTGCTCAGGAGACATGCTGATAGTATATTGGTAGCACACTCTTGAGGTGGCCTTATTGAAGTCCCTGGCTATTATGAACGAGGCTTTGATGTACATTGCTTTAAGGCTATTGGTAGCAATGTGTTGTTCCTCAAGTGCAAGCTGAGCTCTATCATGGAGTGGGATGTGGACTACTATCAGGGTAGCCAGTAAATTGAATTCTGTTGATTTATCTATGTTTGTGTTTCACAAAACACTATCCATCCCAAATAGCAAACTTAAATTAACAGAATGATTACCAATCTAGTTCTAGAAAGTATTGTAGATATTCTCTGTAACATTAATTCTCCAAATCATATCGACCCAATATAGCTAATATATTGAAGGGAAAATAGCCATCACCTTAATGAATGGTGGAGCAGGGTCCATGAACTAGACAACTTACTCCTGCTCCTGTTTCTTGTGTGAAATCTATCCCAGTTGCCAACAGGCTGAAAATGGGATAGATTGCCATGCAATGTAGCAATGTTACAAAATTTGGATATTTTAAAAATCAAGTCTGCAATTTATCCCGTCAGATAAAGCATAAAAATAAGTTTAATTTGACACCTAATTCACTTTCATATCTTCAGTATTAAAAAAGTTATGGCCATATTCATACTCGGAAATTAGCATTTTGTTCCCTATTGCTTTTCCATTGACTTAACACAAAAGCTGTGATCAAGGACAATCAAAAGCCCATAACTTTCTTAAAAATTAAGAGAAATGAAAGAATTTTTCAGTTATTGTAGATTGAAGCATTCTGAAACAAATATGGAACAATCTTACTTGGATGACCTGAAATTAAAGCATATAATTAGCTAGTTACCCAATTATAGCTAATTACAAAATTCAATTACTAGATCTAAACATCTATCCATTTCTTAAGAAAATATTAACATTTTTAAATAGCCTAAGTGTCTAAATAACATTCACGCAAGAATTCGCAATATAACATGATTTTAAAATCTCATTGTCATGAATTTATAGGCCAAATGGAAGGAATTTAGTGTTTAATTCCCGTAAATTAATGGCCATTTAAATCATCTTGCGAGTGGGTTTTTGT
This sequence comes from Okamejei kenojei, assembly GCA_035221665.1. NCBI lineage: Eukaryota > Metazoa > Chordata > Chondrichthyes > Rajiformes > Rajidae > Okamejei > Okamejei kenojei. The sequence continues at coordinate 13,880,979 of CM069149.1, read as the reverse complement.
GGAACACGATCGATTGGAACGTTGCGGTTGTGGTGAATATAAACCCCATATCGGCAGGAAAAGTACTGCCGGTTCGTATGGGGCCTAAATCACCTTTTAGCAACATGAAATTTGGATTACAGGCATCCTAAGAAGCACGTTTATATGTAAAACAAACGACTTTCCTTTACCTGCCCCGTACGTGAAATCCGTCCCCGTTGTCGGCGTTCACGGCATTAGAAGCTAATTTTTATTTTACTCCAGCGCTGAATTTGTAGGGCGATTTAAAACAAAAAAATTCACAGACCGGCAGTCGGAACAAATTTTCAGCAAAAGCTCGCACCCCGAGAAAATAAAACTCCGGCAGGCAGGGGAGGCAGGGCAGGCAGGGGAAAACCGCATTTTAGCCCCGCAAACCCCCCCCCCCCCTCCCCAAAGACGCCAAAATCGCGCACACGGCCAGTGGCAGAACTGCAGCGCCGCCGAAGGTAAGTTTTGTAACATACCTATGCAATGTATCTTATCTTGGACTTTGTTATCCCTCACCGTGTACTGGACCTAGGATTCACAATAAAACTCCCAAATACAGTCAGGCTAAATGCCAAGTGAAACTTAGACATGGTTTCTTATTTCCTATCTAAGTCCAACAATCTAAAATCCTATGGAATAGAAATATTACCTCTGGAATTTCCTTATATCTTCTGACATAAATGGCAGACAATCCTTTGAAACTCATACGCAAGAATGCAATGTTTTTCTTTAAATCACTTCTTTGTTGTGCCTTAAACTTGATGTAAAGGAATAGATTTCAAAATCTACATCCCATTTCCTTCAACATGCCCTAACACTGTCAGTCCTTTTCAGATTAGATCAGATCAGATTAGGTTATTGTCCTATACACCAGGGTTCATTGAAATTCCTTGTTCACATGAAGTTCAGAGTAAACAGTATAGAGTAATCATAAATATAACAATAAATACAACTGCAAATCATGCCTCACAAATCTGATAGAATATTTTGAAGAGGTCACCATGAGGGTTGATAAGGATAGGGCAACGGATGTTATCCATATGGACTTTAGCAAGGCCTTTGACAAGTTCCCAGAACTCAGTAGACAGCGAACCTTCTGGTTCATCCATGGTTTCTGGTCAGGGAACATTTGGATGGTCGGAATCTGGAAGGTCAGGTCACATGGAATCCAAGGTGAACTACCTAACTGGATTCAACGCTGGCTACAAAGAAGCAGTCAAAGGGTAGTTTGGAAGGATGAAGAGCAGGGCTAGTTTGAAGAAGATACTTCCAAACTACCAACAACATATCTCCTGTAACACAAGGATCGAACACTATTTACCAATGCTAGTCTACTATCAAAGATGCAATTTTGTTCCATCCTCCTCTCTCACTTTGGAAAATTGGACTATTTGGCTGTGATCCTTCCTTCTGCATATAGGCAGTGACTAAAGAGTGCAGCTCCAGTGGTGAGGATTGGGTCTGGTCAGGGGAGGCAGAGGAGTGCCTTTGTGATGCTTACTCGCTTCCACATAATTTATCCACAACAAAATATACAGGTTGCAAGGAATTTTCTAAAGGCATTTTATGATAATAGCTGTCAAAACTGACTATACCCATCTGACAGGTTAAACATTACACTAACCAACAAGAGATGGCCAAAGGACATAAATGCAGCAAATGTGCTTTTGGTAATATATTTAAAGGTGTCAAGACGCCACATTACCAGACATTCAGATTAGTTGTATGTGTTGTGAACAGCAATGAAGATACCCAGTTTGTAAGCAACAAATTTTTAAAAAAATTAAACACTTTTTCCATCATTCCCACTTCAGAATTAACGTTAAGATTTCAACTGAAATATCTCCTGACCAAATTTGTGATGTATATGATTGACTGTAGAAGTAAAATTTGGCTCATTAAATAACTACAGTAGTGATACTCCATATTAAGAGCATTGATTTGCCGTTAAAATGAATTCTGTAATAACGTGTCAATGGTAGCTGTGACAATCGAACACTACGGTTTTAATGTTTCACATGTTCACAATTTAATTAATCCATCTTTATGGATTAAAATAAATAATAACATTGGGAATTAAAACATATTTGATTGCATTCCGTTATCAAACATAGTCCATATTCGCTCTGAAGACATTTCCAGCATAGTAGTGTCGGGGGGGGGGGGGGTGATTCAGTGCAGGATTGGGTAGGTGGGGGGGGGTTGGGTGAGGGGGGGGGGGGGGTTGAGAAGGCCTTGTTTGTGGGTAATCCGTGCGGAATGGATGGATATGAAGCAGGGGAATTAGTGCGTGTTGGTTGGAGTAGGTAAAATTGTGAGGGGGGAGCGCAGGGGCTGACAGTGGGGTTGAATGGGGGGATCTGTGCAGGATGGATGGGTGGAGCAGTGCAGATGAAGGGGAGGAGCAATGCAGGATGGATGGGAAGGGGGTCAGTACAGGATGAATTGGGGGACAGTGTAGGATTGATGGGGAGTGGCAGGAAAATCAATATTGAGTGATAGGGAGATCAGTGCAGGATGAATAGAATGGGGGGGGGGGGGGGGGGGGGGGGGGGTTAGACGAGGAGGGGAGCACAGGGGATGTCAGTGACGACTGAATAGAGGCAGGAATGGGGATCAGTGCGGGATGGAGAGTAGGTGTGTCTCAGGATAAGGGAGGTGGAGAGGGGTGTACATGAGGAGAGAGAGAGAGAGAGAGAGTGAGAGAGAGAGAGAGAGAGAGAGAGAGAGAGAGAGAGAGGTTCGAGGTGGGAAGGAAGCCCAGCACTCCTCGGACAACACCGGCATCATCGCTCAAATAGCTATACAAATATGGAGGGGACCGGGGGACACAGTATAGCCTGGTCATGCCTGGACTGATGACATATATCCCGTAAGTCCAGGCAGGGGTAACCTGGCTGGACAGGCAGAGTTTAGCTGGGTTTAGCGCTGCTTCTCTGCGCTGGCTGTGGGCCTGGGGGCACCGCGCCCGTCTGACTCCCGACGCCTTTGGCCACCCCCGGGCATGGGGGGGCTCGCGGGTGGGGACGGGGATGGTCCAGTGGTGGTTCGGCAGCGATTGCAGCGCCCGAGACCGGGATCGATCCTGCCGAGAGTGTTTTGGCACGTCCCTCCTCCAATCACCGCGCTCTATCGTCAGCGCCCCCCCCCCCCCCCACTTCCGCCTCTGACCAACACCTCCCTCCTCCAAGGGTTTGTTTTGAAAGCGCCGTTGGCAGAGTGGCAGCAGCAGCCGTTATCAGCAAAGATCCTATAGCGTTATCAGGCCGGGTGGGGTGCGGGAGGAGGAGGAGGTGGAGCCGCCGCTGCTGCTGTGCCACACTTAGCATCTTTCTCTTGGTATATCTTCGGTATAAACCAAGTTGCCAAGCCGGGCAAAATAACTTGGCGTTTAGGTTGCCCGGCGGCACTTTGAGTGGTCAGTGGCACCCGGGCAACCGCTAATTTCGAGCCCTGCTCTGGCGCTGTAAGGCAGCAACTCAACCGCTGTGCCACCATGCCACGCAAGATGTGGAGTTGCATTCCCTCAGCTGTTCGGTGTTTCAGCAGAGCAAGGAGACAATTAGAAGCTAAAGCAAAAAAATAATAATTTCAAACAATATTGTAAGCCATACACTTTATTAGAATTGGTGGAAAAAGTTAACACTTGTCATATGGTTTAAGTAGATGTGTGTTACTAAATATCATCTAAAACTCACAGAAGCAGAATCAGAGAGTACAGAAGCAGATCTTTCATCTCATCGTGTCTCTGCCCATTATCAAGTACCTATCTCTATTAATGCAAATTATTCAGCTCTTATTTAAATTAAGATTTACACTTTATTTGAAAGCCATTTGCCATTGCCATTGAAAACAATTTAGCAGTGTTTAAACATTTTTGAGCGATGGAAACAAATCCTTCAATTATATCAATACACAAGGAACTGCAGATGCGGGAATCTTGAGCAAAATACAAAGTGCTGGAAGAACACGAGATAGTCACGAGTGTTTTATTGTCATATGTGCAGAAACTGAACAATGAAACTCTCAGTGCAGAAACAAGGAACTTGCAGCAGTGCAACAGCTTCGTAAACACAGCGGGTCAGCCAGCAGCTCTGAAGATAAGGAATAGGTGATGTTTCGAATCTTTAGACTGAGAGTCAGGGGAAAGGGAGATGAGAGATATCGACAGTGATGTAGAGAGATATAGAGCAAATGAAAGTAACGGTAAAAAAGGAAACAGGCCATTGTCAGCTGTGGCCTAGGTGAGGATGAGTACAGACAATGAGACTCAACAAGACGACTTTGAAGCTGGTCTCTACCCAAAATATCACCGATTCCTTTTCTCCAGAGATGGTGTCTGACCCGCTGGGTTTACAAAACTTTTAGTGTCTATCTTTGGTTTAAAACCAGCATCTGCGGTTTCTTCCTACAGGTTTGTAAACACAATACTCAATAGATAATATAATGAACAAGCATTAAAAAAGAAGTTCAATAAATAAAACCTCCAATATAGTGCATAAAACAAATCAAAGCCCGCAGTCCCTGCTGCAACCATGGTAGTTCGTAGTTCGAGTTTTAGTTGGAGATTGTGGTTTTCAGCAGCCTGATGGTTGTCGGGAAGAAGCTGTTCCTGAACCTGGACATTATAGTTTTTAGACTCCTGTATCTTCATCTCAATGGCGCTAGAAATGAGAGCATGGTGTGGGTCCTTGATATGCTGGCTATCCTTTTGAGACTGCGCTCCTATAGATCTCCTTAATCTAAGGAAGTTGAGCCCTGATTGGTTATATTTATGATTGCATCAGTGTTGGGTCCAGATCTTCAGATATATGCACACCAAGGAACCTGAGGTTGTTGAGTCTCATCACCATCGACCTGATGATGAAAACAGGTTTGTGGATCTTCGGCCTTCCTCTTCTAAAGCCAATAATCAGGTCCTTAATTTTACTGACGTTGAGAACATGGTTGCTGATCTGGCACCAATCATTCAGATGATCGATCTCCCTCCTATCATCCATAATTCATCTAAGAACGGTGGTGTTGCCAGTGAATTTAAACTAGAGATGGAACTGTGTCCAACCATAGTCAAGGATGTAGAGTGAGCAGAGCAGGGGGCTGAGCACACAACATTGAGGTGCACCTGTGTACAGATTGAGTTCTATTGATGGGAAATTGAGGATCCAGTTGCAAAAGGATGCTCTCGGACCCAATTCCATGAGATTGTTAACGTTTGGAGGGGACGATGGTGTTGAACACTGAGCTGTAGTCTGTTGTGTGCATTGTTATTGCCCAAGTGGTCCAATGCAGAGTGGAGTGCCAGTGAGATTGTTGACCCCCTGTTATCCTCTAGTGGCGGTAGACAAATTTTAGTGTGTCCAAGTTCTTCCGAGGTAGGAGTTGATATGCGCAATAACCAACCTCCCAAAGCACTTCATTGCCATCGGTCAGTAGTCATTGAAGAGTGCCATCTTACTCTTCTTGGGCACTGGTATTATTGATGGCCTTTCAGAGTAGCTGGAACTTCAGACCTCAGCAATGAGAGGTTGAAGATGTCTGTAAGAACTCTGTCTACGTTTAGAATCCATTCCCTCCACAGATTCTGCCTCACCCACTGAGTCCCTCCAGCACTTTGTGTTATGCTTCAATTGGAAATCACCTTTTGCTTTATAAAACTGCACTGTATTTTCAAATATAAATTGGACATGGGGCTAAAGGGCATTAGGACCAGGTGATTAAAAATGCAGTGAAATGTTATTAACTTTATTCTCAGATTTTTGCAAATCCATGTTTAGAAGATAGCGATGTACATTCATTCTTCTCTGCTTTTTTACTTTGCTTGATTTACTGGGGGATTGTTTCTGCCATTTAGTACAGGACCAGCTAGCTGTCGGGTAACTGGCCTTGTAGCATGAGACACAACAAACTTGTGTTGAGTAAATTATCCATTTGCAGCATGTAGCCAAAAGATCTAAACTAATGTTTCGGTTAGATTCTTGCTCAAAACTCAAAATAGACACAAAGGTTTTCATTGCCTAATGTAGTTACCTGTTCGACAGATTACACTGGATGAATAGGCAGAGAGCCTGGAAATAATTGAAGCTGCTGTAATCTTTAATTACCGACGGGGTGATATCTATTTGTAACTTGTATCACCAATTAGGCGGTATTTGGAGGGTGGATTTTCGAGTTGAAGTATAGAATTGAGACAAAGGGAAAGTTTGCCCGCGGGGACTTGGCCGACTTCTGTAACAACCATGTGATCATTGCAACTTAACGCAGCCAAACTTTGGTTTGTGTGTGTGTGTGTGTGTGTTTTTAAGGGATTTCAGCGCCCTGACAGCTCGTCTCTCTTGCTCATTCCAGGTCTGGTCCCCAGCGCGGCCATGGGATCCCCGGAGGGAGGCGAGATCGCAGTGTGGGTTTGCCAGGAGGAGAAGCTAGTGTGCGGTCTGACCAAGCGCACCAGCTGCGCTCTGGTGGTGAAAGCGCTGCTGGAGGACCACCTCGCCAACGCCGGCGCCACTAGGCTGCTCCACGCACCTGCCAAGGACTACTGCATCGTGGAGAAGTGGAGGGGCTTCGAGAGGCTCTTGCCCCCTGCAACCAAGTTGCTGAGGCTCTGGGCGTCCTGGGGAGAGGAGCAGCCCAATGTCCACTTCGTCCTGGTCAAGGTGGGCGCGTCCATGGCCGTGCTGGGTCTGAGGAGCGCCGAAGCCAAGGTGATCCAGAACATTGGAGGCCAGGGGGATCTGAGCCCCGCCCAGTACATCCACAGTCTGCCGGCGGACAAGCAGAAGAGGATGGTCCGCAAAGCTTTCAGGAAACTGGCCAAGATGAAAAAGCTGAAGCAGGGCCGAGAAGGGGTTGAGACCTTGGTGCATCTGATCGCATCCCAGGACCACACCATCCGCCAGCAGCTGCAGAGGATGCTGGAATTGGACGCCGAGATCGAGAGCTACGAGTGCTGGACACACTTGGAACGGATAGAGAAAGAAGGGGAGAACTATGTCCAGGAGACGTACCTGCTGGAGAGCAGAGAGAGCGAGGGCGAGAGCGCTCAGGTCCGGGAGTACCTCAACAAGAGGGACTCGACCTTCCAGCTGCAGCAGCAGATTCAGCAACACGAGGAAGCCATCGAGAAACTGTCCGCCGAGATCCAGCTGGAGATGGCGAGGCTGGTGCAAGGTGGCCCCGGCTCCCCGGGCAGCGAGACCGAGAGGGTGGAGAGCGAACTGGAGGCCGTCATGGGCATCGCCCTTCAACTGCGCAGAAACGTGGCGGAGGCGCAGGAGAAAGTGCAACGCGAGGAGCTGGTGCTGGGCGAGAAGGCGGCCGAGTGCGATCGCTTGGTGGAGCAGTTGCAGTCCCTGCACCTTGTGGAGGGGGCGGACACTGATGGCCCGCTGCCCGCGCCGTGCAAGGATGCCACCAAAGCCGTTCCCCCCCGAACCAGTCAACCCAAGGGCTGCTCCCCCTCCGACATCAACGACACGGACTCGGACACTGGGATAAGCTCCACGCACAGCCAAGACTCGGAACCTCCTTGCGTCGAGGTTGTTCCCGCACTTGAGAGATGGCATTGAGTGATCCTGCTCGCTTCTGAGCGAAGGGCTTCTTTGCTTTTGTGTGAGAATGCGACGTTTAAGAACGACGACATATGGTCCGAGATTTTGGTGTGAATGTGAATGTGAATGCTAAGAAATACTGAGAACGTGTAACTTGATCTCACCGTATCATCATCTCGTTATTTGTCCCCTTCTCCATCTGCAACAAACCTGAACATAGTTACACAATCCTTTTGGAGATAAGGGATCAGACAGGTGTGTCACTGGCGAGTCTGTCTGTGTGGATTCTAACACAATAGGTCCACAGACTGGGAGCTGTCTTTGTCCACTTGTAAGCGGTACTTACCCCCTCCGCATCAGTATGTAGGAAGAAACTGCAGATGGTGGTTTACCCCGACCATAGACACAACATGCTGGAGTAACACAGCGGGGTCAGGCAGGTCAGGCACTGGAGAGAAGGAATAGGTGACGTTTCGGGTCGAGACCCTTCTTCAGACTGAGAGTCAGGGTTGTGAGGTCTTAATGCTAAATGACTCAAGGGACCAAATACCGAGCCCTACTGCCTGGGTATAAAACTCACACATGAATGGCGCAGCTGGCAGAGCTGCTGCCTCACAGCACCAGAGACCGGGGTTCGATCATTACCTCGGGTGCTGTCTGTGTGGAGTTTGCACGTTCTCCCTGTGACCGCGTAGGCTTCCTCCCACATCCCTTTTAGAAATGCGGGTTGCAGGTTAATTGACTTCTGTAAAGGTGCAGGGCAGGGACGAGAAAGTGAAATAACATAGAACTAGTGTGAATAAGGTGATCGGTGGTCAGTGTGGACTTGATGGGTCGAAAGGCCTGTTTCCATGCTGTGCCTTTCAATCAGATTAGACAAACGATCAAGTCGAGCATTACACAAAAAGGAGTCTGCTTTGAAAAAAGCTTAAAATATTTAAGTTGCAAGAGTAGTACATGTTACCCAAATAAGTAGACGTTAAACTGTAGTAACTTTGTTTTTACTGGGAACTTTATAAAATGTGTAAAAGCGTGAAAGCACTAGGGATCCGTCCAGTCCGTTACATGTTTAAGACTGAAATATGATTGCATAAAGATAGTACGACAGTGGTCGCAACTTCTACTGAAATGTGGATGGCCGTTGGCTCGCTAGGAGTTCATCCGCCCTTTGACAGGTCTTGTCTTTGGTCCTGCTGGGGTCCACAGCCCCCTCCTCACCTGGCAAACCAGGTGGGGGAGACGGTTTAGTCACCGACTATCCAATCATGGAGCAGGTAGCACGGGATTACATGGTACCCGTGGTGGTGGGAACTCCCCCTGACCTGACCGAAAAAGCACCTTAAAGTAATGTGTAAACGGTCAACACTGATTAAGTAGTCTGTTACTTTACAATTACGTATGCAAAAAAAAAACATTATTGCAGCCCATCTATATATACAGCATATTTCTTTCTATGCCCTGATTTGGGCTATAGGCATGAAGAGAGGTTCATGAGTATGCACTGATAACGTAATTTAGATATATATGATGTGCTATGAACTGAAACGGACTATAGTGAGTTTTATAGCTACATAATTCAGACATGTTGTTGGCAATATGCTAACAATGAATAACAAAGTCTTAAGACTTAAAATAAACAATTAACAAGGACGGGCATTTAAAAAAGTGAGAACTAGTTGATTTTCTTGCACTTGTATCTAGGCTCCAATATCATGTATATGACTTCCTGGAGTAAAAACCATCAATGTAAATCAGCATATAATGCTGAAAGGTTTCTCTTTGAAGCTATATTTATATGCAAAATAAGACTGTAGAACTATTTATAACACATCAATAAAATATTACTGATTTGAAAATGGTCATTTTCCAATTTGCAGTATTGATATATTAGTGCAGAGTCTGTCTTTCCGATCTAAGCATTAAACTTCATTCGAATTTAAAGGAAAATGCATTAGAGCTGTGTGTCAGGAATAGAACCTACCTAAGATTGCTTTCTTTGAGTTGAATTAAGAAATAAATCGAACTGCTCTGCAATAGACATGCCACATTTCCCATGTATCCCATGTATCCATCAAGTATTACTTGTGTAAGAGAGATCAGGAGAAAAATATGTTTTTTCATGTGAAGGTTATTATTTAATCCTAAAGACAATTCTAAAACAAATTTTAAACCCTCATTGCAAGTTTGTCCATTAAATCCAGTCCTATTGTGGGTCCTAACTGAAGTAAAATGCATGAATTTGTTCACCTATGTACCAGTGATGGTGGTTCAGGTAACATGTTACCTTCCTCACCAATTTTTATCTTTAAAATACTTATCCTCCGAAGGAAAGTTGTATAGGATGGAACTGCAGATGCTGTTTTACACCGAAGATAGACACCAAATGCTGGAGTAACTCATTGGGCAGGCAGCATCTCGTGAGAGGAGGAATGGGTGACATATCGGGGTCGAGACCCTTCTTTAGACAAGACCTTTATTAACTCCCTTGTACACCATGCAGAAGCTGCCACACTCTTTTGGATGCCATCATTGTATTCAGAGTTACCAAGACCAATTTATAACATAACTCCGGTCGAGTTGACTTGCTTTGGATCAGGGGATCACTTAATTTGAGTGCACTGCAAAATATCAACTGTGTATCTCTAATATCTCTACTCACTAGGGTTATCCTGAGTCCTGACTGAGGCTTCATTCCCTCCCCAATTAACTCTGAGCCGGATGATGGTGAGGAATACTAAATATAATTTCAATCTCACTTCTCTTTGTAACTAATATTGTAATTATTCTGGGTGGCTATTATATAATCAGTAAACAATTGGATTAACTTTAACCAAACTATCAAATCACTTCTTGATATTCTTCAGGTCATTAACCAGCTAAAACATATGATTCATCAGAAAGGCTGAATTACGAATGAAAACATTTAAGTTGATATGCAAATTTGGTAATATAACAATTTCCAAAGTGATATTAACTTTGGTAATTATATGCAACATTAATTTAATCGATTTATAACAGTAGACATCAAAGATAGACTCAAAAAGCTGGAGAAACTCAACGGATCAGACAGCATCTCTGGAGAAAATGAATAGGCGACGTTTCGGGTTGAGACTTCTTCAGACTGGGGGCCAGGGGAAAGGGAAGCAAGATATAGATGGTGATGTAGAGAGATATAGAACAAATGAATGAAAGATATGCAAAAAAGTAAAGATGATAAAGGAAGCAGTGCATTATTAGCTGTGTTATAGATGAAAATGAGTACAGGCAATGCGACTCAACAAGACAATTTTGAAGCTGGTATGACTTGGGTGGGAGAGGGATGAAGAGAAGGGGGAGTGCAAGGGTTTACTTGAAGTTAGATAAATCAATATTCATACCACCTAGTTGCAATCAATGTGTGCATTGCTTGTACTTCACCTGCATCCATCCCTTTTTTGAATCTAATCTAATCAACCCGACTTAATCATGTCAACTTAACCTTTCACAGTTGGTGGCACACTGCATGCACTATGAGGTTTGGTCTGTGCTTAGCTTACACAACATATGTTGAACTGTCCACGGGAGCATTACTGCACTAAAGCTCACCTTTCGTTGTCAATCTTGCATGAATTATGTTAGAAATAGAATCAAAGCAGATTTAATTTGTCAGCAGTCAGATATTATTTTCCTTAAAAACCTTTGGCATCCTTGTAATCTGTTCCATTTCAGTGAGGGACATGTAAGATAGAGAATTAAAGTAAATGTTAGATAGTGCTGTTGATTTTCATTCCTGCATATAATGTTGCAAAATATGAACATAAACACATTTAATCTAATACAGAATAATGGTAAATGAAATATTTCAAGCAAATACAAAGGCAGTTTAGTTCATCCCGTAAGCTCCTGTTGATGCTGCTGGCCAGCCTGCCTTGCTTGTCATCCCCTCTGAACACTAAAGCAAATTACACAACAATACTTTCCCATTTGGATTACGTCCTGGTATCTTGAAAATTCAAGGAGACAAAAAGGATATCTTCAGTACAGCAATCCATGGTGCCGAAAATATAGATAATCCACATTTTCTATTCTTACACCAATGACTTACCCCCCGGACAATAGGTAAATTACTTTGTCATTTTATGAGGGATGGCAATCAGGAGATTAAATAAATTAACTGAATCCAGAGACGTGACTATTGAACTGGAAGGTAGACAAAACTGCTGGAGAAACTCAGCGGGTGAGGCAGCATCTATGGAGCAAAGGAATAGGTGACGTTTCAGGTCGAGACCCTGAGTTTGAATCCCACACCAGCAAGTAGGGTATTTAAATTCAATTCTGGATCGAAAGGTTGGTGTCAGTAATGGTGACTGAGAAATTATGGACTGCCATCAAAATCCAACCAATTTACCAAATGAAAATGAAAACAATTTTCTGACCTTAATGCTAACAATGCTATTTGAGAACTACAGCAAAGTGATTATATCCTAACTGTACTCGGAGGATAAATGTCCCTCTATGCCTATGGAAAACTGTCAATGGACGATAAATAATGGCTTTTGCAACACTATTCAAATCCAATAAATGATTAAAAACTATAGCAGACATGTCTAAAATACTGATCCCCTATGTTCTTTCACACAGTTAGGATTCTTAAAAAATTGTGGGTATGCATTATATCTGCTGAGAAGGCGAACTGCTATTTTATGTTTTAAATAAAAGTGCTAGACATATAATATCAGAAAGAGCAAAACTATAATATTGATTAATCTCCATCCTGCTAATATATCACTTATGACTAGTATTTATTCTGCAGCTGAAATGAGAAATGAAATCAAAATATTGAGTGAATTACCATTTTGGGCACATAATTGAACAATAATCCCTGGGAAGTAGTTGAAATGTACATTGGTTATTTTAATTTTAAGTTAAAAATTATTCCTATGGGAAGCCCAAAGCTTTATGCAATCTTAACCATAGCAACTCACTCCTCCCTGTAAATTTGTCCATGACATACTTACTTACTGCCTATTTTGCCTCCTGGCATGTAGGACAGCAACAAAGGTCCTCCACTCCTGTCTGTTCTAGGCTAGTTTCTGGACACTACCCCAGGACAGGTCCATTGTTTTCATTTCCTCCTCTACAGTTCGACGCCAGGTGGTTTTGTGTCTCCCTAATTTTCCTTTTCCCTTCCGGTGTCCAGTGCAGGGCTATTCTTGGGATGCTGTCCAACATTCATCCTAGCATCTGTCGATAGCCCTGGAAGTCCATCATGCCCAGTAGTGTTGATTCCTACAGTTGCTGTTTCTGTAACATATTTGTTTTACGAGGCAGGGTTGTTAGCCCTGTGCTCAGCCTCCAACCTGGTGGACCAGTGGATCGCTCTTCGTCTCGCCTCTGCCCTTCGATCTGTCCAGCATGAGAGACCCTAACAGGAGACGAATCTCCCGTTGGCATAGCTCTGGAGGTCACTGAGACACACAAGCACCCCAAGCACGACAAGGTTGCAATCCAACAAGGAGTTGTCCATGACCTGCCCCAGATAAATTACATGGTTCAAAGAACATTAAACACCTCCCAATAAACTCTGTGCCAAAATTAGGCCTACGAATTGAAAAGGTCATGAATTGTAAAGGAAATATTTATTTGACAGTTTTAATGTGTATTCGATCAATTTCTCTAAAGAAGCTAATTATGTACTCCGTCACTTTCTCCGAAGCAGCTAATTGTGACAACGTATGACTTTTGTTGGAAAAGGTTATTGGCAAGTTTTTGTTGTTGTATTTGTTTGTTTTATGCAGTGTTTTCTTTACCTTTGTGATCGGCTTTTCATTTATTTTTTCAAGAAATTATGTTGTGAGCTGAACAAAAAAAACATTCAATTAAATAAAATTGAAGCTAATTTCACAAACATAATGTAATGGTACTTTGGTTCATTTTATTTGATAGCTACATTATCACAAAAATAATTCAATCTTAACTAGATTGTAAAATGGGCAGCTGAATATATTTATGAAAATTCCATTTGATTCGGCATTCTGCAGATATATCTGTGAGAGGTTCGGACCAATGAAAAATATGAAATAACCAAGTCAAGGCAAGTATTTATTGTCATGTGCACAAGTATGGTAAAGTACATGTACAATGTAACAGCTTTGCAGGCACATCGGCCCAAGGTCATAAATAATATTTAAGTTATGCATGTGAGCAAAAAAGATTTTGCAAAAAACAAGGCAACTGGACGCAATTGAAAACAAGTTCATTCAAGGTAGTGCAAGAGCAGGTCCATAGTGTTCTGCTGCTGAGTTAAAACTAGTGTTGTGAAAGTCAGTTCAAGACCTGATGAAAGTCGGAAAGTAGCTGTTCCTGAACCTGGTGCCGTGGGACTTCAGGATTCTATACCTCCTGCTGATGGTGGTAGCAAGAAGATAGCAAGATTAGGCTTCTTGATGAGAGAAGCTGTTATCCTTGAGGCAGTGCCTCATGTAGATGCTTTTGGTGGTGGGGAGGCCTGTGTCCATAATGGACCAGGCTGAGCCAACCACTCTCTGCAACCTTAAGTGTTCATGTGTATTTGAATTGCAACACCAGTTTATGATGCAACCAGTCAGGATACTTGCTACAGTTCATCTGTGGAAGTTAGTTAAAGTAGTTGGTGGCATGCTGAATCTCTTTAAACTTCTAAGAAACTAGAGGCACCGGCAAACCTTCTTTGTGATCGCATCAAAGTGCCGAGACCTGGATAGATCGTTCAAGATTTTAACAATGAGGATTTTGAAGCTGCTGACTCTTTCCACTGCTGACCCACCAATGGAAACTGGCTCGTGGTCTCCCAACGTCCCTTTTCTGAAGTCAACGATTAGTTCCTTGGTCTTGCTGAAGTTGAGCATGAGAATGAAATTGCAATACCACTCAACCAAGGGTTCTCTTTCTCTCTCTCTTCTGTACACTGACACATCACCACCTATGATTCAGCCGAATACAATGGTGCTATCAGCGAATTTCTAGAAAGCATTGAAGTTGTGCTTAGCTACACAGTCATGTGTGTAAAGAGAGTAGAACTGGGGGGAAAAGAATGCAGTCCTGAAGTCCATCTGTGTCGATGGTCAGTGAAGCAGGTGTGTACCGACTCACACTGACTGAGATCAGCCTTTAGACTTTAGACTTTAGAGATACAACGTGGAAACAGGCCCTTCGGCCAATTAAGTCCATGCCAACCAGCGATCAACCCATAAACTAGCACTATCCGACACACTAGGGACAATTTAAAATTTACGTAAGCCAATTAACCTGCAAACCTGCATATCTTTGGAATGTAGGAGAAAACCAGAGCACCCATAGAAAACCCTCGCGGTCACAGGGAGAACGTACAAACTCCATACAGACAGCACCCTTAGTCAAGATTGAACCCAGGTCTCTGGCACCGTAAGGCAGCAACTCTATCACTGTGCCACTGTGCCGCCTTAAAGTGATACCAACAAGTGATACTTTGCAAGAAAACAAATTTCAAATTACGGTTTTGTTTTGTAGCAACGGAAAAAACACATTTTCTTGAATTTCAGCAGCTCAGGGCCTCCAACGTTATAAAATTATGGGCTGCGACTCTATAACTAAAGCAAATATTCTGGTTAGTTACTTAATTGGTGTTTATGGCTCCTTGCTATTGGCAAATTGGCTGCAATAACCCCATGTTATTACAACTACGGAAGTCGCAAACTCTAACCCATAATCATTAAATTTAATGGACATTTGTTTTCGAGTAGGAGTAAAAATTGTTTTCTGTGTGATAATTTCTTTAACATTTTTTAAATTTCCCCTACTTTTTAACAGCAGCAAATGGATTTTATGCCCAAAATATTCATTTTCGGAAGACATTTGTTTCCTTCAAACGCACAAGGTAAAGATTTAATATGTTGAATCATGATGGTGCCATTGCCACGTGATTTATTTATGATTTATGAAATGATTGATTTATGGCCTTCCATTGAAATTTAATGAAGGACTTCATAGTTCAGTGACTTCTTACTGTGGGTGTTTTTTTTGAAGTCCTGCATGTAAAAACAAGAAGCAACAACATTCAAAAGGAGGGTTTAGTTACTTTCATATTACATTAATAACTTGCGGCAAACCAAAACTGGAGAATATCTTCGCTTTATGCAGAATAACTTTCAACATTTCAAATGTTGATTATCTTATTTCAGCATGAGCATGTTCAGTCTTAATCTCATCTGGTTTACGACTGAATACAATGTCTGGAATCAATTAACATTTCTGTAAAAAATCGCTCATCATTTCGTTGAATTTTGTGGAGGGAAATAATTATCAAGTTCCTGACTGATTTCTTTCTTTGCTTAAAAAAAGGAAGGCACACTGATGAACATCTCTAGTATAAGCATTTTGAAATAGTGTTCAGCATAGTACTTATAAATAGACATTGTAGTCAAGAGTGGCAACAGCAGATCAAATTATATAAAATTATAACAAGTGAAAGTTATGTTGTTAATATGCCAGTCTGAAGAAGGGTCCTGTCCTGAAAAGTCACCTATCCATGTTTTCCAGTGATGCTGCCTGACCCACTGAATTACTCCAGCACTTTGTGTCTTTTATCAATATGTTTAGTTGTGACCCAAAGTAAAATTAATTAACATTATTCCATCATGGTGTCAAGGTGATGCAATGTCGCACTTCACATCATTTTATATTTGTCACAGCACAGAATGAGATTTGAACTTTTTTTCAATATCAAAGTGGTCCTCAAGACCACTTGGTGTGTTTTCGATCTTTGGAAGTTCCTTCTCTCCATACTTTGCTCTTGACATCACTCTGATATGTTAATCTTCGTCTCATCTGTCCACAGGACCTTTTTTCCAGAACTGTAGTTGTTTTAAGTACTTCTTGGCAAACTGTATCCTGGCCATCCTATTTTTCCGGCTAACCAGTGGTTTGCATCTTGCAGTTTAGCCTCTGTATTTCTGTTCATGAAGTTTTCTGTGGACAGTGGTCATTGACAAATGCACACCTGACTCCTGAAGAGTGTTTCTGATCTGTCGGACAGGTGTTTGGCGATTTTTCTTTATTAGAGAGAGAATTCTTCTGTTATCAGCTGTGGAACCGCAGTTCCTCCTCTTTCCTTTCTAAAGATACATCCCACTTGAGGAAACATCCTCTCCACATTCACTCTATCCAGGCCTTTCACTATTTGGAAAATGTCAATGAGGACCTGCCCTCAACCTTCTAAACTCTAGCGAGTACATGCCCAGTGCCTTCAAACATCATGTTAACCCAATCATTCCTGGGGTCATATTGGTAAAGTTCCTCTTGACCCTCTCCAACACCAACACATCCTTCCTCAGATATGGGGCCCAAAACTGCTCACAACACTCCAAATGTTGTCTGTCCAGCGCCTTATAGAACCTCATCATTATATTTCTGTTTTTGTATTCTAGCCCTCCTGAAATAAATGCTAACATTGCATTTGCCTTCCTTACTACCGATTCGACTTGCAAATAAATTTTTTGAGAATCTTGCACCAGCACTCCCAAGTCCCTTTGCACCAATTTCTGAATTCTCTCCCCATTTGGAACGTGCTGAGGGAGAAAGGTAGGATGCAGTTCACAGTTGATTCTCCTGCAAACAAAAGTGTTTAGAGAGGATTGGACCTGCAGTTGAACAGACAGAAGAAGGAGACAGGGCCAGTGGTGGGCACAACTTAGTATGTCAGAGGCATCATCATGAGTGAAGGTGTAGTCAAAGATAAAGACAGTAAGCACTGAATTACAGCATGAGGTTTGAGAGGAGCTTTGATAAAGATATGATCAGAAGGCCTTATCAAGGATGGTTGAAAGCTTACAGATGGTTTGGAATGAACACAGAAAAAACTTCATATCATAAGATCACGTGATAGGAGCAGAATTAGGCCATTCAGCCCATCAAGTCTCCTCCCCCATTCAATCATGGCTATCTCTCCCTCTTAACCCCATCTCTTGTCTTCTCCCCATGACCTCTGACACCCGTACTGATCAAGAATATAACAAGGCCGACCTGAGAAATGATGGACGTGACAGACTCCAGTTAATGTTGGTCTTCTTTGAGCTAAGCAGATGTAGGACATGCGAAAAGGCCACATGGAAAACTCTCTGTATGATTAGAAACAGGTTTGGTGAAAGGGTGGTTGTTTTTGACAACTATATTAGACCAGAATAACTCCAACTCCTATATCCACCTATCACTTGTCCTGTCCCAACCTCTCTTCAAGCTTTCTCCCCCCTACTAAATCAGTGCAAAAAAGGGTCCCGACCTGAAATGTCACCTATCCACGTTCTCCAGGGTTGCTGCCTGACCCACTGAGTTACTTCACCATTTTGTATCTTTTTCTCCAGAATGGCAGGTTCGACTACCCCGACCGCAGGAGAACAAAGAAGAAGAAGAAGATGGAACTTTATTGCCTTCCATCACTGTGAGAAATGTGGAATGCACTGTGGTGGATGTTTATGTTAATTTTTATGTGGTTGTGGGTCTTGTTGCTTTTCACTTAGTATGGCTGTATGGTAACTCGAATGTCACTGTACCTTAACTGGTACTATATGTGACAATAAACTGACCCTGAGACCTTGAGATTGTTATGCACTGCAGGCCTTTCTGCAACTATGAACCTTGTCCCTGCAAGAAAAACCTATGGCCTATTTTGCTGCAAGGTTAGCGCTGTGCTATTTTTCCCACAGTGGCTCAAAGTGTAGTTATTCTGGGAATATTGAGAGAACCAAAGGAAATTCTATGTTTGGACAAACAAATGTTTGGACAAACAAATAGGAAATAAAGGCTCATTTCACAATGGCATAGTGCAAGAGAATGCCCAGAAGGCCATTTCTACACTTTGGAACTTTGATTTTAGTTATTAAGATAGATGCTGCTTGCACTTTAAGCAGAGAGCAACACACACATTTCTGGTTACACAGTGAGAGGGGACAGGCAAACAAAAAGTACTGCCGGGATGATCTAGATCACAGGAAACATAGGCCAGGTGCAGCGAATTGAAGAACCGGATGCAATTAATTGGCTTTTTTCAAATGCTCTGGATATCCATGTTCGGTCAGGGTGGCCTTCTTCATCCTTTTACGGGAAAACCTGTGCCTTCCTGGATCTGATGTCTATGTTTGTCCCATTGTGGCCAATCTCACCATGATTTTCCTGACTGTACACTCTCGCCGGCTTTGATGCAGTTACATTCACGGCTGTAAGTGCATAAGGTTGCTGCTGGCTTGCTGGGCATTGCCACCATTTGAGCCAACTTTGCCTCCACTGATTCCAAACAGAATAAACTTTGTAGCAGACGAAATGTGTAGGAATGAACTGCAGATGCTGGTTCAAACCGAGGATAGACACAAAAAGCTAAAGTAACACAGCGGGGCAAGCAGCATCTCTGGAGAGAAGGAATGGATGATGTTTGGGGTCGAGACCCTTCTTCAGACTGGTTAGGAATTAGGGAATTGAGAGAGAGATATAGATGATGATGTAGAGCGATAAAGAACAATGAATGAAAGATATGCAAAAAAGTAACGATGATAAAGGAAATCGGCCATTGTTAGCAGTTTGGTAGGTGAAAACGAGAAGCTAGTGCAACTTGGGTTGGGGAGGGATAGAGAGAGAGAGAGGGAATGCCATGGTTACCTTAAGTTAGAGAAATCAATAATCATACCACTGGGCAGTAAACATCTCAAGCAAATATATGAGATGCTGTTCCTCCAATTTGCTTTTAGCCTCACTCTGACAATGGAGGAGACCTAGGACAGAAAGGTCTGTGTGGGAATGGGGAGAAGAATTAAAGTGTTTAGCAACTGGGAGATCAGGTAGGCGGACTGAGCGAAGATATTCAGTGAAACAATCGCCCAGTCTGTGTTTGATATCGCGGATGTATAAGAGTTCACAGCTTGAAAACAGATACAGTAGACGAGGTTGGAGGAGGTGCAATTAAACCTCTGCCTAATCTGAAAGGGCTGTTGGGTCTCTGGACAGAGTCGAAGGAGGAGGTATAGGGACAGGTGTTGCATCTTCTGCTGTTGCAGGGGAAGGTATCTGGGGAGGGGATGATTTGAGTGGGAGGGGGTGAGTTAACCAGGTAGTTGTGGAGGGAACAGTCTCTGCGGAAGGCGGAAAAGGGTGGAGATGGGAAAATGTGGCTGGTGGTGGGATCCCGTTGGAGGTGGCGGAGATTTCAGAGGAGTATGCGACGGTTGACGGGGTGGAAGGTAAGGATGAGGGGGACTCTGTCTCTGTTGTGACTCGGGGGAGGGGGAGCAAGAGCAGAGCTGCGGGGTACTGAAGAGACACAAGTGAGGGCGTCATCTATGATGGGAGCGGGAAACCCCCATTCCCTAAAGAAGGAAGACATCTCAGATGTCCTAGTATGGAACACCTCATCTTGGGCGCAGATGCCGAGTAGACGGAGGAATTGGGAGTAGGGGATAGAGTCTTTGCAGGAAGCAGGGTGGGAAGAAGTGTAGTCGAGTTGTGGAGTCAGTGGGTTTGTAATAGACGTTAGTCGATAGTCTATTTCCTCTGATGGAGACTGTGAGATCAAGAAAGGGGAGGGAGGTGTCGGAGATGGTCCAAGTAAATTTGAGTGCAGGATGAAAATTGGTGGTGAAGTTGATAAAGTCTGTGAGTTCTGCATGGGTGCAGGAGGTAGCACCGATGCAGTCATCAATGTAACGGAGATAGAATTCAGGATAGTGCCAGTGTACGGCTGGAACAGGGATTGTTCAACATACCTTACAAAGAGGCAGACATAGCTGGGGCCCATGCGGATGCCCATAGCTGCGTCTTGGACTTGGAGAAAGTGTGAAGAGTCAAAGGATAAGTTGTTAAGGGTGAGGACCAGCTCCGCTAGGCAGAGTATAATAGAGGAAAATTCGATGGTTCTGTGGTCGAGGAAGAAATGGAGGGCTTTAAGGCCTTCCTGGTGGGGATGGATGTGTAGAGTGACTGAACGTCCATAGAAAAAAAGAGGGAGTGGGGGTTTGGACAGCGGAAGTCATTAAAGGGACAACGGGCATGTGAGATATCTTGGACATAGGTCGGGAGAGATTGGACCACCTGATAGGATGTAGTTGAGGTACGTGGAAATCATTTCCGTGGACAGGAGCAGGCAGAAACAATGGGTCTTCCAGGGCAGATTAGTTGGTGGATTTTGGGGAGACAGTAAATCCAGGCTGTACGGGGCTGGGAAACGATATGGTTGGAGGCTGCGGAAGGAAGACAGCCTGAAGTGATGAAATCAGAAATGTGTTTGAGATTAAGGCCTGGTGCTCGTTTGTGGGATCATGGTCCAAGGATAAGTAGGAGGAGGTGTCTGCGAGTTGTCACCTGGCCTCAGCCGGCAGAGGTCAGCGTGCCAGACTACCACGGCACCTCCCTTGTCGGCGGGTTTGATTATAATGTCAGGGTTGCAACAGAGTGAGCGGAGGGCTGTATGTTCACAGGGGGTGAGGTTAGAGTAGGTAAGGAAATGATTTTGCTTTAGTTGTAGTGCTCCATCAGCCACAGGGAATGAGAACTTTGGCATGTTCAACACAACCAAAAGTTTCCACTCTGTAAACATGCAGCTTCTATTCAATAACAAAAGCTTCATTATTGACATGTGGGAAAGTCTCCTGAGTAGATACAATTATGGCTTCATCCTTTGGTTCTTTAATCCCTTTTCACTTGGAGGCAGGCTTAAGAAGCAGCTGCAGGGCATACCCACAGTTGACATTGCTCTAGGTCATGCGTCAGAAACCACAACAATGATATCCTGCAATGCTGGAATAACGGCAAAACGCCAGTAAATTACTAATTGGTAAGTGTCTGGTTTGCTGAAGATTCACTGCAGGTCCTTACATATGCAATAGCTAGCACCTGCAGAATAACCCCCTCACCCGTACACTTGCTATGAAGTGGCCACCCCCAACTTTCTGCCAGCTTTCTCCCTCTTACTACATTCATTCTGAAGAAGGGTCATGATCTGAAACATCACCTATCCATATTCTCCAGTAATGCAGCCCGACTCTCTGAGTTACTCCAGAGTGGCAATGGATTGTAATAGACTACAGGCCTTTCTACACTTATGAAATGTGAACGTGCGGGAAAAAACCTATGGCCCCTTTTGCTGCATTAAGAAAATGTTGTGTTATTTTTTCCCCCCCAGTGATGAAAAGTGCAGTTAATCTGGTCCTGAAATCAGCCCTGCTGAATTCAGATCCATTGTAAGTTTTTGCAGCTTGCACCATTTCTATTAATTATTATGGTTTTTGTAATTGATCATAATTCTTGAGCACACCATAATATTCTGGGTAGAATAAACTAAAACTTCAATATTGTACAGATGAGTTTGGTGTGTAAAACATGAAAAGAAATGCCTATGGCACGATTTCCTTCAGGTGTTGCAATTGTTCCCTGCCACAATTTCCCAGCAAATATTCATTGACACGCTTTGTAGATTGGATAGATTAAATGTACCCTATTCATTCATCCGTAGTTAGTGACCCTGATAATCATATATCATCTGTCACATAGCATAACACCCTTATTGTTATAATACAGCTCATCTTCCATCTCCTCATGAGCAATGTACTGAGAATCTGAGCCCTACTTACAAGTGCACCAGCTACTTTAATAAACATATTACATTGTTCAATCAAGCTTTTCTTGTATCTCCATGATATTGACTTACTGTGCACAAAAAAACTCTCAGTTCCACCTGCGGTTATTTTTCACTGCCTCATCTTAATTATGCTTTGTGTCTGTAGTAATCAGCCATTTTAATACTCAAAGGACGAATTCAGTTACAGCTGTGTGAAAAGTTAAGCTAACTTGTGCAATCCTTCCTTATGCAATATATGTGTTTGTAAAATTTTGTTGATGTTTCAGTTCCTGGCAAGTGCAATTAAGTGAATATTTCAGTATGTTTCATGGTGACAACCTCACTTTAGCAATGTAGAGCATTGATACCAAATAATATTTAGTTCAAATGCTTAATTTGAGGACACGTTCTTTTCCTTTGTGGTAGCAATCCATGTGTTTCAGAAGAAGAAAGGTTTGTGATTCCAGTGTACGATAGTGGATAGCATAATTAGTCTAAGTCTACCGGGCTCGTATCCATTGGGTGTGCCCCCGAAGCACAGTGAATAATGGTTCAATAGTTGTATATGTAGGAAATATTTATGAAAAATTCACCTGCTTGAAAAGGTGCCCAGATGTCTCCAGAAATCTAGGAGTGCGGATGGGAATGCTTGTGCACAGGATTCACATGGCTGGTGCTTGATGTTTGCTGCTATAATGTGAATTTCCAGCATTCTCAGTTGTTTCTGGGCACGTCCTCTCCATAGCTCTGTCTCCAATTAAAGCTCTCCACAAGTATGCTCTCCATGCAGAGAATTGGAATAAAATGCTTTATTATCAAATGTTTCAAAGAGTTTCTATTTGTAGCTTGTGGGATGAAATATCTGAAACATAGAATTTACATAAGGAGAAATAAGAAAAAAGAATAAAACAAGTACAAAAGGCTTTTTTCTCCACATTTCAGATTCTGGTGTGAGATTTTCCTTAGGGAATCTGCAAGTGCTTCATTTTAACAAAGTAAGCAACAATAGGAAATTTAATCTGCAAGACTTTAGATGATTCTGGCCTTTCAAACACTGTAAGTGCACTTAACCCAAAAGCTTCTTATGTCTGAGTGTAACTTCACTGTTCGAGGATTAACTCTCTGCCATGGACTCTTTGGAAACATAAGAAGCTCCAGATTCAGAAGTTTCTTTTTATGACATCCCAAATAACTTGTGAAACTTGTGAGACTGAGTCGGCCACAGCCCAATAAAGATTTATTGTACTGTGAAGAGGTTTGCTCAATGCACCCCTAGTCATTTGACATTCAGCCAGAAACATTGGAATTCAATGAGTTTGTATTTGCATCACAACTGGTAGCTAAATAAATCATTATCACCTTCATACATCAAATTACCTTTTTTCAACCAATACTGAGAATTTCAATTTGTTAACAGCAAAATGTATGGAAGAATACCGACTGTACCCAAGTGTGGAATTTATTTCAGTCATTGAACGCAATTGAACATAATTTTCCATTCCTTAACTAATAAATTACATTCCCTAAGTAAGCACTTTAACAATAATGTACATAAGTGTTATGATTGAAAGTAATAACAAAATAATTATAAGGTAATCTCTTGACTATAACTTGAAAATTAGCAAACTGTAGGCTGCAGGCGAATGCAACTGATTTTTACTCTAATCGCTGGATGAGAAGAAAATTAAAATATGAAGTTGGTAAGCCACTGTTAAAAATTATATACATAACATGGTAGCACTTGTGATACATTGATATATTATTGGTTTAGGCAATTTAACTTACTTGTTCTGACACAGAAGGGGGATATTCAGTCTAGTGGGTCTATGCTAGCTCCAACAGAGTAATCCCATTAGTCTAATTTCCATCATATTATTTCCCTGTAAACCTGCAATTAATTTCTACCTCAACTCCCCTTTGATTGTTTTGCACCTATATTAGAGTCATTAATGGTAGCTGATTCATCAACCTGTTTGTCTGGGATGTGGGAAGAAATCAGAGCACAATATGGTAGAGATAGACAGTGGGTAGGAAGGAACTGCAGATGCTGGTTTAAACCAAAGATAGACACAAAATGATGGAGTAAATCAACGGGTCAGGCAGCATCTCTGGAGAAAAGGAATATGTGACGTTTCGGGTCGAGCCTCTTCTTCAGTAGGTAATGGGGATATCTAGGTGGTCTTGTGATGACGGTGGGAATTGGATATGGCGGATATTTTAGCAAGCTTCAGAAATATGAAAAGTCCCAGCTTTTTTCTCGGCACATGAAACAAGTTGAAGGTTTTCTGAGACCCAATGATATAACTGAGGTTACAGAGCAGAGCACTGTAGCCTAACATGAAAATAAGAGGTGATATTGTTGCAGGCGGCATGGCTAGAGACATCCAAGACATATGAGATGTCGGTGAGTCACTGGCAACATGAATCACAGGTGAAATCTTTTACAAGAAACATGTAAAAGCCCTGAAGGAACTTTTTAACCCAATGCATTCAGAGAATTTTGTGAGTTGCAAGTTTAGCACACAACACTATTGATCAGAGGAAATAGCTGATATATATGCAGCTGTTTTAAAGATATTGGTTAAAGGGTTCAGGTGTTGAATTGCTCCAAGTACAGGCAAACAAATGAGAGAATTCAGGCATAATTGAATGACGCACTTGATGAAAATGTGCAGAATATTATCCAGTGGAGATGGCCTCGACCAAAGTGAAACATCTTCTCTCAGGACGCACTTGTAATGTGCACACATGAAACAAACCCACAGAGTTAGTACCTGCAGTGTTCGCTGGATGTGATCTCCTCCACATTGGAGAAACCAAATGCAGACTTGGTGTTTGCTTTGCAGAGTACACACATTCAATCAGGATCGACCCTGAATTTCCTATTATTTGCCCTTCTATTTCACTATCCCATTCCCACTCTGTCCTATCTGTCTATGGTCTCCTCTACTGTAATAATAATGCCCAGTTCAAGACTGGGGAACAGCACCTCATTTTACAGCTGGGTCCATTCAAATCTTCCAGATTCAATACTGAATTCCACAATTGCAGATAACCTGTTTTACCTGTCTGTGTTAGAAAAGGCCAAGCCATCACTTATGATATTGGCACAGTTTTCCTCTCTCCATCGCTGGAAGTACAGGTTCTGCAGCCTTACATTTCACATGCTCTATCTTCCTTTGTCACCACTGTCCATATTTCACACCTTTTATGAACAAACCAAGTTCTCCCTCCACAACTATCCTCATTAATCCATCTGGATTAATGCTTTTCTATTTAGGGAAATGTTTTTGAAATTGATTCAGTGGACTAGGCCTAGATTTACTTAATCCATTTCAATATCATATTGCCAGAGTGTGACAGCAGAAATGGGAATGGACATATGGTTGTATTTTAATAATTAAAAGCAATCCAATGAGGAGAGTTAACTACTTCACCAGGGAGCGCCAATAAGAGGAAAATGTCCATTAATTGAAACTAAAAAACTGAAAACACTGGAAACACTCAACAGGTCAGGCCGAATTTGTAGAAACATAAACAATGTTAAAGTTGCAGGTTGAAGGACTGGTCTTGAAGGTCAGAATTTGGAAGAAGTGGGAAGTCAGGTTGGAATTGAGATGCCTATCCAAGTGAGAGCAGAGATAAACCTAGGAAGGATACATGTGTAAAACGATATGATTGTGTTTGCAGATACAAGGAACTGCAGATGCTGGTTTAAAAAAAAAGTTCTGGAATAACTCAGCGAGTCTGATAGCATCTCTGATGAACATGGCCAGGCAATGTTTTGAAGGGCCGCAACTGGAATTCTCGCCTATCCATGCTCTCCAGAGATGCTGTCTGACCTGTTGAGTTACTCCAGCACTTTATGCCTTTGTATGATTGTGTTCATGATCTTTACAATTATTTGGACATCATTTTTTTCAGATTCTGTGCATTACTTGCAAGGCTAGAACCATCCCAACTTGCCCTTGAGAAAATGATAGTGAGTTGCTTTCTTGATGTAATCCTTCTGGTGAAGGGACACCCATAGTGCCAAAGAAACCCACGGTTTAAACCAGCATCTGCAGTTCCTTCCTAAACATATTGTTTCCTCCCTTGCGAAATCTCCTCAAGGTATGTCTAATTTGAAGAAGTTCTCTCTCCGACGAGAGTTCTGCAACACTCTTTCTCGCTGCTCCCCCTCAGTGTCTCACTTCAGGTAGCCCTGGCATTCCCTCTCACTCTATCCCTCCCCTACCCAAGTTGCACTAGCTTCTCGTTTTCATCCTACAAACAGCTAACAATGGCCTATTTCCATTATTTTTGTTACCTTTTTGCATATCTTTTATTAATTGTTCTTTATCTCTCCACATCATCATCTACAGTGGCTTGCAAAAGTATTCATACCCCTTGAACTTTTCCACATTTTGTCACGTTACAACCACGAACGTAAATGTACTATATTAGGATTTTATGTGATAGACCAACACAAAGTGGTGCATAATTGTGAAGTGGAAGGAAAATGATACATGGTTTTCAAATCTTTTTACAAATAAAAAACTGAAAAGAGTGACGTGCAAAAGTATTCAGCCCCCTTTACTCTGATACCCCTAAATAAAATCCAGTGCAACTCAGAAGTCACCTAATTAGTAAATAGAGTCCACTTGTGTGTAATCTAATCTCAGTATAAATACAGCTGTTCTGTGAAGGCCTCAGAGGTTTGTTAGAGAACATTAGTGAACAAACAATGTTCCTTGGGCATCATGAAGCCCAAGGAACACACCAGACAGGTCAGGGATAAAGTTGTGGAGAAGTTTAAAGCAGGGTTAGGTTATAAAAAAATGTCCCAAGCTTTGAACATCTCACGGTGCACTGTTCAATCCATCATCCGAAAATGGAAAGAGTATGGCACAACTGCAAACCTACCAAGACATTGCCGTCCACCTAAACTGACAGGCCGGGCAAGGAGAGCATTGATCAGAGAAGCAGCCAAGAGGCCCATGGTAACTCTGGAGGAGCTGCAGAGATCCACAGCTCAGGTGGGAGATTCTGTCCACAGGACAACTAATAGTCGTGCACTCCACAAATCGGGGCTTTATGGAAGAATGGCAAGAAGAAAGCCATTGTTGAAACAAAGCCATAAGAAGTCCAGTTTGCAGTTTGCCACAAGCCATGTGGGGGACACAGCAAACATGTGGAGGAAGGTGCTCTGGTCTGATGAGACCAAAATTGAAGTTTTTGGCATAAATGCAAAACGCCATGTGTCGTGGAAAACTAACACTGCACATCACCCTGAACACACCATCCCCACTGTGAAACATGGTGGTGGCAGCATCGTGCTGTGGGGATGCTTTTCTTCAGCAGGGACAGGGAAGCTGGTCAGAGTTGATGGGAAGATGGATGGAGCCAAATACAGGGCAATCTTGGAAGAAAACCTGATAGAGTCTGCAAAAGACTTGAGACTGGGGTGGAGGTTCACCTTCCAGCAGGACAACAACCCTAAACATACAGCCGGAGCTACAATGGAATGGTTTAGATCAAAGCATATTCATGTATTAGAATGGCCCAGTCAAAGTCCAGACCTAAATCCAATTGAGAATCTCTGGCAAGACTTGAAAATTGCTGTTCACAGACGCTCTCCATCCAATCCGACTGAGCTTGAGCTATTTTGCAAAGAAGAATGGGCAAAAATTTCAGTCTCTAGATGTGCACAGCTGGTAGAGACATACCCCAAAAGACTTGCAGCTGTAATTGCAGCGAAAGGTGGTTCTACAAAGTATTGACTCAGGGGGGCTGAATACTTTTGTACGCCACACTTTTCAGTTTATTATTTGTAATAAAATTTGGAAACCATGTATAATTTTCCTTCCACTTCACAATTATACACCACTTTGTGTTGGTCTATCACATAAAATCCCAATAAAATATATTTACGTTTGTGGTTGTAACGTGACAAAATGTGGAAAAGTTCAAGGGGTATGAATACTTTTGCAAGCCACTGTATATCTCTCGTTTTCCTTATCCCTAACCAGTCTGAAGAAGGGTCTTGACCCGGACGTTCACCCATTCCTGCTCTCCAGTATGCTGCCTGTCCTGCTGAGTTACTCCAGCTTTTTGTGTCCATCTTCGGTTTCAACCAGCATCTGCAGCTCCTTCCTACCCACAGTGCTGTTGCAGAGTGAGTTCTAGGACTTTGACCAAATCACGACCAAGGACTGACAAATTATCGGTCAGAATGGTATGACACGTACAGGGAAACCTGCAAGTGGTAATGTTCCAGCGTGCCTTTATCATTGAGTGTAGGGATGTTTTTGGATAATTCTCCTCCAATATAGAATTAATAATAAATAATTGTAACTGTTGTAGCAGTTAATATGTATTCAGTTTTATAGTTGACTAGACCAAGTGGGACCCATTGGTTGCGTGGTTGCGGGGGAGGGGGCTGCCTGCAGCGTCACACACAAACCACATCCCCCCCCCCCCCTCACACACACACTAACGCCCCCCTTGATATTATATTAATATTATAATTAATATTAATTAATATTTAATTGAGAGGGGGACAGCCAAGGAACTGCAGATGCTGGTTTACCAAAAAAGACACAAGGTGTTGCAACTCAGTGGTTAGACAGCATCTCTGGAAGACGTGGATAAGTGACATTTTGGATCAAGACCCTTCTTCAGATTTATTGAGTTAGTTAAATTTAAATCCCACAGATGCTTTGGAGGGATTTGAACACGTCTCTCTGGTTCCCTGCACTATCAAGGACATAGTTTACTGATCAGGAACATTGATCTGTGGAGTAAATCTGACAATTCCAATTTGGAAAATATCAAATGTTGAAATGTTGTATTAATTTAGTGGTTTTGGCACAAAGTGAACATGGGGCACTTGGAATCCTCAGCGTCAAAGGTGGATGTTGCTGCAAGGTTTGTAATGTAAGAGATCAGTTCCCGATCTGCTTGCTTCCATTCACATTCTGGAACATGGTCTATGGTTCTCTTCAAACTGATTTTCCATTGTTTGTTTCATAATCATGACACAAATCCAAATTGAAGTCTGCAGAATGTTCATCTAAATAAATTAAACCTGGGAGCTTTGTCTAACAGCAGTCAGGTTTGGGGACCTTTACAAATGTAGTGTTGATGTCAAATGTATTATAATGGAGCAGGTCAATGAATTAACTTCCCTTCCCATTCCAAAACTGACCCTCCTCTCCCTCAACCCCCCCATACTCCCTCCTCATCTCCCCAGGAATTTCTTCCTCTCCTCCACTCCCCCAATCGCTCCTGCACCTCTTCGAGTGGAGCCGATGGAGCTGGGCTTAGCCGGTCCCAGCCGAGCGGGGCCGAGCGGAGTCAAGCGTGCGGGGGCCGAACAGGCCGCAGCGGGACTGAGCAGAGCAATGCGGGGCCAAGTGGGTTGGAGTTCTGCAGTTCCCCTTGTAGGGGGGTAGAGAGGGAGGGGGGGAGGGAGGTAAGGGGGGTAGAGAGGGAGGGTAGAGGGAGGAGGAGGGGGATAGGGAGGGAGAGGGGCAGAGAGGGAGAGGGTTATAGAGAGGGAGGTAGAGTCAGGGGAGGGGGTAGAGTGGGGGGAAGGGAGGGATCCCAGCGGGGCCAAGCGGGTTGGAGTGCTGGAGTGACCCTCGCGCCCAGAGTGTGTGAGAGGATTGTGATCAGTCCAAATTTTTTTCTTCAAAATGGGTGAGCTTGAAGAACTTTAACTTTAACTGTTTTTAAAAGATTAGTAACTTGGGAAATATAGGTTGAAATGTGACGGGAAGATATTTATCGCCTCCGCGGGAAAAGTGTCACTAGCATGTGTGAAAATGGGAAGGCTGTGGCCTAGTGTTTGGAAAAAGATAGGAATTAAAGAGATTGATAGAAAGCTGGCACAATCCTGGCCCACACAGACACATAAACAAAGGAGATGGATGGATGGATGGATGGATGGATGGATGGATGGATGGATGGATGGATGGATGGATGGATGGATGGATGGATGGATGGATAGACGGATAGATTAATGTTATATGGTTCTGTTATTGATAATGTAATAATTACTATATGGGTTGAGAGATGTTAGTGTGAAGCCTATTTGGAGAGGTGATTTATGAGAATTATCATTGTCTGATATGCATACTTCAGATACATTGTTTAGCTTCTAATGAAAAAATATAGTTGAGTGATCTATGAAAATGAGTAAACATATGCTCAATATAATTAGTCAGTGCTATAATTTCACATATATAAAGAGTTAACTGTTTGAGTAGTTTTTTGATAATTGATGGTTTGCATAAGTTGTTATTTTTTAAGGGGAAGTAGTGTTAAAATAAATAAATAAGTTTACTTTTCTGGACTATTGATCCAGAGATACAAATTCAAATCCCTCCATGGCAGCTAGCAAATTTAATGTTAATAATTAAATAGATCTATTTTTTTAAAAATTCTAATCCCAGTAATGTTAACCATGAAACTACCATTTGTATTAAATAACTGTCCAGTTTACCGATCAATTCAAGGAAGGAAATTTTCTCTCCTTGTCAAGTCTGACTTATATGTGACTCCAGAACCATGTGGTTGATTCTTAACTGCCATATCAGTTCAGATGCAATTAGCAATGTACAATCCCCACAGTCGTTGCCAGCAACATACACATGCCAGAGATTAATAAATTAAAAGCATCGTGTGTACTAATGATTCATTGTTGTATCAGCCACTGTTGTTGCTTAAGTATTGACCGCTTTCAATAAAAGCTGTTAGTGCCTCTATAATTGTCACTTGCCTCCCATGAACAGAATCACAAAAGAGCCAACATACATTATACAACCCACTTGTAATTTTACACTTCCCTGTTGTAATTCAACTGGGTTTTCTTTAATGTTGCTCTAAGTGGTATCACTTCGACTAGACATGGCTAAGAATAGAATGCTTTTTGTTGAAAGCAGCCATCCTTAAACCGTACAACTGAGTCCGATATCATTATGTGTCAAGGTCACACGAGGTTGTACATTCAATTCGTCAAGATACGTTCACACTTTTACACCTACCCTTTAACAGGTAACATACTAAACCAATCTACTATCTGCATTGTTTAAATTACATCATCATATAGCTTTTTACTTATACAATATTATGCAATTAACTAATTATGTAATACGTATCTTTAATGTTACAAACTTTCTCTTCATTGAGCTCTTCATATCAAGCTGTACTCAACTGCTCTGAAGTAGGCAATAGGTACAGTGACATTTATATTTTGCATGCAGTTCAGTAAAAATCTTACTATACATTGGCACAATCATATTTATATAATTATTTATATAATGGTATATGAACACACTGATCTGTTCTGTAGTCATGCCTACTATGTTCTGTTGTGCTGAAGCAAACAAGAATTTCATTGTCCTTTCAGGGACACATGACAATAAACCCTCTTGAATCGTGAATCTTGAATCTTGAATACTTTAAGTACGGGAGCGTAAGCATAGTAATTACACTGACTCAGTGCACAAGAGTCGCCACATTTCTGGTGCCACCTTGTACCTTTCACGTTCAAAGTTCGTAAAAACGTGGTCTTAACGTGGCAATAAAGGTCCGAGTCCTGGCGGTGTCATTGGTTCAGTGTTACAGGGGTTGTCCTGGCCAGGCTATGTTGTCAATGTCCTCCACCATTGCTCCGCTGCTCCCTGCTGCTGTAGGTCATGTCTGATCTGCACACCCGATCTCTGTGGGGTCTCCAGTAGTGTCCGATCCAATTAAACCCCAGGCTGCTGCAGGGCCTCCAACGCCACCAACACATTGTTTCGAACACATTGACCTGTGAACACAGCATTTCTCGCCTTCATTCCAAAGGGCTCCTCCCACAGCCACCAATCCCACCCCAGAGTGTCTCCAAGGTGCGGGAGGAGACCACCCAGCTCATTCACCGGCATCGTTCCTCTCCGTCATCCACCATTGCCATCTCGCCTTCTGCTATCCATTTCTAAAAGCAGAACAGTCCCGGTCATGTAAGTCTGAAATAAAAATAATGGGGGCTGGAAATATTCAGCCAGTCTAGCAGGCTCTTTAGAGAGAGAAGGAAGAACTAATGTTTCAGGCTAATGACCATGTTGCACTGCTGTAATTAAGAATGTAATTGTTCCATTTCAGGATATATGACAATAAAACACTCTTGACTTTCTTAAGTCTTGATGAAGGAGATTTTGGAGTTTAGGGGTGGGAGGTTGGGATGGCTATATTTTGGCTGAAAAGATGGTTGGGCAACTCAAAAATATTGGCTGCCAAACAGGATTGTGGAGAGAACACAGAACAGAAATAACTCGCATCCCCTAGTAGTGAACCAAATAAGCTGTGTTCCTTTTAACTCAAGCAAAGCTGCCATCAAGCCTTTCAGGTGAGGTTTGCTTTAAGGGCCTGTCCCACTATACGAGTTTACCCAAGTGATCTCCCGAGTCTAAAAAAAAATCAAACTCGTGGTAAGTGCGTAGAATGTACGTAGCGGGTACATCGGAGCTCGGGACGTTTCTTAGCGGCTCGTAACACTAACGGCAGGTACTCGGGAAACGCGGTAAGCTCGTGAAGTTATTTCAACATGTTGAAAAATGTCCACGAGAGCCCCGAGTACCTACGAGCGGCTATTACCATAATTCTCCAAGTTCGAATCAGGGGACACTCGGGAGAAGTCTTGAATTACCTTACGCAGTGAGACAGGCCCTTAAGTGTAAATGGCCATTACACTCAAGAGCCTCAGGTACACAAGAGCTTGGACTGCACACTGAACGTGCCCAGTGGTTGCCATGTTCCCTTTACATGCATGAAGTTTTGAGAAGTCTGTCCCTTACATATTAAATATCTGATTGTATTTTACTTCGGAGTCACGTGAGTGACTTCGTGAAGACCCTGCCAGCACGCATGCGCAGCATATCGTCGCGCGCATTTGCATCGGCAGGCTGGGAGGGGGGAGTGCGCTCTCTCCTCCGGCTCCTTCATAAAAGGCCGGCAGGTAAGTACTTACCTTTACTCCACAGGATGGACAAGGGCAAGCGGAAGGCGACGCTGTCGAAGAGCCGAGCTGCATCGACCAGCCAACGGCCCTTGTCCCCGGAGCTGCAAGCACCACCGGCAGCTTCGAGACACGTGGGGGCAAGAATGCGGAAGTCGGGCGCTCCCGCTACTTTAGCGCCCGACTCACCCGAGTGGTTTACCGCCCCGGAGCTGGATGCAACGGATCCAGACTTCGAGCCCCCTTCCCCCAAGAAAAGAGGAGGGAAACAGGTACGTGCCAAGGGGCCTCGCTCGTCACAAGCAACCCCACCCCGAGCTCCAGTAGACCCGAGGGGGCTGGGCCGGGGGACAGCTGCTCTACAGGGGAGCCCTACAGCTGCATCGAGTAGGCCTGCAGGAGCAGATACCGTCGACAAAACACCCTGTCAGGCTGCGGTCAAGGGCGGAGGTGGCAGCAGTAGACGGTCGGTCAGCTCAGCTCTGGGAGCGGCTGACCATGCGCCTCCACGCCAAAAATTGGGCGATTGTGTAGGTAAGCCTGCACGGACTCCGGGGAGCCAGGTTCCGGGGGCTGGCGCCGATCCAACTCACCTGCCTTCATATCAGACAGGTGGGCCGCCACAGTCTGGGAGAAGACAGACTAGCAGAGAGTCCGTGCGGGAGTCGTATGAGCCTACTAGGGCGGTAGGTCACAACAACCTGCCATTGGACCCTAGACAGCGCCTTACGGAGGTGTGATCCGATGATGGAAGCCCCAGTGATTTCGCAGGGCCTGGTGAAGTCGGCTTGTCCGCTGCACATAGCAGGGACGGTCGCATAGAGCGGTTGGAGCTCCTGGTGGAGCAACTCCTCCGGCGGGACCGGGAATGGGAAGAGCGGGACTCACGGGCATCCACAAGCCGTGCAAGGAGCCCGCTCAGCATCTCGTCGTCACCAGCCAGAAGTGCTAGCAGCTGCCCAGCCGCTGTGTTTGAAGACGACCCGGGACAGCCAGTGACCGCTGAGCCAGAGCATGAGGAGGATATGCTGGATGTAGTGGGCAAGTTTGCCGCTACTACACAAA
The DNA here is from genome assembly GCA_035221665.1 of Okamejei kenojei. Lineage (NCBI taxonomy): Eukaryota > Metazoa > Chordata > Chondrichthyes > Rajiformes > Rajidae > Okamejei > Okamejei kenojei. Next base: position 13,846,781 of record CM069149.1, on the reverse strand, counting down.
CAGGTGAACCTCTGCACCACAAACTGGTGGGCACCATTGATTACCTGACTACTCACCAACTCCAGAGTCAGGTTCTCAATGATACCATAGAGAAAATAAAAACCACCCGAGAACTGCATCAACCTCAGTGTGCCCTTGGTTAATGTCCAGATCTGGGGACACTTGAGTACGGCCACCAGGATGCAGGATGTCCGCCTCCAGCGTATCTTAAAGGTTCTCTCCACGGGCATAACGGCGTTTGCTAGGACCCTGGACGGGGATAATGTGTCCAGTGAACAACAAGATGCACTGGCATTCCTATGCAACGCCCAGTATGAGATAAACTGCCTGCGCAAGAGCTCCATAAAGCCCACACTCAACCCCAAATTCGCGGGGTTGTGCCGACCATCAACCGCTCCACCGCCGCACCAATTGTTTGGAGACCTGTCCAAACAGGTGAAGGAACTGGACGAGGAGGCCAAAACAGCTGGCCTCATAAAACCTCCAACGGCCAGACCACCGGCAACAGCCAAACACAACCTGGAAACCACGACTGCCGGACAGGACACAAAGGTCCTACCCACCTCCACTTCCGCAAACACAACGACCTTTTTTAGGGCAAGGCCAACAGCTGCCTGCATGGAAGATGCGGCCGCCACCCCGTCAACCTCCACAACGTCCAACCAAAACACCATACGTAAGGAACCGTCGCTAACCATGGAGGTAAGGGGGCCTGGTTCCTCTCACGCCGTAGCATCCCCTCCTGCACAAATAGGTGGGCGATTGCGGGCCTTTTTGGACATATGGAAAACTGTCACCACAGATGAGTTTATAGAATTTATTGGAGGTATAAATCCCCCTACCCAGCATTCGCCTCATAGAAAGTTTACACTATCCCAAAAAGAGGTGGAGGCAGGACATGCTGAAATTATACGGCTAGCAGCAAAAGGGGTAATTGGCAAAACCAAGCATGAACCTATTGAGTTTGTGTCCAACATCTTCACCAGAATTAAAAAAGATGGGGGATATCGGACTATAATAGACTTAACTGAGCTGAACACTTTTGTACAATATACCCATTTCAAAATGGATACTTTTGAAACAGCCAAGCAGATGCTTTACCCAGGGTACTTTATGGCATGCATCGATTTAAAAGATGCATACTATACGGTGCCCATCTCTGAGGCTCACAGGAAATTCCTAAAGTTTGTCTGGAAGGATCAATTATGGGAATACAAGGCATTGCCCAATGGAATCACCACAGCCCTAGGCTGTTTACAAAATTGGTAAAACCTATATTGGCTCTTCTCCGACAACAAAATTACATGGTAATGGCATATTTGGATGATATCCTTATAGTGGGTCAGACCCGCCAATTGGTTACACGGGCAGTGACTGCAACTAAGGCTCTCTTCGAGAGGCTGGGATTTGTAATCCATCCAGACAAATCAAAATTGCATCCGGTATGGGTTATGGATTATTTGGGGTTCACCCTAGACGCCAACTTAATGAAGATTACCATCCCAACCAACAAAGCTACTGCTATAATAGAAGAGTGCCACAGTCTTACTTGCGCCAGGGTACCGACTATTCGGCAAACAGCAAAAGTTATAGGGAAATTGGTAGCTACATTCCCAGCTGCACAATTCGGACCACTACACTGCCAAAATTTACAGAGAACAAAGATCACAGCATTAAAAACAAATGCTGGGCACTTTGATCGGCCAATCCGGTTACCAGCAAAGGCTAGAAACGAGCTACAATGGTGGGTTGACAATATTAATGAGTGTCACAGACCCATCATAGTAAGCAACCCAGACGTTGTGCTACAAACTGACGCAAGCGCACAAGGCTGGGGAGCAACTGATACGATGTCCAGTTGTGGTGGCAGATGGAACTCTCGTGAGGCTACATTCCTGGAGTCACACGGGATGAACTATATAGAAATGCTGGGGGCATTTCATGGACTCCGGGCTTACTGTACTAATTCACGGGATTTAGATGTCCGCCTTCAAATAGATAACACTACAGTGGTGGCTTACATCAATCATATGGGTGGTATCAGGTCGCTATCTTGTGATGAATCGGCTAACACAATTTGGTGCATTGAAAGGAATATTTGGATTATGGCGACCTATTTGCCTGGGAAGCTTAACACAGTGGCGGACACCAGGTCACGAGTATTCAATGACAACATCGAGTGGATGTTGAACCCCCAAATTTTTGGAGACATTATAGCTCACTATGGGACACCAGATATTGACCTATTTGCGTCCAGGTTGAACCATCAGATACCAACGTATGTGTCGTGGGAACCAGACCCTGGGGCAATAGCAATGGATGCGTTTTCTATCCATTGGGGGAAATGGTTTTGCTACGCATTTCCCCCATTCTGCCTCATCAGTCAGGTATTGCAGAAAATTAAACTGGACTCTGCAACTGGCATATTGATCATTCCCGACTGACCTACACAACCATGGTACCCGATGGTCGTTAAAATTCTAAAACAACCATGGATGGCGATTGGGAAACACCCCAAATTGATTACTCACCCCATTACGGGGGATAGTCATCCTTGCCATGGTCACTTAAACTTGTTGGCCTGCAGGTTCTGAAAAGACCACTCATCCAGGCGGGCATCTCATCACGAGCCATAGAAATTATTGCCGCATCATGCCGAGAATCAACTCGGAAACAGTACCTCACCCAAATCAGGAAGTGGGAGGCATTCTGTGCTCGGACCAACAAGACTTCCAACTCGGCAACGATACCTGATGTCCTGGAGTTTCTAGCTGGCCTCCATTTCGATGCTGGCCTCAGCTACAGTGCCATCAACAGCACCAGGAGTGTGCTGTCCTCATACCTGGATATAGGTATCAGCTCCAACCACCTGGTGGCTAAACTAATGAGGGGAGTGTTCAACACCAACCCTCCGCGATCCAGATATACTGTCACGTGGGATGTGGGGATCGTGCTGACCCTACTGAGGAGCTGGGCTCCAATGAATGAGCTACCACTGAAACAGCTCACCCTCAAGGTGGTGATGCTGATGGCACTGACTACAGCCCAACGAGTCCAGATGTTACAAAAACTGCGACTGGACAGCATGGTGGCCACCCCTGGTCAAATAAATTTCTTTGTCCAAGATTTATTGAAGCAGCATAGGCCAGGGGCGCATGGGCTGCAGTTGGAATTTCGGGCGTACCCTGTAGATGCCACTCTCTGCATAGTCACCCATCTCCACCACTACATCAGGGTTACAGGAGCCATCAGGATGAAGGAACAGGGGCTCGTCATCAGCCACAAACCTCCGCATCGTCGGTTGACTACACAGACCATCGGCAGGTGGCTCAGGGTGGCGCTGGATGCAGCAGGAGTTGCTACTAACATTTTTAAGTCTCATTCCACCAGGGCTGCATCCACATCAGCGGCGAGGGCCATGGAGGTGCCCATGGACCACATCCTCGCCACCGCGGGCTGGGCCAGTGAGGAAACCTTTCAACGGTTCTACAATAAGCCACTGGTCGCCCCTGCGACATTCGCAGAAGCTGTGCTGGGAACCGCTCAGTGAATGTCTGTCCCCAAATTAGGGGTTATTGTTTGTTTATTTGATTAATAAATTGTGTTAATTTTTCAGCCAGTTTCGACTGAACTGCATTAACAGCCTTCCTCCATCAGACTTGCGGCAGTGTGATAAGCATGGATGTTGTCCAGGGCGTGAAATCACAGAGCTTTGAAATCTTCACGAAGTCACTCACGTGACTCCGAAGTAAAATAGTAAGATTAAACGAGAACTTACCAAGTTTGAAGGTTGATCTGTATTTTACGAGGAGTCGCGGTGAGGGATTTCGTGCCCCCCGCTCCCACCCTCTATCATAGGATCAACCAGGAAGTTCTGCGTTTTTCATCTTACTATTTTTTAGTCCTGGTGCGTTCTGTGATTCCACACCGCTGCTTTGAAGGATGCTGCGCATGCGTGCTGGTGGGGTCTTCACGAAATCCCTCACCGCGACTCCTCGTAAAATACAGATCAACCTTCAAACTTGGTAAGTTCTCGTTTAATCTTACTATTTTTATTGACATTCATTTGAAGTGCTTTGCATTTTAGTCTATCCACTGTTGAAATTATTACCTGTAACTTTACCATTTCCGGATATAAATAATCTGACATTTTTCCCAAGCAACCACCAATTGTCCACACCCTAAAATCCAGATTATCGAATACTGCATGCATCTCAATGTATCCCTACTTTATATTTACCCTTATAATCATTGATGAATTTGTTGCTTGGCACATAATGTTTATTTAAGCTGCTTACCATCATATTTAAATCTCTTCATGGTTTCATCCTTTCTAACGGCTTTTATTCTCAAGATAAGCCACATAACCTGTCTGCACTGAGACCAAACCCATTTCCATCTTTGCAACTTCTGCACTTGCCTCAACTCATCCCTTCATTAACATGTCCTGATTTTCTAGTTGATCTCCTGCCTTTCACTCTCCATGATGAAGAGGTGAACACAGGCAACTTGATTGGTATTTATAATTGGTTCCAGCAGGGGCCACTATATAACAAACAGGAAAAGGAAATTGGGCCCTCACAGAGCTGTGTAAACTGAAGGCAATTGTAGTGGTTCTCAATCATCCTGGGTCTATTTGGCTAACTCTGGAAAGTTCCTGGGATTTGCCTTGGACTTTCGTAACTCGTGGACACACTGCGTCAAAGTACAAAGTACAATAGTTAGCAGAAATGCCAGAATTTAACATATTCATGAAGTTCCATGATTTGTACTTTTTGTAATTTCTAACAATTTAATTAACTAAGCGAATGTCATACAGTACCAAAGTAATAATTGGGCGAAACTCTCACAAGCTTGATCGGGCAACCTAGTAAATCACAGTATAATTGCAGGAAATCTACTCTTTAGCTGGCAGTGTGGTTTCCTGGAGAAGCATGGGTCTCAGGCCAGAGTGAGTTTCATGGCACCAGTTGTTTACTCTGGCTTTACAGGAAGTTTGATACAAACTCTGTTTGTGGATTGATCAAAGTGGCTAATTAGTCAGGGAAATACAACTCAAGTATTTTCATAATGGCGATAACATTGATATTTCCATAAAGAATAAACTAACAATGTAATATGAGCATAATTCAGGCATGTGGAATACTTTCATCCAAAAAAATTCGTTTTGACTCATCTAAGTAGTACTACTCAAATATATGCTGAGGTGATCATTACCGCAAATAGTAACTTACAATGGCAGTCAAATATTAAATTGGAGGGTACCCAAATAACAAATCATTAACTGCCAGTAATATACTTATTGGACCAGAACATTTATACAGTCTGTTATAGAGCACAGTAGCAATAATCACATTATCAATTAATGCCACGACTTGTTCAAGAACCAACAGCTGTACAAAGAACTATCTTCAAAACAGTGTAGGAAAAAACTGCAGACACTGGTTAAAATCGAAGGTAGACACAAAATGATGGAGTAACTCAGCGGGACAGGCATCATCTCTGGAGAGAAGGAATGGGTGATGTTTCAGGTCGAGACCCTTCCTTAGACTCTGTCTATCTTTAAAACAGATTCTTTCTTCTCCATTGTGAAGACAACGAGTGGTTTGATGGCACTGGAGATACTTGTAGTTGACTTTTTCTAATATAATTAATAGCAGTTATGCCAAGATTAAGGAGCTTAAAAGTTTGTCAACATTTTCCAGGAGTCCAAGTGATTTCTACAGTAGTAATACATCTTATATATCCTTTATTTTGAGTAAATGTTGTACATTCTAAAAAGGTCTTTACAAAACCAATTTTTATAAATAATATAGAAGCAGTTACCATTTTCTGAAAACAACAGTACTTGTGAACATTGTTTTTGAAGAAATAGATGTGATTTATTTATTTTGCTTTTTGGAATTGTGTTTTTGCAGCAAATTCAGGAAGCACAGGCCTTTACGTGCAATTTGAATTGATTCATGTTGTTCTGCAAAATATCTCGATCCACAACTTGTATTTTGGACTCATGCACACTATAATTTTCATTACATAGTGGCATCTTATTGGAAAAGCCTGTAAAATTTAGAGATTTGGTACAATAAGATAGATTTGCTACCTCAGCACAGTTAAATAGTAAGTTTGAATTTACCTGGTGCAGTTCCACCATTTTTCCCATATATTTCTCAGTGCAGACCGAATCCTCAATGGCATCGCTATGTTTGGCATTAAGAATCATATAAAAACATTCAAGCATTATTAAAAATCAATGCAACAACTCAAATATTTTAAAATCTATTTGAATCTTTTATAATGTTAAAAAAACTGGAGAAGATTTTGAAATTTCTGACTCAGGATGGGGTACGTGCATAGATGGTTTCTATAATAAAGTGAACATGTGTGTACATGTCACAAGCTCCCCATATACATAATTTATGATGATCATTACGAGTGAGGAAGCCTGCTTGTGTCACTGATTGCCCAGCCTAGTGTACATTATTTCTTCAGTAAATGTAAGTAAATTTAGTTAACTAAGAAAACAAATGACCTCACACTTAGCTAAGATCTTTGCAAATGTTTCTCACAATTCAAACTAACTGGTTTGCTGTTCCTGCACTTGTTCTAAGCTGGCACAGAATCAGCAGGCAAATTCCCCAGTGTAAGTTTAACAATGTTGCCACTGCAATCCAATGTCAGACTGCAGTCAGGAGATTTCTGACAAAGACTGACCAGTATGTTCCGGGTTCTGAGGTTCCCGAGGGAGGAGAAAACTTGGTGTTGTTTTCTATTGAAGTTCCCTACAGAAATATTCCACAGTAAGTCCCACTTAAATGGCCGTCCTAATGCAAAAAATAAATCAATATATTTACATTTATATTTGCACTGGAATTTAAGAAAACATTTGTATATTTGTGAGAGGAATTGAACTTGTTCACATCAGATCTGACCAACATGCAATACCCAATTGATTAATAATTAAAATATTGATTGTGTTCTGAGGGCTTAAAAGATTTCTTTCAAAGGGTGGCACAGTGGCGCAGTGGTAGAGTTGCTGCCTTACAGCACCAGAGACCAGGGTTCAATCCTGAGCATAGGTGCTGTCTGTACGGAGTTTGTACGTTCCGCCTGTGACTGCGTAGGCTTACCCTGGGTTTTCCGGTTTCCTCCCACACTCCAAAGACGTGCAGGATTGTAGGTCAATTGGTTTTGATAAAAATTGTATATTGTCCCTAGTGTGTAGGATGATGTTAGTGTTCGGGGTTTGCTGGTCGACACAGTCTTGGTGGTCCGAATCTCTAAACAAAACCAAGAAGTTATTTTCCAGGGACTTTCTTTCTTCATTTAAAGCGTATTGGTAGGAATATATTAAAACATTAAAAGTTGTCAATGGATCACTGAGCTACATGATCAAGTTTAAAAGTAAAACAAAACATCAGTGGAAATTGGGGACTTCATATAAGTATCACAGTTTCCATTGTTTCTATTCTAAATGAAATGCTAAAGCACGTGGGATTTCAGATACGCACCGGGATACACAATGGCATTCAACGCAAAACCCCTTTGCCATTTTCAATGGTGCATTACTGACATGAACCATTTCAGTACTGAAATGTACTGAAGCAGCCTTCCATGGTATCAATGGGGTGTTCTCTTTCATGAATTAGGTGGAAGCGGTGGGGCAGGAGAGGGGTTTAGCAGACCAGGAATCCAACTTGGATAATTCTCCTGTCAACATAGATACTTACAGGCCATCCGGCAGAGTCAGCAGCTATTTTTCCCCCAATACCAGGTCACCCCCTGCCCTCTTCATCGGTCACTTGTAACCCTTGCCTCATAGACTTGCTGATTTATGTGGCTCTGTGACTCTGGCTTTCAAAAGAGTATTGATCATACCTACCACTCCATATATCTCGCTCGCCACTGGTCCTACCATAGGATTACCAAGTCCAATCCCAAATTATATCTCACCTCCCCCCACAAACAACAAAACCTCCTCCTGACCAAAGAACTACCCTGCCAACCCTGTAATCCTCAACGGTAGGAAGGAAAATGTGTCCTCATTTGGTAACACGAAACACACAACATGGTAGCAGCTGCATGTTTGTTATACAGTGCTTGTATAATTCACTTTCAACACAGTTAAAGGAATTGAATTTTGAAAGAGAAACACGTTTTTAAAACAGAGTACAACATGCAGAGTACCACTGCCAAACAGTGTCCAATAATATATTTTCTTAGTCCTGAAAGATTTAATGAAATAATATTAAAGTGGAAGAGGGAGTACAAATTATCAATTTTGTTTTATGAGTCAACAAAGTAATGTTTGTAAAGGCATTTACCTCTGTTGAGTCCCAACTGTACAGTAGGGCGTGACTGCCCATGTAACAAATGGCATGTGCATTTTCCAGAGACTCACTGCTTCAAAACTTTTCAATCCCTTTTTTTTTGTTTTATCGCCTCTCATAAAACAAGTACAACTGGATTTTGCTGAATATTAAATGAATTCAATTTTCAGTAGCAGTTGCCAGCTCTTAACAATTCGTTTTACACAGTATTCTTGCAGCCACTTTAGTTTAAGAGGCAGCTGCTGAACTGTGTGTAGACTGAGGTCATGGTCTTTCAACAAATACTGTAAAAGTCTTAAGGGATTGGACAGGCTACATGCAGGAAAACAAATCCCAATGTTGGGGGAGTCCAGAACCAGGGGTCACAGTTTAAGAATAAGGGGTAGGCCATTTAGAACTGAGATGAGGAAAAACGTTTTCACCCAGAGAGTTGTGAATCTGTGGAATTATCTGCCACAGAAGGCAGTGGAGGCCAATTCACTGGATGTTTTCAAAAGAGAGTTATATATAGCTCTTAGGGCTAAGGGAATCAAGGGATATGGGGAAAAAGCAAGAACAAGGTACTGATTTTGGATGATCAGCCATGATCATATTGAATGGTGCTGCTGGCTCGAAGGGCCGAATGGCTACTCCTGCACCTATTTTCTATGTTTCTATGTTTAATCAAATGAGAGCTGAAAATATAGATAAAAGTAAGTGTCAGTACAAACCTGATTTATTGATCCAGGTCTGCCTATTTCTTTGGTTTACTTTTTTTGATGTATGTAATATGTTGCAGAACGATAACTGTGGGAAACTGCACCTTTCACATTTGTAAAATAAATCAAACTAAAATATGCTCTAAATGAGAAAATGTCAACTCAAGCATATTTACCTTGGACGTATATTGTTGCGGTGCCAGTGCCAAGATCTCTTAAAGATAATTTTCTTTTACCTACTTGCAATTACTCCTTTGCTGCTGCAGCACTGGTGCAGAATCCCATCTACTTCTCATCCATGTTACAACCACACAGCAACTTCATTCAACACTGCCCCATTTCCATGAGTCCATTATTCATCTTTCCCAACCATTGCTAATCCCCCACCTTTCCATAGTCTCTCAATTGTCAGATTCTATATCAGATGAGCAAAAATTCTCTATTAGATAAGCAGAGATTTCCATCAACTAAATATTGGAGCTGCACAAAAAAAACTTTTATGGATCTCACATAAACTAAGTTCACCAGCCATCAACTCCATTGTTCTTCTAGGTATCAGAACAAAATTCTTTATAACCTTGGTGTTACAGTTGGTCATGAAATGAACATTTGGACCATATATCTGTTTCATCACTAAACCACCAATTAGACTAGCAAGAACAGATAAATCTACAAATATGAGTACAAGCAAAGAGACCAAGAGACAAATGTATATAGTTCCCTGAAAGTGGAACAAAATTAGGCAGGCTGATGAAAAAGGTGTTTGGCATGTTTGTCTTCCACGAGTCAGGGAACGAATACAAGAGCTTGGATATCATTTTACAACAGTACAATATAGTGGTGAGACCACCCTTGGAATATTGTGTGCAGTTCACTTAGTGGAAGGATGCCATTAAGCTGGAAAGGATGCAGAAAAAAATCACTGGGATGATACTGGGACTGGAAGGCATAAGCTGTAAATAAAGATTTGATAGGCCGGGGCTGTTTTTCTCTGGAGTATAGGAGACAGGGGTGACCTTACAGAGGTTTACAAAATTATGAGAGGCACAGATAAGGTGAATGATCACAATAGTTTTGGGAGGTCCTGGAAGTCCAAAACTAGAGGGCAAAGATTTAAAGAGATAGGGCAAAGCTTTAAAGTGGAATCGAGGAGGGACATCTTTTCCTGATGCTGAAGAGTATATGCCAGATGAAGCTGGACAAGTGGGTGCATTTACAACTTTTAAAGGAAATTTGGACAGGTATATGGATAGAAAATGTTTAGAGGGATATGGGCTACATCAAAGTAAATGATGTGCCTGTGCATTTTAATATATCGAAACACACAACATAAATACTGTATTTGGTTACTGTCATCTACCTTCATGGGATTTTTTTCTTTATTGTCAGTTCAGCCAAGCAGGAAGAGGGTACTGATGACTCTCGGCCTAGTATGTCCTCTATTCTTGCTTCAGGTGTCCGTCTGCCATTGCATGCTAATTGGTGTAGATTAATGGTCTCTAGTCTAATATGCAGATCGAAAGGCCATTGCTAATATGTCAGTGAAGCAGGAAGGGGCCAGTAAATCTAATGCATCAGTATTAATCCTGTTCCTCACTGTTTCTGCCTGTGATGAGCAATACAATTACAGACAAATATTCATTGGGTATCAGCAATGACAGACACTGTGGAAAGTTTGCAATCCAGTGTTGTCAAGGTTGACAGGTATTATTTTGAACAATTGGTTTTCTAGACTAATTATAACCAGAAAACCCCAATGCCTCTGAGGTGCTGGTCATTTTCTATTTTTACTTCAGTTTTCCAGCATTAACAGTATTTGTTTTTTGCTTTTTGATGTATTTTTGTGTGATTGTGAAGCCGATTAATGTAATCTGACACTATATCATCATAGTTCCGAGGGGCCTGTATTTTCAGATAAACGTATCTACAACGGTTATCAGATTTGGTGGAAGCAAATGCAATCTGGCCTCTGAGATATGCAAAGGCCTTCTCTTCACACCAAATAAGTTTTAAATGTTCATCCTAAATTTGCTCTTTGCCACCATCTTAGGATGAGCCTTTATTCACATCCATTGCCGTGTTCTTAAGATGCCACCCCCCCCCCCCCCCCACCCCCCACCTGAATACAGATTTATCTATTCTAATTGTCACCATTTTCAATCTCAATCTAATTGTCTTTGATCAAGGCCAATAGTTGATGCATTTCTTGTGGGTTTGGTTTTAATAGCTGAACATTTTACCAGATACTAATACAAAGCAATGAACAAAATTGTAAAAAAAAATCCCTGATATATTCAAATACAGCAGATGAGCAAACACATCTTGACCCAGAGTAAGAGCCACAACAGGAAAGCAACTAAAATAACAGTGGTTCAATTAAAGATCAGAATACAAGACAAAATGGGTTAACGTGGAGTTCAGAGAAGGTCTGACTGAAATATAATACTGAATACAGATTTAATCTAGCATGAATTGTATTGTGGGCGCAGTAATAATGGCCGTATTGCGGAGATGAGGAAACATGATCAAGAGTTGATGCTAACAAAATAGAAACTGAACACTTCCAATCCAATTGTTCCCAAAGAGACTTTCACATTACCTAGCATAGGCAAGCTGCCCAGTATAGCTCCAAATAATGACAAGTAAATCTTCTATGTTCTCAAAAAAACAACTACTGCAGCCACCAAAGGAGTAAATTTAAAAAAAGAAACACAATTAGATAGAGGGCATCAAGAGATTGTTTAATTGTCGCATGCACTGCCAAAAGAACAATGAAAGTTTCACTTGCAGAAGCTTAACAGGCCCGTAAATGCACACACATAAAGCTTTTTTTGATGCAGCTTACAACACTCTGTAATTGTCCGCTAGTCTGGTGCTTCAACCCACAGCCTATTAAACAGACAACACTATCACCGCTGTATTCAGTGAAGCTGTATTTTGGGAATAAATTAAGCTGCTTACATGGTTAGCAGGAAATTGGTCTCAAAATTACGGATTTTCGGCGAAAAGGCTTTCATTTCTCCAGCCAGGTAATTAATCGAAACATCAGTCACATCTTGATGTATCAGTTATGAGGTACAGATATACCGTGGTATATATTTCTAATGTTATTGCAAAAACAAGTCAAACTCAACTATTGTTTTGACTTTGGTTAAATGAATCAAGTAATACCTATAATTTTGTGATAAAAAGGAAGTATTATTTTTATCAGCTGTTGTTTGAAATATGACAAAATTTGAAGATAAGTCACAAACTTACTCCAATAGGCTACTGCTAAATTCCTGCCATTACTCTAACAAGAACTGTCAGCAAGGAGAACAAGAGAGTTACGGGCCTGTCCCACATGCAATTTTTTTGGCGACTGCCGGCACCGGTCATAGTCGCAGCAGGTCGGGGAAAATGTTCAACGTTGAAAATCCAGCGGCGACCAGAAAAAGGTACGACTGTTTGGATGACTACTCACGACCATACATGTATCCCAAGAATACATTTTGAATGGGTTCAGGCTAAACAAAAGGTGATGGTCTTCCAGCAGTAATTGATGTTTATCTTGGAATACGTCCACAGGAGATGCCCACAGACCACAGAGTCCCATGTTACACAGCTGCTCAACTTGAAACTCCACAAGGACCATTGCTCTTTCCAACATCTCTTGCAAAATGCACAATCCATGAGGGGGTGGATTTTCTCATCTGCACCGCACACACTTTGAGGGCAGCACGAGGTGGGATTAAGACTTCAGGTGTGCATGCATGATTTCACAGGGAAAGTCCCTCTCAGAATGTGCTGGAGGAACTCAATAAGTCAGGCAGCATCTCTGGAGGGAATGGACTGACGGCATTTCAGATAGAGTCCCTTCTTCAGACCTTTCACAGACTGAAGTACGTCCTGACCTGAAACATCACCTGTTGTTTCAGATGTTTAGGAACTCATTTCCATCCAGCCTCATAGCTAACGATGGACTGTTTCCTTGATTGTCACAACATGTTTGCATATGTTTCATTCATTTGTTCTGTATCTCTTGATATCACCTTCTATATCTCTTGTTTCCCTTTCCTCTGAGTTTGAAGAAGGGTCTCAGCCTAAAATGCCACCTATTTCCTTTCACCAGAGATGCTGTGTGACCTGCTGAGATACTTCAGCTTTTTGTGTCTACCCCCTGCAGATGTTGGCTGACTGTCTACGTCCCTCCTGCAATTTGTGTTTTGTTCAAGGTTCCAGCATTTGGATTTTTTTATGTTCTGAGACATTCCATGCTAAATGGTAGACTTTTGATCAAAGGGGTTTGCAACAGAAACTCTTCTATGAAGGACTGGTGGTGTGGCTAGACCCAGCTGACTGAGATGCTGCATGAGAGAGACCGCCCATCCTTTGCAACACTAGGGACAAGTAGAACCTCAACACATAATGATAGTAGGTGTTTGTGTACTCAGGTTCTTTGCACAGCTTAATGCTGTCACGCACAATGGTGGCCACTGGGTTGAAGGCTGACTTGGGCATGTATTCATCCATGGAATATAGAACATTTCCACTCCCCTTACCTACTCCAACCTCACCCCCTCTGAATGAACAGCCGTCCGATCACTCTGTAGCAACTTCGACATTATATTCAAACCGGCCGACAAGGGAGGTGTCGTGGTAGTCTGGCGCTCTGGCCAGGCGACAACTCTCAGGCATCTCCTACTTATCCTTGAACCATGATCTCACAGTTGAGCACCAGGCCTTAATCTCAAACACCATTATGGATTTCATAACTTCTAGCTGTCTGCTTTCCACAGCCTCCAACCTTATCGTTTCCCAGCCCCGCACAGCCCTTTTTTACCTCCTCCCCAAAATCCACAAACACATCTGCCCTGGCACAGTCTGAAGAAGGGTTTCGGCCCGAAACGTTGCCTATCTCCTTCGCTCCTTAGATGTTGATGCACCCGCTGAGTTTCTCCAGCCTTTTGTGTACCCTGCCCTGGCAGATCCATTGTTTCTGTCTGCTCCTGTCCCATGGAAATGATTACCACGTACCTCAACTACATCCTATCCCCCCAGTCCAATCTCTCCAAGTCAAGTCAAGTCAAGTCAAGTTTATTCGTCACAAACACATACGGGATGTGCAGTGAAATGAAAAGTGGCAGTGACTGCGGACTTTGTGCAAAAAACAAACAAACAAACAACCAACAAACTACAAATAGAATCACATGTTCTTTTTCATATTAAATATTGTGGGCGGTATTGTGGTACAGTAAGTTAGTAGAGTTAGTCACTGGTGAGATAGGAGTTTACAGTCCGAATGGCCTCTGGGAAGAAACTCCTTCTCATCCTCTCCGTTGTCACAGCATGGCAACGGAGGCATTTGCCTGCCCGTAGCAGCTGGAACAGTCTGTTGCAGGGGTGGAAGGGGTCTCCCATTATCTTATTGGCTCTGGAGTTGCACCTCCTGATGTACAGTTCCTGCAGAGGGGCGAGAGAAGTTCCCGTAGTGCGATCGGCCGAACGCACTACTCTGTGCAGAGCCTTCCTGTCCTGGGCAAAGCAATTCCCAAACCAGATTGTAATATTTCCGGACAAGATGCTTTCCACAGCTGCAGAGTAGAAGCACTGGAGGATCCTCTGAGACACTCCGAATTTCCTCAATTGCCTGAGGTGGTAATGGCGCTGCCTTGCCTTACTCACGAGTGCTGCAGCGTGCGATGTCCATGTCATATACTCAGAGAAGTGGACTCCCAGGTATTTAAAACAGCTCACCCTATCCACAGTATCCCCATTTATCCTCAATGGTGCGTACGTCCTCGGATGATGTGCCCTCCTAAAGTCCACGATCAGCTCCTTAGTTTTTTTGATGTTCAAGAGGAGGCTGTTGTCCTGACACCAGAGTGCCAGATCAGCTACCTCCTCCCGGTAGGCCTTCTCATCGTTGTCTGAGATCAGGCCCACCACCACGGTGTCATCAGTAAACTTGATTATCGAGTTGGAGCTGAACCTGGCCACACAGTCATGTGTGTACAGGGAGTACAATAGGGGGCTGAGGATGGGGGGATCCTGTGCTCAGGGTGAGGGACTTCGATGTATTCCCTCCCATCTTGACTACCTGGGGCCTGGCGGTGAGGAAGTCCAGGACCCAGGCACACAGGGGGGTGTTGAGCCCTAAATCCAGTAGCTTCGCGGCCAGTCTGGTGGGGACTATCGTGTTGAAGGCTGAACTGAAGTCTATGAATAGGATCCTCACGTAGCCCCCCTTCTGGCTGTCAAGATGGGAGAGAGCGGTGTGCAGAACCTGGGAGACCGCTTCTTCCATGGATCTGTTCGGACGGTATGCAAATTGTGACGGGTTCATGTTGCGAGGGAGGAAGGCGCAGATGTGTTTCTTCACCAGCCTCTCAAAGCATTTCATGACTACCGAGGTGAGGGCCACCGGACGGTAGTCATTCAGACAGGCTGGGGAGGCATTTTTTGGTACAGGTACAATGATGGATCTTTTGAAGCAGGCAGGGACCACGGACTTGGCCAGGGAGAGGTTGAATATTGTAGTGAGCACTGGAGCTAGCTGCGTAGCACAGGACTTAAGTGCTCGCCCCGAGATGCCATCGGGACTTGCAGCTTTCCTCGTGTTCACTCGTGTCAGAGCCCCCCTCATGTCGTGCTCGGACAGCGAGAATGTGTGCTCATTCCTCCCATCAGCTTTGTTAGCCAGCCCGCTGTCGATAGTCGGCAGACCTGGGGTGGTGTTGCCCATCTCGAACCGAGCGTAAAAAGAGTTCAGGTCATCAGCTAGGGAGGTGCCGGCACTTGCGGATGAGGGTGGGGTGCTCCGGTAGTTGGTTACAGTCCGTAGCCCCTGCCACAGGCGTCTGGTGTCCTGCTGCTCCATCTGTGACTCCATCTTGTCCCTGTACCTCCTTTTTGCGTCCTTCACCGCCCTTCGCAGTCGGTAGGACTCTACCTTGTAGACGTCCATGTTTCCGGATGCCAGGCCAGAGTTGTAGGCAGCGGTGCGAGCATTCATGGCAACACGAACGGACCTGTCCACCCAGGGTTTTTGATTAGGAAAGGTGCTAACCCTTACCGTGGGGACGATGTTATCGGCTATTGTTACGATGAAGTCCGTGACTGCTTCCGCGAACTCACTGACGTCGCTGGAACTTGCTTGGAACATATTCCAGTCGACATCGCTCAGTGCATCGTGCAGCCTGGCCTCTGACTGGTCAGACCACCGCTTTAAGTCCCTCGTCACTGCCGCTTCCCAAACTACCCTCTGTTTATACTCCGGCAGCAGGAAAATGGCAGCGTGGTCAGATTTTCCTAGGGGAGGGAGTGAAATGGCCTTGTAGCCCTTCCAGAACGGCATATAGCAGTGGTCCAATGTCCTTTCCCCCCCTGGTGGCACACGTGATGTGTTGGTAGAAGTTCGGCATGACCTTCTTGAGATTTGATTTATTAAAATCTCCAGCCACCACCATAGCCACATCCGGGTTCTTGTTTTGGTGTCGACATAGCACATCGTGTAGGGCCGATGGTGCCACGTCAGTGTCCGCCTGCGGTGGGATGTAGACAGCTGTGACGATCACTGAGCCGAACTCCCGGGGAAGGTAAAATGGGCGGCATGAGATCGTCAGATGCTCCAGGTCCGGCGAGCAGGAACGGGAAAGTGTCTTGATATTTCCAGGGTTGCACCAGTTGTTATTGGTCATGAAGCAGACTCCTCCACCCTTGGATTTCCCAGATTATTCTGTTCTTTCAGCACGATGGACAGTGAAGGACTCGGTTGGACAGATTACCTGATCCGGAATCAGTGAGGTCAGCCATGTTTCAGTCAGGCAGAGGATGTTGCAGTCCCTTATGTCCGGCTGGAATCTGATCCTCGCCCTGAGATCATCCAGCTTGTTTTCCAGGCACTGGACGTTCGCCAGAAGAATGCTGGGCAGAGGGGGACGAAAGGCTTGGGCTCCCAGCCTATTCCAAATCCCCCCCCCCCCCCCCCCCCCCCCCCCGCTTACCTCGATGTTTTCTCCGGGTTTTCCTTGTAGCCGAGCTCCCATTGTTGTTACAGCAGCATCTGTTGATCTCTGCTGGCCACGCTGGATCAGTAAGTACAGCATTTAAAAAGTCTCCATTTCCCCTAGAGTTTAGAATTAAGAGGGCTTACCTGCCATACTTCATTAGTACCAGGGAGTTAGAACTTAGAAATAAGTTAAAAAGGAACATAAAAGTTAAAATTTTCGCAGAGCTGCCACAACGGCGACTGGACAGGGCCGCGCCATTATTTATTTATTTATATATTTTTTGACCTATGTCCTGACCTATGTCCATGATATCTCACATGCCCTTCGTCCCTATACTGACTTTCACTTTCCGAACCCCCTCTCCCTCATCTTTACTATGGACGTTCAGTCACTCTTCACCTCCATCCCCCACCTGGAAGGCCTTAAAGCTCCCTGTTTCTTCCTCGACCGCAAAAGCATCCAATTTCCCTCTACTAACTACTCCACCTAGTGGAGCTGGTCCTCACCCTCAACAACTTCTCCTTTGACTCCTCCCACATCCTATGCCCACCGCATGGGCCCCAGCTATGCCTGCCTCTTTGTAGGATTCGTTAATCAATCCCTGTTCCAGGCGTACACTAGCCCTATCCCTGAACTCTGTATCTGTTACATTGATGACTGTATCAGTGCTACCTCCTGCACCCATGTAAAACTCATGGACTTCATCAACTTCACCACCAATTTTTATCCTGCACTCAAATTTACTTGGACCGTCTCTGACACCTCCCGCCCCTGTCTTGATCTCACGGTCTCCATCACAGGAAATAGACTATTGACTGACGTCAATTACAAACCCACTGACACCCACAACAATCTCGACTACGCTTCTTCCCAACCTGCTTCCTGAAAAGACTCTATACCCTACTCCCAATACCTTTGTTTATGCCGCATCTGCGCCCAAGATAAGGTGTTCCATACTAGAACATCCGAAATGTCCTCATTCTTCCCCTCTCCCATCATAGATGAGGCCCTCACTCGTGTCTCCTCAGTACCCCGCAGCTCTGCCCTTGCTCCCCCTCCTCCTAGTCGCAACAGAGACAGAGTCCCCCAGTCCTTACGTTCCACCCCACTAGCCGTCGCATACAACACATAATCCTCTGAAATTTCTGCCACCTCCAACACATCCCAACACTAGCCACAATTTCCCATCTCCACCCCTTTCCGCCTTCCGCAGAGACCGTTCCTTCCATAACGCTCTGGTTAACACATCCCTTCCCACCCAAACCACCCCCTCCCCAGGTACCTTCCCCTGCCACCGCAGAAGTTACAACACTTGTCGCTATACCTCCCACCTCGACTCTGTCCAGGGACCCCCACAGCCATTTCAGGTTAGGCAGAGTTTGCACCTCCACCAACCTCATCTACTGTATCCGTTGTTCAATATGTGGACTCTTATGCATCGGCGAGACCAAACGCAGCTGGGTAATCGGATCGCGGAACACCATCGCTCAGCCCATCTGAACCAACCTGATCTCCCGGTTGCCGGACACTTTAATTCTCCTTCCCATTCCTGCAGAGAACCTTTCTGTCCTCAGTCTCCTCCATTGTCAGTGAGGCTACATACAAATTGGAGGAACAGCATCTCATATTTTGCTTGGTTAGCTTGCAGCCCAGAGGTATGAATATTGATATCTCTCACTTCAGGTAGTCCCGGCATTCCCTCTCTCTCTATCCCTCCCGCACCCCAGTCACACGAGCTTATCATTTTTCACCCTACAAACAGCTAACAATGGCCTGTTTCCTTTATCATCATTACTTTTTTAGCATATCTTTCATTCATTGTTCTTTATCTCTCCACATCTCCACTGTCTATATCTGTGTTCTGAACAGCAGTACTGAAAGGAGTTCAAAAGACATGGACCTTTTAACTTTTACTTTCTGAAGGCACAAAATATGGGAAATGTAGTTTCAGTAAAGCCATTCAGCTGCCTCCCTTATTTGTTGGAACTAATCCTGTAGATGTTGATCTTAGGTCAATATCTGCAATGTAGGTTCAACAAAAGAAATATGATAACACTAAACAACACATACCTATGCGTCTAATACCGGCAGCAACTTAAAGGATAGGCTTTATCAGAAGACTTTTAACGAGTGGTAACAAGAAACATCTGTTTCACACAACATTGGGAACATGTGTGGCAAAGCTGAGAAGGGCCTCATTTTTCTGGTACAGAAAAGCCATTGGCCTGTAACTTTAAAGACGAACTGTTGGGCACGTTTATTCTACACATACTGTTGTGAGATATTGAACAAGCTACAGGAGGTGGTGGCAGAGGCAGGTACAATTCCAACATTTATAAGACGTGGTGGATTATATGTTTGGCACCGTCAAGAAATTGCATGACAGGTACATGGATAGGAAAGGTTCAGAGGGACATAACGATTCAGAGGTAAATATGATTGGTATAGATAGGCATCTTGGTCAGCATGGATGAGTTAGTCCGAGGGGCCTATTTCTGTGCTGCATAACTCAGTGAGTCTTTGAATTTCCTTGGTTAAATGTCAGGAATCTCCTACTATAGAGAGACAGCTATTTTTGGAATAAGATACGGGTACATGTATTCATTGCAAAATATTTGCATGTATTCCAAAGGGAGTGGACAATTTCTTGACGGTGCCAAACATATAATCCACGACGTTTATGTGAGAGGTAGTGCATCATTTTGTGCTGTGTTACCAGGAAATGTCTTGGGTGGTCAGAAAGAGATATTTTTCGGAGAACACATTCCACTGTTTTCTGCTTTAGTTTAGTTTAGAGATACATACTGTATGCGTATTTTGGGCTATTGACGTGGCAATGCATGTAAGTTTGGCAAAGGATAGTTTAACAGGAACTCAGAGTTAAAACTATCCTATCAGTGGGTTATCCAAAGAATGATGGTGATAGGTTTAGTTTTGTTTAGTTTAGAGATACAGCGTGGAAACAGGCCCTTCTGCCCAACGAGTCTTCATCGAGCAGTGATCCAAGCACACGAACACTATCCTACACACACTAGGGACAATTTACATTTATACCAAGCCAATTACCCTACAAACCTATACGTCTTTGGGGTGTGGGAGGAAACTGGAGCTCCTGGAGAAAATCCAGGCAGGTATCAGGGAGAACATATAAACTCCGTGCAGACAGTATCTGTAGTCAGGATCAGAAGGTCTCTGGTGCTGTGAGGCAGCAGCTCTACCACTGCGTGCTGTGCCGTGCTAACTAGATTTCTCCATTGCTGAATGGTCAGGAGAGGGATTTGTAAAGATAGTGAGAAGAAAAGATTGCCATCATTTGATTGCCCTGTTTAAACTTGCCTGATGTTTATCAGGCAGTAGAGTGGCACAGTTGGTGGAGGTGCCATCTCACAGTGCCAGAGACCTGGGTTCGATCCTTACCTCAGGTGCTGTCTGTGTTGGAGTTTACACATTCTACCTGTGATCATGTGTGTTTCCCCCATTTGCTCCAGTTTCTTCCCAAAGAATGCAGGATTATTGTTTAATTGGCCTCTGTAAATTGCGACATGTGTAAGCAAAAGTGGGATAACATGGAACTCGTGCAAACGGATGATCAATGGCAGTGTGGACTCAGTGGGCCGAAGGGCTTGTTTCTATCTTGTGTCTTTCAATTGACTTTAATCAATTTTTAGTTGGGCTACATCTCAAGTGATCAGAAAATTAGAGCTAGACTTTACACCGGTCTGTAATAAATATTGCACTGAGGAAAGAGCAAGATGCATTGAAATGATACAAGAAAAGTACAGGTAGACAAAATTGCTGGAGAAACTCAGCGGGTGAGGCAGCATCTATGGAGCAAAGGATTAGGTGACGTTTCGGGTTGAGACCCTTCTTCAGACAAGAAAAGTAAATGACAATTTCCGGTGGTATCTGCTATCACGTTCTTAAGAATAAAAATAACACATCCATCTCCACGCAACTGGATCATAACGTAAAGTAGACAACAATAACGCAGTGTTTGTGCACCTTCTCGGATACCAATAGAGCTTGCATATGAGAATTTGTGTCTCAAGAAACAATATTGGCAAGAAGCAGTCAACCCTTCCTGTAATAGAAAATAAAAGCAAAGAGAGACCACTTAAAGCCGTATCCACTCTTGAAACTAAACTCTCATCACACTGCACACCCTTAATTCAAAATGCATTTGATAAATGCTGGATCATCTTGAAGCACACACAGACCTAATCCTAGTTGTACCACATGTCACATTTGTTTTTGATTTCTTTCAATTCCTTTTCGCAAGTGGTGACTCCTTTTGCTTTGAACAGAATTAAATCTTGCTATGGAACTTACTTTGCATTATTCATTAGGAACTTTACTTTCTTCCAAGAGCTACTTGAGTGAAATGCCTGAAGGCTTTTGTGCTCCATGTTATTGAACTAGGCTTTGGTTCCCAATCTATAGGACTTTGTTTACTCCCTTTCCTAACCTTGCGGAGGTTTGGCTGACTGATTTAATTTTCAATCTCATGTGGCATCATGTATGCCATAATCAGTTTAAGATTAAAATAGCTTTAATATACTTATCAGTTCAGTGAAGTCTCCATCCTTTCATTGATGCAAGGTAAGGAAAGAACGAAAACTGGGAAAATACATCACTCTAAGAAGTACAGCTCTTTATTTTGCCAGACTGTGTGAATAACTCTGTTTGACAGGATGCTGTTTAATTGTGATAGCTGTATGTTACAATTTATTTTTAGAAACTGGACCTAAATTTCAAAGTCATGCTGGCAGTATTGGTCTGCCAATACTGGCAGCTATAGGAAGGATGTCATTAAGTGGGAAAGGTGAGAAGGTATTCTCCAGATGTTACTCAGGCCATGCAGCTTGAGTTATAATGAAAGGTTGGAAGGGGCTAGGACTTTGTTCTTTAGATCGAAGTAGTCTGACCTTATTGAGGTGCACAAAATCATGAGGGGCAAGGGTAAAGTGAACACTCACAGTATTTTTTCCATAGATGAGAACTCTAAAACTAGAGGCCATTGGCTTAAGGTGAGAACGGAGATATTTAAGAGGGACCACAGGGCAACTTTAACTCAGAGGGTAGTCCATTATCAGGAATGAGCTGCCAAAGGAAGGTATAGAAGCAGATACAATTACTGCATTTAAAAGTCATTTGGATAGGAAGGGTTTGGAGGACTATTGGCCAAATAAAGGTAAATGGAAGTAGCACAGTGCCAACATGGTACGGACAAGGTGGGCTGAACGGCCTGTTTCCATGCTCTATGACTCTATGGCTCCGATTAGTTGTGATGCTTTTGGGTGGGTCTTTCAAATTAGTTGTGATGCTTTTGGCTGGGTCGTCAAAGCCAGAGGAAGATGCAGGCTTTAATCATGGGCCCTTCTATCAGAATCAGAATCAGAATCAGATTTTATTCGCCAAGTATGTTTTGCAACATACGAGGAATTTCACTGGCCAGGTCAGTCATACAATTAAAAGCAACAGATTCAAAAACATATTTAACATGAACATCTACTACAGTGACTCCTACACATTCCTCACTGTGATGGAAGGCGAAATAAAATTTAAGTCTCTTCCTTTGTTCTTCCTTGGTCAGGGGCCTCGAGCCCTCTGTTGACGGGATGGTCTTAACTCCCGCAGCCGGCGGCGTTCGGGCCCTCCGCGTCGAGGTGATCAAGCTCCCGCATCGGGGGGTTGTCAGCTCCCCTGCGCCGGGCGATCGATCCTCGCGTCGGGGCTGGACGAACCTTCTGCGGCGTTGGAGCTCCCGACTTGCCTCTCCCGAGACTTTGAGCCCTTGTTGGTAAGTCCACGGTGGTCGTGGTGGGAGCGATCCCAGGCAAGGGATCTTTAGAGCGTAGTAGTCTGACGCTCCCACGACAGTCCGAGGCGGCTCCCAGCTCCAGCGTTGGTAGGCCGCAGAGCCCGGAGAATGTGATCCAAAAAATGATCACATCCCCGGGAAGGTAAGGACTTGAAAAAACGTTTGCCCCCAATCCCCTCCCATTAAGACAGTAAATGCATGTGTAACTCGTTCTGTTTCTTGGAAGCCTCAAGTGTTGGATTTCCTGCATTGTTGTTAGAGGGTGATGAAATTAGAGCTCATAATGATTGTGAATTGGACCATAGTCTCCAACCCATTCTTGTGACAAAGGATACAAAAATAATAATTCAAAATTCCAGTGCATTTTACTACACTTCACGGTGCCCAACTGTTTTGCAAACAATGCATAATATTTGACATTTAGTTATTTGGATGAATGCAGCAATTAATTTCTGCTCACCTAGAAATCACAAAATAAATCCTTTAAATGGGTGCATCAATGGTGCAAATGGTAAATATACAGGAACAAAATGAAAATTAATTCCAGGAATGAAGAAAGGTCTCGACCCGAAACGTCACCTATTCCTTCTCTGCAGAGATGCTACCTGTCCCACTGAGTTACTCCAGCATTTTGAGTCTATCTTTGGTTTAAACCAGCATCTGCAGTCCCTTCCTACACATAATTCTACAGGTATCTTTTAAATGCCTCAAGGATCAGCTTAATTGTGCTGTCTGTGGTTAAAAGGTTTTTAATAAATTGAGTAGCTGTGAAACACATGAAATCCAATAGCAAATACTGAATGAATGCAATCCTGAAAACTGATTATTAAACCAATCTTACCAAAGTATTATTTATTACAAATATAACCAAGTGATTGTTCTGATGTAAATTGCAATGTCGAAGATTTTTTTTAAACAATTCTTGGACCCAATTTGTGCCATGAGAGTTTGAAGTTTATTTACCTTTGAAGTGTGCAAGGTCAGGCTAATTAATCAGAATAATGATGAAACTAAGCTGCTCTCTATGGAGCGATAGTATTTCTTTCCCTTTGTCTGAGCTATTCTGTTAATGAAATCCCATCTCTAATTTACAAACTGGTTCCACAATACTTACTGTGTATAACATTCTGGCCACATTCCACTGGGACCCAGTAACGGGTACAAAACTCTGCATTCTTGTGCAAACAAAAGGTGACAGCAATTGTGAAATATTAATGCACGACTTTGGGCACCTCTTTCTGATGTTAGACTAAACTACCTGCATAAACCTATCTTTGGGATCTGTAAATAACAACTATCGAGCAGCAGAGGAGATGGGGTGATAAGATGTGATATTTATGTCAGTGAGTAGCAGCAATGCAAACACAGTAGTATCACAGCATCAAAAATAAGAAAGCAACATCAAATGATGAAGAATTGTAGATTCAGATCTATCCTATATTTGGTTCTAGCACTTTTGACCTACATTTCTTTTCTTTGTCATTTTACAAATACACTGACTTGCTTTGTTGTTTTATTAACAGCACACTAGTGCATTGACTATTCTTTATGTGTGGGAGCAGATCATTAGTATCAACTGGTTATTAAACCACTCGCGTGGTTTAGTTTAGTTTGGTCTAGAGACACTGCGCAGAAACAAGCTCTTCAGCCCACCGAGTCCGCGCCGACCAATGATCCCCGTACACCAGCACTATCCTGCACGCTTGGAACAATTTATCATTTTTGTCGAAGCCAATTAACCCATAAACCTGCACGTCTTTGGAGTGTGTGGGAACCTGGGGAAAACCTACACAGTCACAGGGAGAATGTACAAATTCAGTACAGGCAGCACCAGAACGCAGGTATCTGGAGCTGTAACGCAGCAACTCTACCACCGTGCCACCATGCCGTCCAATGTACAATTATTGCCTACATGGTTCTAAGTTTCTACCACAATGTTTTCACCTCTCAAGATCCCCTTTAAACTGCACCACCTATGTAGATGCAGAATGGTGGGAAATTTGAAATTGAAGTTACAGTCGAGGAGTTTGCCAACACAAGATATTGATCAAATTGAATGGCGGTGCTGGCTCGAAGGGCCGAATGGCCTACTCCTGCACATATTGTCCATTGTCTATATTCGGAAACTGCAACAACCTGGTCAGTCACCATTCTGAACCACTTGCCTGCATCCAAATCCACTTTTCTGGAGCTTTGGTGTAATCTGTGAAGTTTAACATCCCAAAGTTGGGGCTTCAAAGAGTGAGTCATATGTAAACCATTATACCAGTTAACCACAACCTAGTGTCTTCAATGTACATATTAAAAGAAGCAAGAATGTTTAGTAGTTGGGGTTTAAGAGCCTGGTGGTTTTACGTTTTTGATTAGTACCCACACAACCAGCATTTAATGATTATATCCTTGCCTGCAGCAGAGTTCAAACCAAGTACATTTAATGGTGCATTCAGGCGAGCAAAGTGTAATAGGAGAATATCTAGGCTTATGAATGGACGTGCTGCTGAATTGGACTATTGTTCATTGTTCATTATGCTCAGAAAAACACACGACCGAGAGTAATGGGCTGAAAAATCAGTGAACTTTACTGAGATCCACACAGGTTTGTCACCTAGAAAAAAAATGTTGCCTTCTGATGACATTGCGACTGGTCTATTTAATAATAAAATCGAACTGGACAGGGCGATTTAAAAAGGTTGAGCACAGGCTCCAATCTGCAATGTTAACGTCACATCAAATATTTCTTCTAAGCACACCAATAAACAATGCTCAAAAAGATATGAAGTTGACAATTCAGCATTATATTAGTATGGATGGTATTTAGTTGCACCTTTGTGGTAAATGAGCCATGCTATTTTGACCTACAGCTGTAGGGGTAATCCACTGTCAGCACAATATAGCCAGCAGCTCTCACCAGTGCGATCAAACCCATTTATGTTTAGGTACTACACTAATGCATTGGAGACGAGATTAGAAATGTTGTTAATAGTTGTCCAATAAAGTCTAATGAATCCAATATAATGGAGGGCAGGCATGTATCCACTCATTCTGAACTGGAAAATAACACAATGTGTTATATTGGAAATGATACATGCACCCCTATTGAATGTCTGGTAGCTATTGTATCAAATAAGCATCTTAGAGACAAAGACATTTTCTGATCATGTACTTTTTAAATTAGAAATTGGCAACAACACTGTATTTAATTATGTCAGATATACAATGGTGTTATTATGTCACGTATTTACATGGTTCATTTTGTAAAATAAGCCGAATTCTTTGATAGGGTTATCCCGATATGTCAAAGATTATAGACTCAAACTTATCAACTGGCTCTCTCAGATACTTGCATATTCTTGACCATGCTTGGGTATTTGGTGCTGTAGTTGTTTCTTGAATTGTAGGATAAGCGCCGACCTGACTCACAACACATGTGAAACAAGAATAGTGCTGGACACACTCAGTAGATAAGGCCCTATGTCCTATACTTATATCCCCGACCTTTTCTCTGACTGGCAACTAACTCATACATCATTCTGTTCTTGTTCTGATGAAGAGTTCTGAACCCAAAATGTTAGCGGTTTCTCCAATGCTTTGATGCTGCTGGACTCCAGAGTGTTTCCGGTATTTCAAGTTATGTTTCACATTTCCATCGAGTCCATACCGACCATTGATCATTGGAGACCCTTGGACTTTCTTTAATCGACTTTATTGGACTTTATCTTGCAATAAACGTAATTCCCTTTATCCTGTATCTGTACACTGTGGATGGCCCGTTATCATGCGTAGCCTATCGCTGACTGGAGAGCACACAACAAAAATAGCTTTTCACTATACCTTGGCAGACGTGACAATAAACTAAATTAAACTAAACTAAACTAAACCAGTACCCTAGTTCTATGTTATCCCACTTTTGCATCCTACATACAAGGGGCAATTCACAGAAGCCAAGTTACCTGCAAACCTGTGTGTGCTTGGAATGTGGGAGGAAAATAAGGCACCCGGAGGAAACCCACGAGGTTGCAGGAAAGATGAACATTTCCACACAGTTAGCACTCATAGTCAGGTTTGAACCCGGGTTTCTGGCACTGTGAGACAGCAACTCTACCCCTGTGCCACCGTGTGAAATTTATCAAAATATGATTGCCTTTCATAAATCCAAGGTGACTTTGATTAATCCTTTTATGGTATTCCAAATGCTGTTCCAATAAATCGATAAAGAATGTCTACCAATACATCCATTATTTCTTAATCTCAATGCATTTGTCAAATGCATCACTCCCCATCTTAATAAGGTATTCTATTGTTTTACAGTCAGTCCTTCCCAATAAACTGATTGTTGTTTAATACTTTCTTATTCATGGCTTCTTCTCTGGTGGGTTCTGTAGATTGATGTTGCATGTTAACCAATCACACACAAGCTAGCAACTCTAACTCCACCTCCACTTATTCCTCCGTGAAGGAACGAAAAGGCTGTCGTCTTTGCTTGCTCCAAATTCCACGACCTCATCTTTGGCAACACCTTCACGGTCAAGACGGACCACCAACCACTGGTGACAATCCTGAACAAGCCCATCCACGCCGCGCCAGCTCGTTTGCAGCGTATGATGATGCGGCTGCAGCGGTATGTTTTCTCCATTACCTACATTAAGGGTAAGGACATGCACGTCGCTGACACTCTCTCCCGTGCACCTCGGGCATCTTGCGAACAACATCCCTATGAACAGGAAAATTTAACGGTCATCGGTGTCGATTTCGTCTCCAGTAAGCAACTGCGCACTCTGGCCGCGCACACCGCCACTGACGATACGCTTCAAATCCTCTCCTCCATCATCAAAACAGGCTGGCCAGACAGACAATCTAACATGCCCACAGAGGTGCAGCCTTTCTTCCTGGTACATGATGAACTGGTAGTTCAGGATGGGGTTGTCGTCAAGGGTCACAAGGTGGTGATACCCTCATCGCTATGAGACGTATACTTCAAAGAGGCACACAGCGGTCACCCATGAGCCGACGCCACACTGGCACGCGCCCGTAGCCTGTTCTACTGGCCGGGAATGGCCAGTTACATCCGGGACCGCGTAGCCTCCTGGCCCACTTGCAACAGCCTTGCGCCTCATCAGCAGCGACAGCGCCTTCTGCAACAACCTCCACCAGCTCTGCCCTGGACATCGCTGGCGGCGGACATTTTCGAGTGGTGCGGAAAGCACTACCTCGTTCTAGTTGACTCCTTTTCTAACTGGTTTGAACTAGACCAACTGGCCTCCCTCACATCGGAAATGGTCATCCAGAAGATGAAAAGACACTTCTCTACCTATGGCACTCCTGTCAGCCTGAG
Source organism: Okamejei kenojei (assembly GCA_035221665.1). Lineage (NCBI taxonomy): Eukaryota > Metazoa > Chordata > Chondrichthyes > Rajiformes > Rajidae > Okamejei > Okamejei kenojei. Next base: position 13,818,612 of record CM069149.1, on the reverse strand, counting down.
AACCGACAACGGTCAGCAGTTCACCAGCCACATGTTCAAGCTTTTTGCAGACCGGTGGAACTTCCAGTACATCACGAGCAGTTCCGAGTATCCACAGAGTAATGGACTCACTGAACGCGCCAAACACTTGCTGGAGCGAGCACAGATTTCAAAGTGAGACATTTTTCTCGATCTCCTGAATGACCTCAGAAACGTTGTCAGGGACGGAACCTTGGGATCGCCGGCACAGCGACTGATGTCGAGATTGACGAGGCCTCCGGTACCCATCGCACAACAGCAACTGGCCCTCAGGTGCTGAAGCCTGTCACCATTCAGAAACATCTCCAAGAGAAGCATGACATCCAAAAACGGTCATACGACAGTTCCAGCAGACCACTCAAGCCTCTACTTCCGGGCCAGGTCGTCTGTCTACGAACTTCAACTGGACATTCCCGTCTGGGCGCTGTTGTCAACCCGACTGACGAGCCACGGTCCTACCTGGTAGACTGTGAGAGAGCGGTATACCGGAGAAGTCGACAACACCTGCTTACTGTGAGGGAGCCTCGACCACCGCCTGCTGGTCCCTATGCTCCATCACTCCAGTTCCAGCCGCCTTTTGCAATGCCTCTCACCCGTCCCCGCATGCCTTGCACCCCTCCACGTCCCGCGTTCTTCACTAACCACGGGGCCTCACCTACCGCATGTTTCCCCTTTCGGTCACCACAAGCCTCCACCGCGTCATTCTCGCCTCCAGGCTCTCCGTCTCATCTTTCAGGTGAGGAGGGGAGGAGGGTTTGGTCCGCACTCACTCGGGCTGTGTTAGTAGACCACCAGACAGATATGGCGAGTATGTTTAACTCCATGGTATGGGTGCTTTTCCACACTTAATCTTTAGGGGGAAGGATGTAGATTGATGTTGCATGTTAACCAATCACACACAAGCTAGCATCTCTAACTCCACCCCACTGTAATACTTATACTAACACTTGTTTCCAGCACGGGCAGTTGGAGCAGCCAGGATGGACTGACAACTAATCATCCTCTATGCTGTTAAGTTTCAGTGCTGATTAAAGATGTATTTGAATCACGTCCTGAGTCTGGAATCCGTTTACAGGTTCCTCAATATATTGGTTCAGGAAATCATCCAGGATTACTCCTCCACACTATTGTTATCAATCTGGTGAGTTAAAGCTGTGTGTCGCTTAAAGGAGACACACTAATTGCATTTGCTTCCTGTTTAATACCATTCCCCGAATCACTACTATTGCTTTGTGATTGTACACAACTCTCACTCATGTATTTTGCCTCTTGTTATTTCTTACCTTGCTTAGAATAAGAGAGAAAGTGCCTGTTTAGACTATATTACCCATTTGTACCAAATGCTTCCATCAGTTCCTTACAAATAAGAGTATCAGCCTGTACAGGCCTCACCTCGGGGTTGGATTCAAACATCCTCTGAAAACCTGCCTCTTCAAAGTGGCTTTGAAACATGTACAGACTTTTCAGCAGCATTGTTAGAGACGGAGGTCTGGGAGAATTGATGTGTTTGACACCATGTTTCCTAATAAAGCAATCAAATATAATCTGAAATGAGGTGCATTTTCTGATGCTAATTTTTCAGTTACGCCATTGAGTAGTGAAAAGTGATCTCCGCTCCTTGGTTGCATGTTCCTCTGCTATGCATGATCCCACACGTTGAAGTTAATCCATTACAAGTGGGTATCAATAAGGATTAGAAAATTGTCAACATTGGCACTTCAGTGATTATGTCCGCTGCCTCCATATTTATGAATGTCTTTGGTGATCTAGCTTTTCACTCCTGAAAGACTGAATGTGCTGAAACTAAATCGTGTAGATCTTTATCAATACCTGGCCAGTGTACAACACTGCTGCAAGTAGCCTTCATTTTACAATGCTGTAAAGTTCTGAGGGAACTCAGTCAAGGATTGTTATGTTTTTTCAGGTCATTGGGTTGACAGTTCAATATCCCATTTTAGATATCCTTGATCCACATATCTTCTATTATTCATATCATCATAATATCCAAATTGAACTAACTATTGAGAGGTTGCCCATAGTTTTACTGCAGTGAGTTTTGTGAATGTGACTGAAAAGTGCACTTACTCCCAGGTAAAAATTGGGTTTGTCCTTGGCCTCCACACTCTGATGACCATCCCTGTTTTTTTTCCATCCCATGCAACTTACAACACTCTCGCTTCTTCACTGTTCTAATTCTGGTGAAAGATAGCTCCACGGATGCTGCCTGACCATCTTTTTTATTTTTATTTTCAAAAATAGGCAACACTGCATTCCGAATGCTGCCATGCTTGGAATTATCTGAAATCGCTAATGAATGTTTGTGAACCTGAGTAAAAAATCTTTTTGAATGTAAATAATGGAACTAATTCACTTCAGAATGATACATATATCTTATTCACATTCAGCGTCACACACACACATGCTTCAAAGTCTTTGATAACTCACAAGCTTCCATGACCTTGTTGTGTCATCATGTACTACATGTACTACCAATTCGTCTCTGTTTGCATTAATCACAGGCTCTTTGTTGATCCTCAATTACTTCCATTGTCCATGCTTGTTGTCCAGGTAATGCAGTGGATTCAGCATCACTAGTAAATAACTTGATAGTTCGCCATTTGGCTCACCAGGTACATTAACACACAGGCACCCCAGTTCGTAGAAACATAGAAACATAGAAAATAGGTGCAGGAGTAGGCTATTCGGCCCTTCGAGCCTGCACCGCCATTCAATACGATCATGGTTGATCATCCAACTCAGTATCCTGTACCTGCCTTCTCTCCATACCCCCTGATCCCTTTAGCCACAAGGGTCACATCTAACTCGCTCTTAAATATAGCCAATGAACTGGCCTCGACTACCTTCTGTGGCAGATAATTCCAGAGACTCACCACTCTCTGTGTGAAAAATGTTTTCCTCATCTCGGTCCTAAAGGAATTCCCCCTTATCCTTAGACTGTGACCCCTTGTTCTGAACCTCCCCAACATCGGGTACAATCTTCCTGCATCTAGCCTATCCAGCCCCTTTAGAATTTTGTAAGTTTCTATAAGATCCCCCCTCAGTCTTCTAAATTCTAGCGAGTACAAGCTAAGTCTATCCAGTCTTTCCTCATATGAAAGTCCTGACATTCCAGGAATCAGTCTGGTGAACCTTCTCTGTACCCCTCTATGACAAGAATGTCTTTTCTCAGATTTGGAGACCAAAACTGTACGCAATACTCCAGGTATGGTCTCACCAAAACCCTGTACAACTGCAGTAGAACCTCCCTGCTCCTATACTCAAATCCTTTCGCTATGAATGCTAACATACCATTTGCTTTCTTCACTGCCTGCTGCCCTGCATGCCTACTTTCAATGACTGGTGTACCATGACACCCAGGTCTCGTTGCATCTCCCCTTTTCCTAATTTGCCACCATTAAGATAATAGTCTACCCTCCTGTTTTTGCCACCAAAGTGGATAACCTCACATTTATCCACATTATACTGCATCTGCCATGCATTTGCCCACTCACCCACCTGTCAGCAGCCTCCCAGCATCTTCTTCATACCTAACACTACCCCCCAGCTTAGTGTCATCCGCAAACTTGGAGATGTTGCATTCAATTCCCTTGTCCAAATCATTAATATATATTGTAAATTGCTGGGGTCCCAGCACTGAGCCTTGCGGTACCCCACTAGTCACTGCCTGCCATTCTGAAAAGGACCCGTTTACTCCCACCCTTTGCTTCCTGTCTGACAGCCAGTTGTATATCCACATCAATACTGAACCCCCAATACCGTGTGCTTTAAGTTTATATACTAATCTCTTATATGGGACCTTGTCGAAGGCCTTCTGAAAGTCTAGATATAACACATCCACTGGTTCTCCCTTATCCGCTCTGCTAGCTACATCCTCGAAAAATTCTATAAGATTCGTCGGATATGATTCACCTTTCGTAAATCCATGCTGACTGTCTAATGATTTCCCCACTTTCCAAAGTACTGCTATCCCATCTTTCATAACTAACTCTAGCAGTTTCCCCACTACCGATGTTAGACTAACTGGTCTGTAAATCCCCGTTTTCTCTCTCCCTCCTTTTTTAAAAAGTGGGGTTACATTAGCTACCCTCCAATCCTCAGGAACTACTCCAGAATCTAAGGAGTTTTGAAAAATTATTACTAATGCATCCACTATTTCTGTGGCTACTTCCTTGAGTAATCTGGGATGCAGATTATCTGGCCCTGGGCATTTATCAGCCTTTAATCCATTCAATTTACCCAACACCACTTCTCGGCTAACCTGGATTTTACTCAGTTCCTCCACCTTATTTGACCCCCGGTCCCCTGCTATTTCCGGCAGATTATTTATGTCTTCCTTGGTGAAGACAGAACCAAAGCAGTTATTCAATTGGTCTGCCATGTCCTTGTTCCCCATGATCAATTCACCTGTTTCTGACTGCAAGGGACCTACATTTGTTTGAACTAATCTCTTTCTCTTCACATATCTATAAAAACTTTTGCAGTCAGTTTTTATGTTCCCTGCCAGTTTTCTTTCATAATCTATTTTCCCTTTCCTAATTAAGCCCTTTGTCCTCCTCTGCTGAACTCTGAATTTCTCCCAGTCCTCTGGTAGGCTGCTTTTTCTGGCTAATTTGTATGCTTCATCTTTTGTTTTTATACTATCCCTGATTTCCCTTGTTATCCATGGATGCACTACCTGCCCCGATTTATTCTTTTGCCAAACTGGGATGAACAATTGTTGGGAGTAGATGGTACTGATGACAAAGGAAAATGTACAATTGTGTACATTGTTGGTTGGAAAATTTGCAGTGGGAACTTGATAATTTTATCCATTTTTTTAATAACACCAAAGGTAGACATTTAGCCCATTGAGTCTATGTCAATTAGTGGGGCAAAGTTTCTCCCTGTGGCCGCAATCGTCTTCCACAGCTTTTCTAGTATCTTCCCACAACCCAAAGATGAGCTGGAATGATGGGTTAATTGACCACTGTAAATGACCTCTTGGGTAGGTAGAAGAATCACAATGGAGTTGCTGAACATGATATTGATGGTCATTTACCAACATGCAATGGCAATGAAAAAGAAGAGCATTTGGAATACAGTGACAGGATCAGACAATGTCTCCATAGATTTATGAAAAGCAATTATACTCGACAAATATTCTGAGGATGTAATGAGCATTGTGGATGGGGAAGTTGGAGCATTGGTGGAATGATTATGTTGAATAATGTTGAGTGGCCTGTTCCTGTTTTCTTTTTTCCTGATGTATCTATGACACCACTTCAATGGAGCTGTAAAGAGATGACAAACTTCAAATGACTTTTGCATTTGCTAATGCTCGGCATGGAGGAAAGAAGGTATGGACAGCAGTTGAAACAAAAGCAAAACCATTATTCTGAGCCTAGGAACTGATTGGAAATAAGGAAAATAAAGCAATTCATGCAAGAAGAGAAGGTGAGAATACTAAGTCCAATGAAGGAGGACAACATGCAGAAGTGAGTCATTGATGAAATAGCACAAGTATCTCAAATTGAATATTTTGTGCAAATTAATTGTGATTGCAGTAAAAATAACACAAGATATAGTGGAGAAATACATATTGATGAAATTATCACAAAAAATCGATAAAAAATGAAATACTGAAGTGGAGACTCATGAATAGCAAAAGAAAATCAAAGAATGACAGATGCTGTGAATAAAACATGAAATGCTGAAAACACAGCTGTCCAGCAGCACCAGTGCACGGTGAAACAGCTAACATTTATGGTTCAGAACTCTTCAGCAGAACTAGAATGGAATGAAATGCAAGTTAGTTGACAGTCATAAAAACGCTGAGGGAAATACGTAGGGCAGCACAGTGGTGCAATGGTAGTGCTGCTACCTCACAGCACCAGAGACCCGTGGTCGACCCTGACTATGGGTGTGGTCTGAGCGGAGTTTGTAACTTCTCCCTGAGACTGCATGTATATTCTGTGGCAGCTTAAAAAGTGCAAGAGCTGCAATGTGGTAGATTGGGAGATCGCGTATACATCCTTAGCTTGGGAGGTCCATTTAAGAGGCTGATAACTGCAGGGAAGAAGCATTTCTTGAATCTGTTTGTTCACGATTTCAAGCTTTTGCATTTTCTGCCTGACAGGAGAGGGGAAAATATGTATATATCCACCCTTACAGAATAATCTGCTGTTATATCAATATTTACCTTTATTGACTGGGCGTTGATTTGTAACTATGTCCTAAAATATATTTCTATTCATTATTTCCACTATGGATGATATTCAAGGTTAATTCAATTCTATCTGACTGCTCTTTCATGTCTCTTTTTGTATTTTGCTGTTTGAAAAATGTCCTCTCCACAAATTGATTGCAATGGCAGCACTGGTCTGATTAGCTGTTATGATATGTGTAGGAAGAAACTGCAGATGCTGGTTTACACCGAAGATAGGCACAAAATGCTGGAGCAACTCAGCGGGACAGGCAGCATCTCTAGAGACATGGAATGGGTAACGTTTCAGGAATGGGAAAGTGAAAGACTGAGATCATCACTGAGGAGGGTCTTGACCCGAAAACGTCACCTATGACTTCTCTCCAGAGATGCTGCCCCTGTCCCGCAGAAGTTACTCCAGGTGTTATGGCATTATATGTTCTTGGCAGGGGTGGGAGATTGCAACCCTCACGTGGTCCACCCTGTTTCGACGAATGCAATCAACCTGGCGTGCACAATCAAGTAAGATCAAATAGAACAAGTTGTCCGACAACTTTAGGCTGTGCACGCCATACGCAAGAAGAAGATGTCCTTGGCATCATTGGATATCTGTTTATTAAGTCATGCATTAATAATGGGCATTTTAGAACATGTGCTAATTACATTTTCAACATCTAGCAACTGCACCAAATTATTACATCACAATTACAAAGGCATCTTTAAATAATATCTTCCTACAACCTTCACATATTTAGATACAAATATATGAAACAAATCATGTCCTTTGCATCAGGAGAGGAAAAAGGGGCCCAAGTCTTAAATAGATATTAAACCTTAATAATATGTAGGGGACTGAACTTAGAATTTAGCAAGGGGAGGGGGAGGTAATTTTAAAAGAGATGAACCCATATAATGCACAAATGTGATGAACTGCCCAATAGAACTTCCAGCCCCTAATGTCTTTTAATTTCCCTTTCAGCAGACTAGTTTGCTCTGATGTGTGAGGAATGCAGCTAACATCCCTGCGGACATCTTGATGGTGAGCTTCTTTGGAATCTTTGCTAAACGTACCAAAGTTTAGTGCCCTGAAGCACTAAACACACTAACAATCACAATCCCTCTGGAATCGCCCCAATTACTAAATCCACATTTCTCCTTGCAATGAACCTAATTGCAGTATTTTTTTATCCTTTTTATCCATGGCCTCACATGCACTCAGTTTGTTAAGATTGTCCAAAGTCATTACAGCTATCAGATCGAAGAAATACTTTGTACCCGCTTGTCTGGCTTGATTTGTGTTATTGTCCCAGAAGCTACAGGAGAATACAGTGTGTGGATTTAAATATGGTTCACATTGTTGTGGACAGGAGAAGACAAATCCAATTAAAGCTTGAATTGATTTCACTTGAGGAATATATTGACCAGTGCAGTTTCTCCAAAATCCTATATTCGAACCTTCTTGAATGTTTTGACTGGAGGAGGAAGCGGATGTTTAGCAGCTGTGGCATGGCGTGCATACCATCACTTCGTACTAAGTGAAATCAGCAGCACCTCAAGCAACAGCGAGGCGTTGCTCCCAGCAAGCATGTGTTCTACACATACTTTAATAGGAAGAACACTGATGTGCCTTTTTGGGCCGCCTTAGCACCCAATGGTATTACAATCTCAGTCACACAGGCCGACATCTGAAGAACCGTCAGGAGGGAGAATCCTTGAAAAGGATGTCTGGACCAGGTTGTGTTCTTAAAATCTGTGCAGACCAACTGGCTGGAGTTTTTTACGGACATCATCAACCACTCATTACTGAGGTCTGAGATTCCCACCTGCTTTATAAGGGCTTCAGTAATACTGGTGCCCAAGTAGAATAAGGTGACATGCCTCGATGACTACTGACCAGTAACATTAACGTCCGTGGTGATGTAGTGCTTTAAGAGGTTTGTGATGAAGCACATCAACTCCTACCTCAAAAATAACCTGGACCTGCTATAATTTGTCTCCAGCCACAACAGGTCAACAGAGAATGTGATCTCACTGGCTATCCACTCTGCAATGGACCACTTGGACAATAAAAATACATATGTCAGGCTGTTGTTCATCTACTACAGCTCAGCGTTTAATACCATCATTCCCTCCAAGCTGGTTTCCAAACTCACGGAACTGGGTTTCTGCAACTGCATCACTCTGCAACTGGATCCTTGACTTCCTCATCAACAGACCACAACATATACAAATTGGCAGCAACAGTTCCTCCTTCATAACCATCAGCATGGAAGCACCTCAAGGCAGCCTACACAGCCCCCTGTTCTACTCACTTTATACTCTCGACTGTAAAGGGACACAGTTCAAACCCCATCTTCAAGTTTGCTGATGACACCAACGTTCTTGGATGAATTACAGATGACGATGCATCAGAGTGCAGGAGGGAGATCGATTGAGTGATCAAATGGTGCCAGAACAACAACCCTATCTTCATTGGCAGGACGGTGGTGGACGATTTGAAAGCTTCAAATTCGTGTATGTGCATATCTCTGAAGATCTGTCCTGGACCCAACACATTGTTACAATCATAAACAATGCCCATCAGTGCCTCTACTTCCCGAGAAGATTGAGAAGAATCGATATGTCAACAAATACTCTCCTGAACTTTTACAGGTGGAGAGTAGAGAGCATAATGATGGTTGAATCCATATATACATATAAACAGATATTTATATATACATGCAGACATATACACAGACATATAAACAGACATATGCACATACATATAAACAGATATATATTGTGTGTGTGTGTGTATATATAAATATATATATACTAAATGGTTTTCTCTTTTTTTGTTGTATTTGATTTGTTTTACAGAGTACTATGTTTGCTGTAATACTGCAGCAAGTAAGAATTTAATTGTTCCGTGTCAGGACACATGACAATAAAGCACTCTTGACTTGACTATCGTGTGGAATATACATCATTACGTTTTAAAGGTAAAATAAACTGTATTACTTTTCAAGAGGGTAGTCACACAGTAAAATAGTCAAACTTAAATTTTCCAATTTTACTTCCAACTTTGCAAGGAATTATTGTAATAAAGATTTTGGTGGACCATTTATTTGGGATCTGTGGCATAAACTGCTCTGCTGCTTTAACTTTAGGAAGCATTGTAATCTGTGCAAATCATCATTTAAACTTTTATGTGCTATTCTTTGATCCAACATAAAGCAACGGAAAATTAGCACACCTGGGTGAACGCAGCTTCAACAAGAAGTAAAATTCTTGTTTAATATTATTATTCTCTCTGATTATGCAACATCTTTGGTAAGTGTCTGATTGTGTGAGATGAGATTATACTGTACAGGAATGAACTTTAAGAATAAAATCCAAACTTTGCCTGTCAATAAAGTAGTAAATTAATACTATCAATTATTACTAAACTGTTAGTTTAGGATTTTTATTAATTCTCTAGTTTGTATAGTATTTGCTAAATTGGTCACTTAACATGCTCAGAAATGTTTGTAAAAGTACTGGATCACAGAGCTAAAGCTGCCATAATTCAGTTTGTGCTTTTTCTTGTACACAAATACATGGGACTGGAAAAATAAATGCCTCTTCCACATTGGATAGATGTTAGTGTTTCTAATCTGAAGACCACCAGGGAGTTCTATTTTTCTTTTAATTCTTAAAGATAAACACTCTGCACATGGCTGCCTTTCAAAGCAAGGGGGAAAATCAGTTTAAGCCAGGAAATCAGTTTTGCTTTACAGAATGCTAAAAAAAAAATTGCCCCTGGGCTGCATATCAGTAGTTATAAAGGAAATACTGTTTCAGTCAGCTCACAATAAACAGCTCTTGATTCATGGTGTGTAATCACAAGAGTTAGATTTAACTCTTAGCACTAAAGTAATTAAGGGATATGGGGAAAAAGCAGGAATGGGATACTAATTTTAGATGATCAGCCATGATCATAATGAATGGTGGTGCTGGCTCAAAGGGCTGATTGGCCTACTCCTACACTTATTTTTCTATGGTCTACGTTTCTAGAATATTTGAAGTGATAAAAGATATGAACTATATATTTTAGATGTCTTCATTTATTTCAAATTGCATCATGAGCGAGGAACTTGTTGCACATGCTGCAACGGGGTTAAGTGTGGTGCGTGTAGACTAGGGGGTTTTTGGCAGGCTGTGAGCTTCATTCACTGAATATGTTGGCAGGAGGCCTGATCAATTTTTGTGACACCTCATCATTTAATTTTGACCAGCGAGCCAGCAGTTTCTCTTCCAAGCAGCCTGTTGAGAGGGATGGTGGGAAGTCTGGCAGGCAAGCAAGCACTTAAAAGCGGCATATGGCTTTTCAAGTGGACGCAAGCTGTTCAAAACCTGTGAGGCAGCAGGCATGATGATGTTGTCCAGGACCTCTTCCAATACAGCCATGGAGATACACATAGAACAGCGCAGGGGAAGTTCACTTAATCTTCAATGAGTTGAAGGTTTTAAAGTAGCACAGTGGTGCAGCTGGTAGAGCCTCTGCCTCACTGTGCCAGAGCCCAGATTCAGTCCTCACTTTGGCTGTTGTCTGTGTGGAGTTTGCGCGCATCCCTGTGACTGAGTGGGTTTCCACTTTGTGCTCTGGTTTCTGCACACATCCCAAAGAAACGTGGGTTGGTAGGTTAAATGGCCACTGCTAATTAACCGTGGTGTGTCGGCTATGGGTACAACCTGGAGGGGAGGAGGGGAGTGTTGATGACATCTTTGGGAGATTAAGATCAGTTTAGCGCAAATAGGTGGTTCAAGGTTGGTATGGACGAATAAGCCTGTTTCTCTCTATATCCATCTATAGCTCTGTGACTATAACTGTGGTTTCCAAATAATTTGTTGGCAGCTGTGAAGGACAGATCAGGCAGTTTGCCCACTGATAACACAAGTCTGCCCTCAGGAAAAATAATGCAGCTTACTGGAGACTACTTTCATGTACCAGACGGCAGCAAACCTCTCCGCCAATTCAATTATTGTTTGATGGTAACAGTGTTTTGCTTAATTAGGACAATGATTGGAGCCATGCATCCGGCAGATCAGGTCATGGGCTAAAGCAGTGAGTCATGGATTAATAGATTCATACAGCATAGAAGCAGGCCCTTCGGCCCAATTTGCCCATGCCGATCAAGATGTCCCACCTACGTTTGTCTCACCTACCTGTGTTTGGCCCATATCCTTCCAAACCTGTCCTTTCCATATACCAGTCCAAATGTCTTTAACATGTTGTTTGGTATCTGCCTCAACTATCTCCTCTGGCAGCTCGCTCCATATACCCGCCATCCACTGTGTGAAAAAGTTGCTCCTTGGGTTCCTAATAAATCTTTCCCCTTTCACCTTAAACCTATGTCCTCTGGTTCTAGATTCCTCTACTCTGGGTTAAAGACTCTGCATTCACCCTATACACGGTTGGGTAACCTAAAGGGAAAGGATTTTGAAATTGATTTTGGAATCTGAAAGTCAACACCTTGTATTGTGGAATCATAAAATGTTTGCAACATAGGAGATTACAATTCAGCCCACAATATTCAATCTACTAAGTCAGTTTCCTCAGCCTCATTCCATCTCGAAGGTTTGTAGCCTTGTAGGTTATATGGACATAGTACCTGTTGGTGTAAATATACAACTGAAGAGAGACAATTGACTGGCCCTCTTCACTGTAATTTAGGATGAGAGGGGATCTTATAGAAATGTATAGAATTCTATCCCTTTTTTTATTTTATCGCTTCTCATAAAACAGGAACAACTGGATTTTGCTGAATACTAAATTAATTCAATTTTAAGTTGCAGTTGCCAGATTTTTTTTACCTAACTCTTAACCGTTTGTACATTCTCCCCGTGACCACGTGGATTTTGACCAAGATCTTTGGTTTCCTCCCACACTCCAAAGACGTACAGGTTTGTAGGTTAATTGGCTTTGTATAAATGTAAATTGTCCCTCGTGTGTGTAGGATAGTGTTAATGTGTGGGGATCGCTGGTTGTTGTGGATTTGGTGGACCAAAAGGCCTGTTTCCACGCTGCAACTCTAAACTATATTGATAACACTATTCCTGACCAGAATGGACAGTACAGCCAATCCCCCTGTTTATCAAGACTAAACTGATCTTACCAACAGAGTTGTATTTTTCTCAGCATAAATATTTGGAGCTAGTCTCCACTCACTGCATATATCTGGAGAAACTATCCTATTTGTGTTGGGAAAAGTAACTGTGGGTTCTTATCAAAAATCCTGTTCCTCCCAGTGTAACTGACTTTAACTGAGTAAATTGAATTTGTTTTCTGTATAACCATCTGTTTACTGTGAGCACAGTAGTGGCCCTTTAACTAATCAGCTGACAAAGACATATTGTCAAAGACATTCAGAGCCTTTCTTGTTATTGCTACTCATGGTATTTTAACATTAACTGTTGCCTTATTTACATTAGACTTATTTTCTAATGTAGTAATCTAATAATTATTTTCATCATAAACCTAGTAGAAAATTAAAGTGTAGTTTAAATATGTTTTAAATGTCATGTTGCACAAGATTACCTCTATTTTGTTTTAATACCCTAATGGTAAAGCATTTAGTTTAGTTAATTGACACGTGTAGGGAGGTACGGGGGAAAGCTTTTTGTTGCGTGCTATCCTGTCAACAGAAAAATTATACATGATTACAATCGAGCCGTCCACAGTGTTCAGATATAGAATAAAGTATAGTGCAAGAAAAAGTCCAGTAAAGTCTGATTAAATATAGTCCAAGGGTCTCCATTGTGCTAGGTGGTAGCGCAGGATTGCTCTCTAGTTGTTGATAGGATGGTTCAGTTGCCTGATGGCACATGGGAAGAAACTGTACCTGAATCTGGAGGTGTGTGTTTTGACAATTCTGTACCTTTTGCCTGATTTAGGAGGAGAGAAGAGGCGTGAGACTCTTTCAAGATTATGCTGATGGCCTTGCCGAGGCAGTGTGAACTATAGATGGAGTGAATGGAAGAGTGGTTAGTTTCTGAGATGGTTTGGCTGCGTCCACAAATCTCCGCAGTTTCTTGTAGCCATTTAATATACAGCATCAATACGTTTTCAAGTTTATTACAGATCAGTAAGATTGCAACGTTATAAATGTATCTCTAACTTCACCACCAATTTCCATCCTGCACTCAAATTCACTTGGACCATCTCCGACACCTCCCCCCTTTTGTTGATCTTACCGTCTCCATCAGAGGAGATAGACTGACTCCCACAACTATCTAAACTGCACTTCTTCCCACCCTGCTTCCTGCAAAGTCTCTATCCCCTATTCCCAATTCCTCCGTCTACGTGGCATCTGCGCTCAAGATTAGGTGTTTCATACCAGGATATCCGAGATGTCCTCATTCTTTAAGGAACAGGGGTGCCCCTCTTCCATCATAGGACCTCTCACTGGCCTACACGGTACCCCGCAGCTCTGCCCTTGCTCCCCTCCGCCGAGAGACAGATACCCCTAGTCCTCACCTTTCACCCCATCAGCCGTCACATACAACACATAATCCGCCGATATTTTCTCCACCTCCAACGGGATCCCATCTCCACCACTTTCTGCCATCCTCAGAGACCGTTTCCTCCACAACTCAACTGGTTAACTCAACCCTCCCACCCAAACCACCCCCTCCCGAGGTACATTCCCCGGCAACCGCAAGAGCTACAATACCTCCTCCCTCAACAGTCCTCTCAGGTTAGGCAGCGGTTCACTTACTTCTCCTCCAACCTCATATACTATCTGTTGTTCAAGGTGTGGACTCTTATACATCAGCGACACCAAACGTAGACTGGCCAATCGTTCCGCTGAACACCTTCACTCAGTCTACCTGGGCCTACCTGATCTCCCGGTTGCCAAACACTTTAACTCCCCCTCCCATTCCCAAGCTGACCTTTCTTTCCTGGGCCTCCTTCATTATCAGAGTGAGGCCAAACGAAATTTGGAGGAACAGTAGCTCATATTTCACTTGCGCAGCTTACAACCCAGCAGTATGATTTTGATTTCTCGAGCTTCAAGTAATCATTGCATCCCCTCTCTCTCCATCCCTCCCCCACCCAAATCATGACTAGTATCAGTCATCTCGTTGTGTCTCATTGTCTGTAATTTGTCTTCACCTAGCCCACAGAGAACACTGGCCTGTTTCCTTTATCATCGTTACTTTTTTCCATACGTTTCATTCATTTGTTCTGTATCTTTTTATATCCCCGTCTATATCTCTCGTTTCCCCTTCCCCTGACTCTCAGTCTGAAGAAGGGTCTTGATCTAAAACGTCACCTATTCCTTTTCTCCAGAGCCGCTGACCAGGTTTTCTCCAGACCAGCATTTTGTGTCTATCTTCAGTTTAAACTAGCATCTGTAGCTCCTTTCTACACACTTAATGTATTCAAAGATACATTTGAATACATGAGATACAGAATTCAGTAGGATTCAAAAATCCACAGAGCCAACATGGATTAAGTGAATTCTAACAATAGGATACAGACTTTGATTATTTAAGTATTTTTCATGGAATCAAAATATCAAACCAATAAAATATGTTTGAAACGTATCACGTGTATTATAACCATTTTGTGCGTAGGAACCATTCATGCTTTATTTCAATAATCTCATTCAAGGAAAAATATTGGCTACAACAGTAGAAAATACTCTCCTGGGATTCACTTCATTTATCTGAGAAACTAGTGCTATGCTTTGATATTTCATCAAAAAGACCACATGCCAAAAGTGCTTAATTGTCATCCCCATAGAACTATTAACAACAAATTGTGATTTTAAATCTGTATTGGATATTCAATCTTGATTAAGTCCCAACAGTGAAGCAGGAATCCACAGCTTATAGTAATCTTCCACCACCCTAAACATGGTCCCACCAACAGTCTTCCCATTTCCACCCTTTTCCGTTTTCTGTAGCGACCACTTTCTCTGCAACTCCTTGGTTCACTCACTCCTTCTCACATCGTGGAGATGGCAGCCTCTTGCAGGGGATTGACTTTGGGAGCTCCAACCATGGGAGCCTGTGGACTTAACATCGTGGGAGCTCGCTCCCTTGGTTAGGGATCGACTTCAAGAGCTCCAAGTCGCAGGAGCATCGAACGCTCCGATCGCGGGAACTTCGATCGCCAGCTGCGGGAGCTTCGATGCCCCGACTGTGGATGGTTCAACCGTTCCGTCCGCGGGAGAATAAGGAGGAAAGAAGATAAGACTTTATTGCCTTCAAACACAGTGAGGAATGTGGGGGAGGCGCTCAGGTGGATGTTTATGTTAACTTTTAAGTAGTTGTGCGTCATTTTTTCTTGTATGACTGTATGGTAAATCAAATTTCACTGTACCTTGAATGGTACATGTGACAATAAAGGACCATTTAACTCACTTCTCCCACCATTTTGCAATTAGGCATCCAGCTCCTTTCTCTTCCTCCGTACACTCATCCTCCATCCCTGTCCCAAATTTCCATTTTATCCCCCATGTCCCCTTCCACCCATATCCATCCCTCCTGCTTTACATGTCTTTTCTGCTCTTCTTTATTTATCTGATATCCTTTTGTCTCAAAGTAGACAACCTCACATCTTTCCACATCATGTTCCATTTGCTGGGTAAATATATATAATTAACAAACTTAGATGTGTTCTACTTGTTCTCATCCAGGCTATTGATATAGATCATGAACTGCTGAGATCTCAATGGTACCCTACAACAGATCCCCACAACCTAAACATGATTTAATTCATTCATGCCACTATATTACATCAAGTAAGAGTGGTTTGATTATCATTAACCTGTTCAGTAACACCTCCAAGTGTACTTTGGTCATGGCCAATAGTGAAACAAAAATTTGGCAGTGAATAATATTTTGAGTAGCACCGCTTCAAAGGCCTTCAAGTATATCCACTGACTATTCTGGTTGTTAGATTCCTCATAAAATTCTAACAGATTAGTCAAACATGATTCTATGTCCATTTTTGTTATCATTTTCAAGGGTCTGTGATACCATTTCCTACATTATAATGTACAGCTAATATCAGGCTACATGATTAGTACCCCCCTCGTTTCTCTCTTTCTCCTTTTATGCACATGTTCGTAAGCATTACTTTCCTGCTGAATTCATTTTTGAAAAGAAACATAACTATAACAAAATGGGCAGTTGAACAGTTGTTTATGGCAGGTATTGGATGATTATCTAGACTGTGTGATGTGAAAGAATTTATACTGGGGCATGGCTGTACATCTAGTGATTGAATAATGTCCTTTGAGGAATAAATCTTCATTGATCTTATGGATAGACCATAACCATATAACCATATAACAATTACAACACGGAAACAGGCCCTCTCGGCCCTTCCAGTCCGTGCCGACCATTTGTTTTCCCCTAGTCCCATCTACCTGCACTCGGACCATACCCCTCCATTCCCTTCCTGTCCATATACCTATCCACTTTACTTTTAAATGTTAAAATCGATCCTGCCTCCACCACTTCTGCTGGAAGCTGATTCCACACAGCCACCACCCTCTGAGTAAAGAAGTTCCCCCTCACGTTACCCCGAAACCTCTGTCCCTTAATTCTCATGTCATGCCCTCTTGTTTGAAATTTCCCTACCCTCAATGGGAAAAACGTATCCACGTCAACTCTGTCTATCCCTTTCATCATTTTAAAGACCTCAATCAAGTCCCCCCTTAACCTTCTGCGCTCCAAAGAATAAAGACCAAACTTGTTCAACCTTTCTCTGTAACATAGTTGCTGGAACCCTGGCAACATTCTAGTAAATCTCCTCTGTACTCTCTCTATTTTGTTGACATCCTTCCTATAACTAGGCGACCAAAATTGTACACCATACTCCAGAATTGGTCTTACCAATGCCTTGTACAATTTTAACATTACTTCCCTACTCCTATATTCCAATGCTCTGATTTATAAAGGCCAGCACACCAAAGGCTTTCTTTACCACCCTATCTACATGCGATTCCACCTTCAGGGAACTATGCAGAGTTATTCCTAGATCCCTTTGTTCCACAGCATTCCTCAATTCCCTACCATTTACCATGTACGTCCTATTTTGATTTGTCCTGCCAAGATGTAGCACTTCACACTTATCAGCATTAAACTCCATCTGCCATCTTTCAGCCCACTTTTCCAAATGGCCCAAATCTCTCTGTAGACTTTGAAAATCTACTTCATTATCCACAACACCACCTATCTTAGTATCATCTGCAAACTTACTTATCCAATTTTCCACCCCAACTTATCCAATTTTCCACCCCAATTCCTTGGACCATAGTTGGTCCAAGGAATTCATGAGAAAACTGGGTTTAGTGACTGTTCAACCAAGACTAAACTTTATCCATATTTAAGGAAAACGCAAAGATAGACACATGCTGGAGTAACTGGTTTCAAATCTTACCCTTCCATATCTCTGTGCCTCCCTCTCCCCTGACTCACAGTCTGAAGAAGGGTCTCAACCCGAAACATCACCTAATCCTTCTATCCAGAAATGCTGCCTGTCCCGCTGAGTTACTCCAGCATTTTATGTCTATCTTCGGTGTAAACCAGCATCTGCAGTTCCTTCCTACTCTTCTGGGCCCGTCCCACTTAGGCGATTTTTCAGTGGACTGCTGGCGACTGTCAAGTTGCCGGCAATCGAGTATCTGAAAAACCGCGAACTGGAACGGCGACTGCCAGAGTGGAACACGCAAACACATCGCAAAGGCAGGGGCAAGGGCATGCGGGGGGAGCGCTGTCTGAAATTCACACTGTGCAAAGGCAAGGTGATGCAGACACACACAGGAAGGTTGGTGCTGTAATTAAGACGTCTCGCACAATGTACGGTAAGCCCTTTAAAAGGGGGAGAGGGGGGGGGGAGGTGGGAGAAGGAGCGGAGACAACTTTTAAGAAGCCCGACAACTTTTAATAAGCCAGAGATACACAGCTGTGAAATTCGGCGGACATTTAACATTACCGGTCGGTTATCCTTGGTTCTGAAAACTACTGCTTACGTTTTTTCCCCCCAATTAGCCAATGAAAATGATCGGTCAGCAAAGATGATTAACTAAAACTACCTGCGACTACCTCGACTACCTACAATTACATGGCGACCCCATTACAACTGCACCTACGGCTACAGGATTATCGATTATATCCATGGTGACCAAATTTTGGTCACAGAAAATGTTTCAACATGTTGAAAAAATTGCGGCGACTATACTGATGCCGCAACTAGTTCCCATAATGTGGGAACTCCTCGCAACCATGAAGGAGACTCACCAGAGACCACCAGCGAACATGTGGCGACCATATGACGAGCGCAGAGTCTCCTGCACTCGCCTAAAAAGTCGCCTAAGTGGGACAGGCCCATTATCCATATTTAGTCCTGGTTGGACAGTCACCTCATTATTTTTTTCTCGTTGAGCTGTCTTTTTAAAAAAAAGTCAGAAAATGCGCACCAGAGATATGCTTAATACTGTAAATTACTGTAAATTAGTGAGTGTTCCCTGCCTCTCCATCATCATAGGATAGGAATACAGGACAATATCCTCTGCATCTATCAGATGCACCGTTTTCACAGCACATCTCCAGTCTTCTCCCTTGTTTTAGAGTTTTAGAGTTTTAGAGAGATACACCAGGGAATCTGCCCCGACCAGCGATCCCCATACAATAGCACTATCCTATGCATTAGGGACAATTTACAATTTTTACCAAAGCCAATTAACCTACAACCCTGTACGTCTTTGGAATGTGGGAAACCGGAGCACCCGGAAAAAAACCCACGTGATCACAGGAAGAAGGTACAAACTCTGTTCAGACAGCACCCGTAGTCAGGATTGAACCACCGTATTTGGCGCTGTAAGGAAGCATCTACTGCTGTGCCACCATGGCACCCATTGTATCTTATACAAGGAGGCACTAGGGGCAGATGAAAGAATAGACTAAATTGGATTTTTACCTGATGGATGCAATGCTTTTGGTGTAGGTAATGGCCATTAAGGCTAGTAAAGTATAAAAAGGTGAGAGGATAAATTAGGAAGTGATGAAGTGTGTAGATAATGAATGGTGGTGACATTTTGACTGTTCTGTTCTCAGTGCAAATGACAATTAAATACTCTTGCTGAAATTATGATTGGTGTGAAGAATGATGCAATGGTGTAAACTTGCTAGACAATTTGACAGAGAGAAGGTGTCTACTGTGGACCACTGATAATAGATACATTAGCAACAGTGTTCACTTTACTTGACTTAGTTAAGCGAGTGTCCGTGAGATTGAAATATGACACGTAAATGTTCTTGCCTGGACACCTCTAACTATATTATGTGTAGGAATGATCTGCAGATGGTGGTATAAACTGAAGATAGACACAAAAAGCTGGAGTAACTCAGCGGGTCAGGCAACATCTCTGGAGAAAAGGAATATGAACTATGAAGTAGTCTCGACCCGAAACATCACCTATTGCTTTACTCCAAAGTGGTGCCTGACCCGCTGAGTTACTCCAGCTTTTTGTGTCAAACTATATCATCTTCGGAGGAGCAACAGGGCCTCACCATCCATTCCTGGGCAAAAGTTATTTCCCTCTTATTCCAGAATGAATGCAGTGGTAGGTCAGGGGAAGGCAAATTTAAATCATACTCACTGATGCAACGTTCATGTTCAAAACCTTCATGCTCTCACTAATTATTTGCCTTTATAAATAGTTAACTTCAGGTCATGTTTTGCACGTTGCTTCCAGTCCTTCTCAGCACTGCCACACAATACCCAAGATGATTCATTCAAGCTGCAATTTGACATTTCAACCCATTAACTTTTTTTTGTACATAATAGGGTGGCACAGTGCTCCAGTGGCAGAGTTGCTGCATTACAGCAGCAGAGACCTGGGTTTAATCCTGACTATGGGTGCTGTCTGGATCGACTTTGTACATTCCCCTTGTGACCGCATGAGTTTTCCCTAGGTTTAGTTTAGTTTAGTTAAATTTAGGTTCTCCGGTATCCTCCCACACTCCAAAGATATTGTAGGTTAATTTGGGTTTGGTGAAGATTGTTAATACTCCCTAGTGTGAAGGATAGTGCAAGTAAGTACGTAAGTCAATTTTATTTATATAGCACGATTAAATCAACTCGCGTTGAAACCAAAGTGCTTTACATAGAAGAAATAATTAGGTTCCCATACATGCATAGAAAAATAAACAAAAGTAAAAATGACACAACACATTATAGAATTCAACATGAACGTCCCTTCACAGCAGATTCAAAATTTTTCACTATGGGGAAAGGCACTAGAAAGTTCAGTCCTCTTCCTCTGTGATAAAATGAGGTTGGGGCCTATTTGTGGCCTCCGCAGCCAGCCCGATGTTTTCAGGCCCCCTTGCCGGATGATGGAGCTCCGGCATCGGGAGAAACACTCCTCAGCGGCTTGGAATGTCTGGAACGGCCACTCCCTCCTTGAAGACCGTGGCTCCCGGTGTCCACAGGCCACTCTGGTCGGAGCTCCGACTCCGGTGATCTCGGCGAGAGATCCCAGACTCCGCGGTGTTTTAAATCCAGCGCCGCCCGCGGCTGATGCTCCGCAGACCGCAACTCCTCGAAGTTGGAGTCAGCGGTCACAGCACTCCAGAGCTTACCGCACGGCAACCCGGTAAGGCATCACCCGCTCCGCGACGGTGTTTCAGTGCTGCGCCACCGGCGAAGCTGGGGTTCTGGCCAGCCCGACAGGAGATGCCGCTCCAGTCCCGATGGGAGGCCGCGACGAATGGGATAAGAAGCAGCTCGGAGGGAAGCCGCCTCTCCGACCAGGTGGGGACTAGGAAATAAACTTTCCCCCTTCCACTCCCCCCACTCACCACATAAAAGAAGACCTCCAACAAACATTTTTTATTTAACAGGACTAAAAATAAAAATTAAAAAGGGTGAAAGGACAGACTGCAGTGTACGGGGATCGCTAGTCGGGGTGGACTCAGTGGGCCGCTCTGTATCTCCAAACTAAACTAAATTCCTTTTATGGTGCTGAGAACACACTTTTCCTTTAACATTTGGATTGTTGAATTTGTATTTGGAATTAAAATAACACAATCAACAAACTTTTATTGCATTTAAAAGCACTATTTTCATTTTCAAACTCACAGCGAGAACTTCATTGAGCAACTTCTTTGAGTATTAAATCATGCACTGGGGAGGTAAAAGTATGAAATAAATGGAATTTGTTGTTACTTCAAGTCCCTTGTTTCAATTATTCCTTTTGTACAGCACCATACATTGAGTTAAGAAATTCCTCATTAAATGTTATCATATTCCACATCTGTGCTTAATGGACATTGTCGTTTGATATTAGTTTAGATTTGTTTAGAGATACAGTGCGGAAACAGGCCCTTACCGAGTCTGCACTGACCAGCGATCCCCACACATTAACACTAGGGACAATTTACACATACACCAAGCCCATTAACCTACAAACCTTTACATCTTTGGAGCGTGGGAGGAAACCGTAGATCTCAGAAAAAACCCACGTGATCGCGGGAAGAAAGTACAAACTCCATACATACAACACCCGTAGTCTGGATCTAATCGGGGTCTCCGGCACTGCAAGCGGTGTAAGGCAGCAAATCTACCGCTGCTCCACTGTGGCCGCCTGAGACATTAGACTAGCTCTGTGCCCAAAGCCTTATGGCAACATGCATCAATTATGTTGGAAATAAGAACTTCTGCACTTTGATTGTTTTTGCCAGCTCCTGACAAATTTAAAGACAGGGTTAACACTCCGTTATGTTTGCATACTCCTTGACTGATCAGTCTTTGCTGCATGAATGTACACCAGCTTCATTTTATTGCTTGTGCTGTTCAGATTACAAAATCCATGAATTCATTCTGTCATCGTAACTTCAAAGGCCTTTGTTTCCCAATTTCAATTGTGCTGAATGTATAATAAATGTGCTGAAATGTTCCAATTGACTGAGCAGGCGTTACTGTCAAAACTATTTTATGCAGACATCTCGGCATTATTAGAATGGAAATATTTATTTGTTGTGCAAACAGTACTAACATACATTATTTATATGTTTCAGTGTGTAAATGGCATAGGCCCTGGAAAATAAAACCCTTGTCTTGTTCAGCATGAGAAACCTTTCTTAGCTGGTATTCCACCACTACAACATTTAATATAACCATATAACAATTACAGCACGGAAACAGGCCCTCTCGGCCCTTCCAGTCCGTGCTGACCATTTGTTTTCCCCTAGTCCCATCTACCTGCACTCAGACCATACCCCTCCATTCCCTTCCTGTCCATATACCTATCCACTTTACTTTTAAATGTTAAAATCGATCCTGCCTCCAACACTTCTGCTGGAAGCTCATTTCACACAGCCACCACCCTCTGAGTAAAGATGTTCCCCCTCACGTTACCCCTAAACTTCTGTCCCTTAATTCTCATGTCATGCCCTCTTGTTTGAATCTTCCCTATCCTCAATGGGAAAAGCTTATCCACGTCAACTCTGTCTATCCCTTTCATCATTTTAAAGACCTCAATCAAGTCCCCCCTTAATCTTCTGCGCTCCAAAGAATAAAGACCTAACTTGTTCAACCTTTTTCTGTAACTTAGTTCTGGAACCCAGGCAACATTCTAGTAAATCTCCTCTGTACTCTCTCTATTTTGTTGACATCCTTCCTATAATTAGGCGACCTGAATTGTACACCATACTCCAGAATTGGTCTCACCAATGCCTTGTACAATTTTAACATTACTTCCCTACTCCTATATTCAATGCTCTGATTTATAAAGGCCAGCACAACAAAAGCTTTCTTTACCACCCTATCTACATGCGATTCCACCTTCAGGGAACTATGCACAGTTATTCCTAGATCCCTTTGTTCCACAGCATTCCTCAATTCCCTACCATTTACCATGTACGTCCAATTTTGATTTGTCCTGCCAACATGTAGCACTTCACACTTATCAGCATTAAACTCCATCTATCATCTTTCAGCCCACTTTTCCAAATGGCTGAAATCTCTCTGTAGACTTTGAAAATCTACTTCATTATCCATAACATCACCTATCTTAGTATCATCTGCAAAGTTACTTATCCAATTTTCCACCTCATCATCCAGATCATTGATGTACATGACAAACAACAGTGGACCCAACACAGATCCCTGAGGCACCCCACTGGTCACCGGCTTCCAACCTGACAAACAGCCATCCACCATTACTCTCTGACATTTAGCCACTGTTGAATCCATCTTGCTACTCCGCCATTAACACCCAAAGATTGAACCTTCTTAACCAACCTTCCTTGGGGACCTTGCCAAAGGCCTGACTGAAATCCATATAGACAACATCCACTGCTTTACCCTCATCAATTTCCCTAGTAACCGCTTCAAAAAATTCAAGAAGGTTTGTCAAACATGACCTTCCTGGCACAAATCCATGTTGACTGTTCCTGATCAGACCCTGTTTATCCAGATGCTTATATATATTATCTCTAAGTATCCTTTCCATTAATTTGTCCACCACTGACGTCAAACTAATAGGTCTATAATTGCTAGGTTTATTCTTTGAACCCTTTTTAAACAATGGAACAACATGCGTAGTACGCCAATCCTCCGGCACTATTCCCGTTTCTAATGACATTTGAAATACTTCTGTCATAGCTCCTGCTATTTCTACACTAACTTCCCTCAATGTCCTAGGGAATATCCTGTCAGGACCTGGAGACTTATCCACTTTTATATTTTTCAAAAGTGTCAGTACTTCCTCCTCTTTGAATCTCATAGTTTCCATAGCTACTCTACTTTTTTTCCTTACCTCACAGAGTTAAATATCCTTCTCCTTGGTGATTACCGAAGAAAATAAATTGTTCAATATCTCCCCATCTCTTTTGGCTCTGCAGATAGCTGTCCATTCTAGCTCTCTAATGGTCCAATTTTATCCCTCGTTATCCTTTTGCTATTTATATAGCTGTAGAAACCCTTTGGATTTACTTTCACCTTTCTTGCCAAAGCAACCTCATATCTTCTTTTAGCCTTCCTAATTTCTTTCTTAAGATTCTTTTTACATTCTTTATATTCCTCTAGCACCTCATTTACTCCATGCCTCCTATAATTATTGTAGATATCTCTCTTTTTTCGAAACAAGTGTCCAATTTCCCTTGAAAACCATGGCTCTTTCCAATTTTTACTATTTCCTTTCAACCTAACAGGGACATAAAGATTCTGTACTCTTACAATTTCCCTTTTAAATGTCCTCCATTTCTCTTCTACATCCTTCCCATAAAACAAAGTGTCCCAATTCACTCCTTTTAAATCCATACGCATTCCCTCAAAGTTAGCCTTTCTCCAATCAAAAATCTCCACCCTAGGTCCAGTTCTGACTCTCTCCATAAATATATTGCAACTAATGGTATTGTGATCACTGGTCCCGAAGTGCTCACCAATGCATACCTCCGTCACCTGACCTGCCTCACTTCCTAACAGGAGGTCCAGCACTGCCCCTTCTCTGGTCGATACCTCTATGTACTGCTGCAAAAAACTATTCTGCACACATTTTACAAACTCCAAACCATCCAGCCCATTTACAGAATGTGTTTCCTAATCTATTTTTGGAAAATTGAAATCTCCCACAATCACTACCTTGTGCTTACTACTAATATCTGCTATCTCCTTGCATATTTGCTCTTCCAATTCTTGCTCCCCATTTGGCGGTCTATAATACACCCCTAAAAGTGTTGCTACACCGTTCCCACTTCTCAGTTCCACTCAAATAGCCTCCCTAGATGAGCACTCTAATCTATCCTGCCAAAGCATGGCTGTAATATCCTCTCTGACAAGCAATGCAACACCTCCACCTCTGGTCCCTCCAATTCTATCACACACGAAATCATGGAATATTTAGTTTCCAATCACAGCCCTCCTGCAACCATGTTTCACTGATTACCACAACATCATATTTCCAGGTGTCAATCCAGGCTCTAAGTTCATCCACCTTTCTTACAATGCTCCTAGCATTAAAATATACACATTTTAGAAACCCACCATCCCTTATTCTCTGTCTATTATCTTTTTCCTCTTTCTCGCCTACATTTTGGGTCCGAGTGCTTCTCTTCTCTGCCTCTTGCCCCACACCCTGTCCCCTAGCCCCCTCTACCCGAGTCCCTCCCCACAGCCTTTCTAGTTTAAAGTCAGCCTTTGCAAATCTCCCTGCCAGGATATTGGTCCCCCTCGGGTTCAAGTGCAACCCGTCCTTTTTGTACAGATCATGCCTTCCCCAAAAGAGGTCCCAGTAATCAGGAAACTTGAATCCCTGCCCACTGCACCAGTCCCTCAGCCACACATTCATCCTCCACCTCATTCCATTCCTACTCTCACTGTCACGCGGCATAGGCAGTAATCCTGAAATCGTTACCCTTTTGGTCCTTCTCCTTAACTTTCCCCCCAACTCCCTAAATTCTCCCTTCAGGACCTCATCTCTTTTTCTGCCTATGTCATTGGTACCTATGTGTACCACAACATCAGGCTCCTTTCCCTCCCTTTTCAGAATCTTTTGGACACGTTCCAACACATCCGAGACCCTGGCACCAGGGAGGCAAACTACCATCCGGGTCTCCCGACTGCATCCACAGAATCGCCCATCCGACCCCCTAACAATAGAGTCCCCTATTACAATTGCCCTCCTCTTTTTGCTACCCTTCTGAGCATCAGGGCCGGTCTCTGTGCCGGAGACCCGGCCGCTGTTGCTGCCCTCAGGTAGGCTGTCCCCTCCAATCGTACTCAAACCCGAGTACCTATTTTCCAGGTGTACAGTCACAGGGGTACTCTCTAGCCCCTGCCTCTGCCACTTGCCCTTCCTAACCGTGACCCACTTGTCTGCCTCCTGTGGTCTGGGTGTGACTACCTCCTTGTAGCTCCTCCTTATGACCTCCTCACTCTCCCTGACCAGACGGAGGTCATCGAGCTGCTGCTCCAGGTTCCTAACACATTCTTTTAGGAGCCCCATCTCGACACACCTGGCGCAGATGTGGATGTCTGGAGGGCTATCGGATTCCCTGACCTCCCACAACTGACATCCAGAACACAAATAGTTGATTTTGTAACATGCACCTGGAAAGGAATCTTCAGAACATTCACCTCAATAAATTAAATGATAGCAAAAGCAATTTACTTCTCAACAGAGCCAGCAAAGTGACCACCAAGAACTGTTCAAAGTAGTTGGATAGAATGAAATGACACATCTAGTGGGATACATGCAGGTGTTAAACGTGGTGCTGGGCTCCTCCATGGCCGGAGTGAGGACCACTGTAAATTGGAGGAGCAGCACTTCATATTTCGCTTGGGCAGTTTGCACCCCAGAGGTATGAACATTGACTTCTCTAATTTCAGGTAGTCCTTACTTTCTCCTCCCCTTCTCAGCTCTCCCACAGCCCTCTGGCTCCACCTGTTCCTTTCTTCCTCCCCCCAAGTCATGTCAAGTCAGGTTTATTCGTCACATACACATACGAGATGTGCAGTGAAATGAAAAGTGGCAATGCTTGCGGATTGTGCAAAAAAAACTACAAAACAGAATGGAACAGAATCACATATTCACATATTACATATTTTTGGGAGTAAAAAAACCAATTTACACAACAGTAAATTGGTACGGTAAAGTTAGTCCCTGGTGAGATAGACGTTTACAGTCCTAATGACCTCTGGGAAGAAACTCATTCTCATCCTCTCAGTTTGCACCACCCTCACACCAGTCTGAAGAAGGGTTTCAAGCCAAAATGTTGCCTATTTCCTTCGCTCCATAGATGCTGCCTCACCCACTGAGTTTCTCCAGCATTTTTGTCTACCTAGCGAATGGACATAGCAGGTCATTGGAGAAAGCTGAAGGAAAGGCATGCCTTCAACATTGGCTTGCCTTTAGACAGGTAGGAGAAAGATTGAAGAAAATTATATTGAGGAACACGGCATGATTCGGCACAGCGGTAGAGTTGCTGCCTTACAGTGCCAGAGACCTGGGTCCGATCCTGACTATAGGCGCTATCTGTTCAGAGTTTGTACGTTCTTCCCGTGACCATGGTCTTCCCATGGGTTTTCCCCGGGTGCTCTGGTTTCCTCCCTCATTTCAAAGATGTACAGGTTTGTGGGTTAATTGGCTTCGGTAAAGATTGTAAATGGTATTTAGTGCGTAGAATAGTGCTAGTTAACGGGGATCTCTGGTCGACGTGGACTCGGTGAGCTGAAGGGGCTGTTTCCGCGCTGTATCTCTAAACTAAACTAAATTATACTGAACTAAACAGTAAAATATACCAAGGAGTGTGAATGCGTTGAACTAACAATGACAATGCAATGATAGAAATATGCTGCATTAAAGAGGAGAAGCAAAGTGTGAGGAAGGCTAGTGGGTTTTATTCGAGTGTGTGACCACTTATCCCCCCAAACATGATCCATTGCCTTGATGGAGTCCCATACTGTGAATGACCACACTTTCAAGCTGCGAGTCGGTGCACCATAATACTTGAAAATAAAATAGTCTGCAAACAATTATGGATCGAGGAAAATTATTGCACAAACATATTGAGCACTGCAATATGAGTCTACCAGATGTCATGATCA
Source organism: Okamejei kenojei (assembly GCA_035221665.1). Classification (NCBI taxonomy): domain Eukaryota; kingdom Metazoa; phylum Chordata; class Chondrichthyes; order Rajiformes; family Rajidae; genus Okamejei; species Okamejei kenojei. The sequence goes on along the minus strand of CM069149.1, from coordinate 13,790,800 downwards.
AGACATCTAAGGCAGAATGGAAACATTAAGTCCATCTGGGGATTTCAGCAGCATTTGCTGCTTCTTTTCTAAGACTGCCATTCTCCCAATGTGGGAGTCCTAATGTCAGTTGGAAAGGTTTGATAGTGTGACATCGGTGTGTATGTGTCCAAAACTCTTTGAAGAACTCCCTAAGTTTGCAACAGTCACGATTGCACCTGGAAATGAATGTGACTGCCATCTACCTGGCAAAAAAATATTAATTTGTGTGCAATCAATAGCTAATGAAAGGAATGTATGTGATTCAAGTTCTTGGCAGAAGTGTTCAAGTCTTGTTTTTACTCTTAACCCATTAATAGCAAAAATATACCACCAGATTCATGGACCGTTTCTTCACAGCTGTTAGCAGGCAACTGAACCACTCTATCAACAACTAGTGAGCGGCCCCTCACTCGACACCCTTGGAATCTGTTTAATCAGATTTTACTAGATTTTATCTTTCATTAAATGCTACTCCCTTTATCATGTATCTGTATACTGTGGACGGCTCGATTGTAATCATGTATTGCCTTTCTTCTGACTGGTTAGTACACGCAACAAAAGCTTTTCACGGTACCTTGATAAGCATGGTAATAAACATAACTAACTAACTAACTACTGTAATTAGCTACCTAAAACAAAATATTTCACTTAAAGCAACGCGAGTCACTTCAAGTATTCACATAAACCAATAAGATTTTTACAGTTGTAAAGCAAAGGTACCCAATCTTCTCGCTAGGGTCTTTGCTAATATTTTTTGGTCTGTATTTAGGAGTGCAATAGCTCTATATGAGCCTGGGTCTTCTAGATCTTTATCCTTTTTTGGTATAAGTGTAATAGTTGACTCAGTTAGTGTTTCTGGTAGTTAATTTTCTTTAAAAGCGTATATATATATAAATCTTGCAACCGTGGAGAAATTATCTCGTAGAATCTTTTATAGAATTCATTACTAAAGCCATTCTTCAACAAACTTATTGTTTCTTCTATTTCCTGTAGTGTAATCTGAGCTCCTAATCCCTCTTGTTCCACCATATTTAATTTCGGAAGATTACAATTGTCTAAGAAATTTGAAATTTGAGTATTATTTGCAGAGGTTTCGATGTATATAAGTTTTGATAAAATTGAGCAAATCTTTTATTAATATCTTTAGATAGTGTTAGTAATTCCCCTTTGTCTGATTTAATTTTAGTAATTGTATTTTCTGTTTCCCGTTTTTTCAGTTGGCGTGCAAGGAGTTTATGAGGTTTACCACCAAATTCAAAATGTTCTTGTTTTGTAATTTGAAATAATCTTACTATTTTGGCCGATAAAATTTTATTTAATTTATATTTTAGTATTGTTTATCTATAGTTGGTTCTTTGGCAATTTCTAAATCTAATTGTCTAATTTCTTGTTCTAACTGCAATTGTTCAGTATTATTCTTTTTATTTTGGAAAGCTTGATATGAGATTACAGTTCCTCTAATAAATGCCTTAAAAGTTTCCCATAATAAAGAGGGTGAAATATCTGGTGTATCATTTGTCTCAAAGAAGAATATCATCTGCTCTTTTAAATATGTACAACCTTGTGAGTTGTTTAAGATTTGGGGTTAAGCCTCCAAAACAAATTTTTATCAGGCATTCCTTCTAATTTTAAAGAAAAAGTTAACGGGGAATGATCAGAAATAATACTATTATGATATTTAGAATTATATGTATATGGAATTAGTTTTGTGTCCACTAAGAAATAATCTATATGTGAATATGTTTTATGTACTGTTGAATAAAATGAATATTCCCTGCCTACTGGGTTAGCGATCCTCCATACATCTGTTATATTAGTATTTTTCATGTATGTATTTAGGAGTTCACTAGTTTTAGATTTTATGTTAGTCCTTTTTTGTTTTGCTGATTTATCCAAATATGGATCTAAAACACAATTCAAATCTCCCCCTATTATCACATTTTGATGGTTAAGTTCTGAAATTATATCCAAAATTTTACTAAAGAATTTTGGGTTGTCAAAGTTAGGAGCATAAATATCTATCAAAGTAAGTGGAGTAGAATAAATTTCTCCCGTGACTATGACATACCTCCCCTCTTTATCTGCTATTGTATTCTTTAATTTAAATGGTATACCTTTGCGAATGATAATAGCCATGCCTCTAGATTTAGAAGTAAATGAAGAGTAGTATGTTTGCCCAATTCAATTTGGCTTCAGTCTTATCTGTATTTGATATTTCAGATGCGTCTCTTGTAAAAAAATGATGTCACTGTTTAAGGCTTTTAATTGGGCAAAGATCTTACCCCTTTTAATTGGTTCATTAGCGCCCCTAATAAATCCGGACCAAACAGGGATTATACCAAAGACATAGTCATTTAACAATTTGAGACAGCTGTCTAATATAATGTACTCACATAATACTGAAGTAGAACTAGCAATTATTTCATTGGATGCAGAAAAAGCTTTCGATCAAGTAGCATGGCAATATTTATTCAAAGTATTGGAAAAAATTAACATGGGGGAAAATTTTATTTCATGGGTAAAATTATTATATGATAAGCCGACGCTAGAATACTGACTAATAATATATTATCCCTGAAATTCCAATTAGCAAGGGGCAATAGGCAGGGGTGTGCGTTATCGCCCGTAGTCCCTCAACTCGACTCCTCATAAAATAAAGATCAAACTTCAAACTGGTAAGTTCTCGTTTAATCTTACTATTTTACTTCGGATTCACGTGAGTGACTACGTGAAGACTTCAAAGCACTGTGAATTCACGCCGCAGACCCAAATCCGACGTTCACACTGCCTGGATTGACTCAAAAGTCGTTAATAATCAATCATGCATCAGTAATACATTTGTTAAATGAATAACAGTTTATTTACAAACAAATTATAACAAACCCCTCTAACTCAGGGGAAAAGTGTAACAGTACTGAAACCAGAATCAGCAAACACCCCCAGCCTTGAAATCGGCTTGTGATAAAACCTCTGAAAAGGTAGCTCACTGGACCATCCTGCAGCCACGAGGATATGGTCTATTGGCAAGTCCATCGCCCTTGCCGCGGAAGTTGATGCCGCCCTGGTGGAATGAGATTTGAATTTATCAGTATCAATTCCTGCACTTGCCAGGACCTGCTTTAGCCACCTTGAAATCGTTTGCACCGACACCTTACTGTGTGGTTTTTTGTGACTAATAAACAAAGCCAACTCTGTTCCTCTCAGAGGTTTAGTATTCAATGTAACGAGATAAATGTGTAGAGACTACACACAAGCGATCATCTGCGGGGTATGCTGAAAACACAATCTTACATCCTGTCATGCCTCTTCTATTATGTTTAAGCAAATCATAGACATAAAAATATAATGGCATCATCCGACACATGCATTCTATCTAGCCGTAGCTTTTGCAACGTTTGTACACGTTGAGCTGAAACCAACGCCATAAGCATGACCACCTTCATAGTTAATTTTGGCTATAGATAGGCTTGAACCAGAGCCCACTGGCGAAGAACCATAAGAACCTCACTCACATTCCAAATACCGCATACCTGGGTTTAGGAGGATTAGAATTGAAAAACTCCCTTCATGAATCGTGAAACTAAACGGATGTGTCCTACTGTATGCAATTTTGCAATCAAGATAAATAAGAAGACGAGCACTTCTGGCTGAATTAATCGCACTGTAACTTAATTTGGTCGAAATAAAGAGTTGACAAAACTCCAATACGTCCGTGATCCCTGCAGTGTGATATACAATATTCTGCTGTAGGCAGAATTGCTCCCACTTCCTTATATAGGTGATATATTGCTGCTGTGTACTATCCCTGCAGGCCAACGTGAGAAATATCACAGTCCTGATGAGACAGTCCTCTCGCAAGGAATGGCCTCCTTAAAATCTGCAATTTAACAGATCATACGATCATATAATGGATGTTGATCCCCAGTGACTGGATTTACCAGTAGATTTTTATTCTTGGGCATAAGCATGTAAGGCTCCCTAGCCATTTGTAATACAACGGGAAAACCATGCTTGTGTTGGCCAATCTGGCACTACCAATACCCCTGAAGTGGAGTCTCTTGATCTTTTGCAAACATCTGCTGATGAGACAGAATGGAGGAATACATACAAACATTCCTCCCATGCAGCGAAACGCATCACTGCTCTGCCCCTAAAACTGGTTCCCATGAAACATATCTAGGTAACTGATGATTTAATCGAGATGAAAACAAGTCAATATCTGGCAATCCATACTGAACAATCATTTAGTTAAATACATCCTGATTTAACATCATTCAATGTTGTCATAAACTGACGTGACCTAGTGTCAGCTACCGTGTTTTTGAACCTTCCTGGCAAATAAAGTGCTGAAAGCCAGATATTTTGGTCAATACACCAGCTCCAAATTTGGTTAGCCAGTCTATCACAAGACTGTGACTTAACTCCACCATGTGGTTTATATATGCCACTGCTGTGGTGTTGTCAATTGAACCTGTACATGCAGATCCCTCCTTGTAGAACAATAAGCTTTGAGCCCATACCAGGTGCACAACAACTCTAAATAATTAATCCTCTTTAGTTGAAGAAGCGATGTCTCATCCAATTCCATCTGCCTCCACAACTAGAAGACAATCTGTTGCACCCCAACCCAGTGCATTACACAGTCTGTAATATCAGTGACGGTGGTTCCACCAAAACCTTCCTAAACTTTTTGAACCATGTACTATCCACCATTGTATGTCAGCAATCGCCCCAGCTGACAACTGCATAGGCTATCAAAATGGCCCCTTTGTATTCTCAGTGCTGTTCCTTTGAGCGTTGTAATTGTTGATAATGCAGAGGACCATACTGCACAGCTGGAAATGCTGCAAAAACTTCCCAATTAAACTGGCTACTTGTCTATCGAAGGCCGTTGTTCTTCAACGAGATTAACACAGTCCTCAATGAACTGATTCAATTATCCCTGGGCAAAGTTACCAACATGTGATTGGAATTAATGGTAAATCCCAGATAATCAATAATTTAGACTGGTGATAATTTAGATTTATCTGGGTGAATAACAATTCCCATTTGTTCAAAAATGATTTTAACAACTGAAACTGATGATTGAGTTTCAAGCATGAGTCTTTCCAACAATCAGTATATCATCTAATAGGCCATTACCACATGCCCCTGAGCTCTAATAATGCTAACACAGTTTTTACCAATTTAGTAAATAATCTAGGAGCTGAAGTTAATCCATTCGCAATGCCCTGAATTGCCACAGCTCAGTCATCCAAATAAATTTCAATATCTTCTATCATCACCATGAATAGACACTGAGTAATACGCATTCTTTAAATCAATTGTTGCCATATAATCCCCTTTGGACACTAGATGTTTGCCCGTGGTAAAGTTCTCCATTTTGAAATGCCTATAACAAACAAATTTGTTCAAACTCGATAAATCCAGAATAATTCTACATCCCCCAGTCTTTTTAGATCTGGGAAATATACTTGACGGAAATTATTGACTTTGATAGACAGCAGGCTCAATTACCCCTTTCTCATGTAACGACTGAATCTCTACTTGAATAAGCACATTTTCCTCATCTGAAAAAATAAGTTTACGACTAGGAAAATGTTGATTAGGTAGACTGTCCTTAGAGTAAAATTCAAATTTTCACCTCTTCAATACTACTAAGTATGAACAAATCTGATGTCAACTGCTGCCATTGTTTGAGAAAACAATTTTAACCTTCCCCAATTGAACAGGAACATCAGTTAATTCATCGTCTGTCAATGATATTCCTTACCTGCATCTTCCTTGCGGACCTTGTTGTCCTCGACCTTGCAGAGAACCCTTTTTGCCTTGCTTGCCAGCTGGCTTAATGAGGGCCATGGTTTTAACAACCTCATGACAGTCTTTGACCCTTTTTACAAGGTTACCACCAAACAACAGATTTCGTGGTGGTACACTGGTCGGTTTGCACAAACTCGCCAAATTTGGATTAGCACTGGCCTAATAGCGGCCCTCCTGATATTATTAATTTCAAAATGCATTACAAAGGAATCCCAGTTCGTCCTGGTGTGCTTCAACCATATTGCTTGTATCAATAACTTTCACCACAGCTGTAATACCTGCTGACAACAGTTTAAGCACTTTTTTAAAACTTAATCTCCTTGGCCCTAGCAGGCATCTATGACCAAATTTGGTGATTAACCACCGGTACCTTCAGGAGATCACAATTAACAGGAGCTTTATAGTTTTTTGCTACTTCATCCATAGCTAGCTCCTGTAACTGGTGGGAGAGCATATACTGAATTGCTTCGGCCAATTCTACATCAATCGCCTTTCCTGCCTCTCTACGCTCAGCAAACTTCCCAGCAATGTTCGGAATTACCTCCAACCGAACTCCTTTATGCTTCCCCCAGCTTAGAATCAGTGTCAAGCATAACTGCACTGATAGAACATCCTCCTCACAGGGAGGATAGTTCTGCAGTCCTGAAACAGGTGCTGCTAGCACAAGCTCTCCATCAGCCTGGCTTGGGCACCACTCCTCCAACGGAGCTGTCCCTGTCGAGCATTCTTTTGTATAGAATCTCGACGTGGGAGAGCCGTGAGCAAACGGACTCTCCTATGGAGGGTATAACCTCCAGGCCCGACTCATCTACGGGCCACAGAGACTTGCCAGTGGCCTTCCGCCCTACTGGCAAGCCTCCACTGCCCCCCGGCAGTGGGTCCGCAACCACTGGCTGTGTAGCCAGCACCGGGACCAGGTGTACCAGACGGGCCTCCATCCTCACACACTCTCCTGGCCACTTTTCCTTTCTACCCCGGAGCACCTCGCCGACACCTTCTTCACTTTCTGCAACATATCTACCAGAACTCCAAACCGTCGCAGAAAATGACCTGTGGTAAAAAAATTTAAAAAACCATACCTCCGTTTAAACTTACCGCTCGGAGGAGCGCTGCTGCTCCAACCGGCCGACTGCACCAGCGTCTGACGTCATGATGCACCAACGGCTGTACGGGCTTCTATTCACGTAGTCACTCACGTGACTCCGAAGTAAAATCCTTCATTCAAACCATCCATTATTGATAAAACGTTTATCCATTGGGAAAGAATAGGAATCAAAACGATGGGAGATATGTATGAAATGGGAATTTTTTTTATCATTCCAACAATTACAACTAAAATATAATTTGAAAAGTAATAAATATTTCAAATACCTTCAAATTCAAGATTTTTTGAAAAAGTATATACAAGGATATCAAACTTTAACCCCCGATTTATTGGAGGAAGGAATGAATAGAAAGGCAGAATCAAGCAATTTAATATCTTACATATAATATAATTCTAAATATAGAAACACCAACGACAGAGGCAATTAGAAGGGACTGGGAACAAGAGTTATTGATAAAAATTCCGAACGATAGATGGGATAAAAATGTATTATATGTAAACAAAGGCTTAATGAATGTAAGACACAACCTAATTCAATTTAAAATTTTACATGGATTATATTATTCGAAAACTAGACTGAATAAAATATTTTCAAATGTTTCCCCCATCTGCGACAAATGTCTAACTCAAAATGCCACTATAGCACATTCCTTTGTCTCTTGTACAAAACTGTATAAATTTTGGAAAGATATTTTTGGAATTTTTACAAAACTATTTAACACAAAATGGAACCCCAATGCAGAACTGATTATCTTTGGATCAATGGAAGTGGGAAGTAAACTAACTATATTCCAACAAGCTTTTCTTAATTACGGTCTAATAACAGCAAAAAAACGTATACTCAAATTTTGGACAAACGCACCTACGCCAACATTCAAAATGTGGATTTCAAGTATGTCTGAAACGCTACATCTTGAAGAAATGAGATTCCTCCTACTAGGCAAAGTAGACCTATTCTTAAAGATTTGGTCTCCTTTTATCAACTTTTTACAAGCATATGGTGCAACATAACATAACCTTAGAAATTAAATGGTTTAGAACCGGATGACGGATGGGCAAAGAAAAATACGAGATAAATAGATCTCTCCTAATCTTTCTTTTCTTTACTTTCTCCTTTTCTTTCAATCTTTTAACTTCTCATCTCTATCCTTTATTTCTTTTGCTTTCTGTTTCTACTTGCTTGACTATCTATTCCGACACTCTTTATTTCTTTTTTCTCTCACTGTTCTTTTATTATTAAATCAAAAGTATGAAGTTGTACAAGAATGGAAATATGTATGTATGTATGTATTAGGTACTCAAGTACCACACTAGTGTACTTACTTCTAACAAAAATAAACAAACAAAAAGCAAAGGTACCCAACAGAAGGTGCACATGCACAAATGGAGAAAGATTACATTCTGTCATCGGCAGAAATATTGCAGACAGTTTTCTGCATGTCCACAATCTGTACTGATCCCTTATTTGTCAGGCATTGCCCCACCTCCACCTCTTTTTTCCAGCTTTTTCTCCCCTACTCTATCAGTCTGAAAAAGGGTCCTGACCTTAAAAGGTAGATGCTGCCTGACCAGCGGAATTCCTCCAGCACTTTGTTTTTTTCCCTCAATATTCCAGCGACTGCAGTTTCTTATGTTTCCATTTTACTGTTCCTTCACCCCAACTTCCATTCATTCTATGGCCTATTTTGTTTTCTTTCCACAGATGCTGCCTGGGGGCTTCCGGCATTTATTTATTGTTAATCGTGGATATCTTAGCGGATTGCATGGAGATCATCTGACATGATTGATCAGGATGCAAGGTCAAAAGAATTGGAATGTGATTTGCCAATTCTTCCAAAGAGGGCTGAAAAGTGGTGGGGGGTGAAAGTATACAAATTGTGCACACTATAGAGCAATGCCAAAAATGGTCTAATATTGAAATATCCTAATAATCTGAGATGACTCTTAACTGAGTGGAGTACTGGTGTCACTCCAAAACCACAGGAGGCAGACAAGTGGGTCATGGGTAGGAGAGGCAAGGGGCAGAGGCGGGTGCTAGAGAGTACACCAGTGGCTGTACACCTTGGAAATAAGTACTCCTGTTTGAGTGCTGTTCGGGGGGACAGCCTACCTGAGGGTAGCAACAGCGACCTGGCCTGTGATACAGACACCGGCCCTGTTGCTCAGAAGGGTAAGGAAAAGAAGAGGAGGGCATTAGTAATAGGGGACTCTATAGTTAAGGGGTCAGATTGGCGATTCTGTGGACACAGTCCGGATGGTAGTTTGCCTCCCTGGTGCCAGGGTCCGGGATGTGTCTGAACGTGTCCAAGATATCCTGAAAAGGGAGGGAGAGGAGCCTGAGGTAGTGGTACATATTGGTACCAATGACATAGGTAAAAATGTCCTGAAAGGAGAATTTAGGGAGTTAGGAAGAGAGTTAAGGAAAGGAACTATAAACAAAACAATCTCAGGATTACTTCCTGTGCCATGCAACAGTGAGAGTAGGAATGGAGCAAGGTGGAGGAAAAATGCCTGGCTGAAGGACTGGTGCAGAGGGCAGGGATTCAAGTTTCTGGATCAATGAACCTCTTTTGGGGAACGAGTGACCTGTATAAAAAGGACAGGTTGCTCTTGAACCCGAGGGGGACCAGTATCCTGGCAGGAAAATTTGCAAAGGCTACTGGGGGGACTTTAAACTAGAATGGTTGGGGGGAGGGACTCAAATAGAGAAAGCCAGTAGACGGAGTCTGAGGCAGGAGGCAGAGAAGGGAAGCACTCAGACCCAACATGTAGGGGGGTAAGAAGAAAAAAAAATAAACAGAGAATAAGAGGTGGTGCGTTTCCAGGGCAAAAATCAAAAGGGACCACTAATCAACATAATTGTATAAGGAGTAAGAGTGTTGTAAAAACAAGCCTGAAGGCTTTGTGTCTCAATGCAAGGAACATTCGTAATAAAGTGGAAGAGTTAAATGTGCAGATAGCTATTAATGACTATGCTGTTGTTGGGATCACGGAGACATGGCTCCAGGGGGACCAAAGCTGGGAGCGGAACATCCAGGGATATTCAATATTCAGGAGGGATAGACAGAAAGGAAAGGGAGGTGGGGTAGCATTGCTGGTGAGAGAGGAGATTAATTCAATAGAAAGGAAGGACATTAGCTTGGAGGATGTGGAATCGATATGGGTAGAGCTGCAAAACTCTATGGGGCAGAAAACGCTAGTGGGAGTTGTGTACAGGCCACCTAACAGTAATAGTGGAGTTGGGGATGGCATCAAACAGGAAATTAGAAATGTGTGCAACAAGGGTAAAACAGTTATAATGGGTGACTTCAATCTACATATAGATTGGGTGAATCAAATTGGCAGGGGTGTTGAGGAAGAGGATTTCTTGGAATGTATGCGGGATAGATTTCTAAACCAACATGTAGAGGAACCAACGAGAGAGCAGGCTATTCTAGACTGGGTATTGAGTAATGAGGAAGGCTTAGTTAGCAGTCTTGTTGTGCGGGGCACCTTTGGCAAGAGTGACCATAATATGGTTGAGTTCTTCATTAGGATGGAGAGTGACATAATTAAGTCAGGAACAAGGGTTCTGAACTTAAACAAAGGTAACTTTGAAGGTATGAGAAGTGAATTGGCCAAGACAGAATGGCAAGTGATTCTTAAAGGGATGACAGTGGATGTGCAATGGAAGGTATTTAAAGACTGCATGGATGAACTACAACAATTGTTCATCCCAGTTTGGCAAAAGAATAAATCAGGGCAGGTAGTGCATCCATGGATAACAAGGGAAATCAGGGATAGTATAAAAACAAAAGATGAAGCATACAAATTAGCCGGAAAAAGCAGCCTACCAGAGGACTGGGAGAAATTCAGAGTTCAGCAGAGGAGGACAAAGGGCTTAATTAGGAAAGGGAAAATAGATTATGAAAGAAAACTGGCAGGGAACATAAAAAACTGACTGCAAAAGTTTTTATAGATATGTGAAGAGAAAGAGATTAGTTCAAACAAATGTAGGTCCCTTGCAGTCAGAAACAGGTGAATTGATCATGGGGAACAAGGACATGGCAGTCCAATTGAATAACTACTTTGGTTCTGTCTTCACTAAGGAAGACATAAATAATCTGCTGGAAATAGCAGGGGACCGGGGGTCAAATAAGGAGGAGGACCTGAGTGAAATCCAGGTTAGCTAAGAAGTGGTGTTGGGTAAATTGAATGGATTAAAGGCTGATAAATGCCCAGGGCCAGATAGTCTGCATCCCAGAGTACTCAAGGAAGTAGCCACAGAAATAGTGGATGCATTTGTGATAAATTTTCAAAACTCCTTAGATTCTGGAGTAGTTCCTGAGGATTGGAGGGTAGCTAATGTAACCCCACTTTTAAAAAAAGGAGGGAGAGAGAAAACGGGGAATTACAGACCAGTTAGTCTAACATCGGTAGTGGGGAAACTGCTAGAGTCAGTTATTAAAGATGGGATAGCAGCATATTTGGAAAGTGATGAAATCATTAGACAAAGTCAGCATGGATTTACGAAAGGTAAATCATGTCTGACGAATCTTATAGAATTTTTCGAGGATGTAACTAGCAGAGTGGATAAGGGAGAACCAGTGGATGTGTTATATCTAGACTTTCAGAAGGCCTTCGACAAGGTCCCACATAAGAGATTAGTATATAAACTTAAAGCACAAAATATTGGGGGTTCAGTATTGATGTGGATAGAGAACTGGCTGGCAGACAGGAAGCAAAGGGTAGGAGTAAACGGGTCCTTTTGAGAATGGCAGGCAGTGACTAGTGGGGTACTACAAGGCTCAGTGCTGGGACCCCAGCTATTTACAATATATATTAATGATTTGGACGAGGGAATTGAATGCAACATCTCCAAGTTTGCGGATGACACTAAGCTGGGGGTAGTGTTAGGTGTGAGGAGGATGCTAGGAGGCTGCAAGATGACTTGGATAGGCTGAGCGAGTGGGCAAATGCATGGCAGATGCAGTATAATGTGGATAAATGTGAGGTTATCCACTTTGGTGCCAAAAACAGGAGGGTAGACTATTATCTTCATGGTGGCAAATTAGGAAAAGAGGAGATGCAACGAGGCATGGGTGTCATGGTATACCAATCAATGAAAGTAGGCATGCAGGTGCAGCAGGCAGTGAAGAAAGGAAATGGTATGTTAGCATTCATAGCAAAAGGATTTGAGTTTTGGAGCAGGGAGGTTCTACTGCAGTTGTACAGGGTTTTGGTGAGACCACACCTGGAGTATTGCATACAGTTTTGGTCTCCAAATCTGAGAAAATACATTCTTGCCATAGAGGGGGTACAGAGAAGGTTCCTGGGATGTCAGGACTTTCATATGAGGAAAGACTGGATAGACGTGGCTTGTACTCGCTAGAATTTAGAAGACTGAGGGGGATCTTATAGAAACTTACAAAATTCTTAAGGAGTTGGATAGGCTAGATACAGGAAGATTGTCCCCGATGTTGTGGAGGTCCAGAACAAGGCGTCACAGTCTAAGGATAAGGGGGAATTCCTTTAGGACCGTGATGAGGAAAACATTTTTCACACAGAGTGGTGAGTCTCTGGAATTATCTGCCACAGAAGGTAGTTGAGGCCAGTTCATTGGCTATATTTAAGAGGGAGTTAGATGTGGCCCTTGTGGCTAAAGGGATCAGGGGGTATGGAGAGAAGGCAGGTACAGGATACTGAGTTGGATGATCAGCCATGATTATATTGAATGGCGGTGCAGGCTCGAAGGGCCGAATGGCCTATTCCTGCACCTATTTTCTATGTTTCTGTTTCTATGTCACGTACTGAGATCTTTAACTGTGGGAATACAGATATGAAATGTTATTTTATTTATTTGTATTGTCTGTGTATAAAACAAGTCTGGGTACCTCACTGGAATATAAAACAAGAAGATGTGTGGAGAATTATCACAAGAGGCATTGATCCTCTGTAAAATAGCTGGTAAGCAATTTCAGGTATTTTTTTAAATTGTAATTGTACAATAATCTCGCAGCTGATCATCTGTCTTAAACGCTTAAATATTTTAACTTGGCAATGTGAACAGCTATTTCACTGTAAAGACAGATACTCTGAGCATATTTTGTGGCTTGACATCAGAGTATATTTGAGCAAACAATGCATTTATGGAGTAATTTTCTCAAAAAGACAATGGGATTTTGTCAAGGTAATGTTATCCCTCCTTGGGAGTGAGCACATTTACTTTATGTGACAGCCACAGCAAAAGTCAACTCATATTTTAAGAATCAGAACAAGAAACAATCTGTTCACTTGCTGATTATAAACCTGCTGCATCTAGATGTTAAGGTCATCAAAATTCAGTCTTGAGATCTGTCTATATTGATAAAGGCAGACGCACTATAACTTGCACTGAGTGCTGTTTTCTTTCAGTGCTGTGCAGTTATAAATTGCACTTTCTTCAGAATGAGGTGCATTAATAATTCCTGACATATCTTTCTGTTATGCCCAATGCGGTTTCTCCATTATTTGAGAACAGCAAGGCATCTTTCTTTAGAGCTCTCAGAAGAATATGGAACAATGTTGAAATGGTGAACCGACAAGCAAAAGGGTACATTGAAATTTCTAGTCCAGAACCTTTCTCACTCTTCCTCTTTCTTTTGGGTTTAAAAATTCTCATTCTTAGCTACACATTTCTACATAGTACTTATCGCTCTCTGTTCCTGTAAATTATGTGATTCTTTGCAAACCCCTGCATTACTCCAGTTGTGACCTTTTATGAAGCATTCTTTGCCATCATTCAGACACATAGATAGGCAAATGGACCAGCGGGAAATGGAGGGATAGGAATCATATGAATCATGGCAGTAAAAGTTGGTCTTGGCATCATGTTCACCACACACACTGACGACCAAGTGCCTTTTCTTCTGCTATACTGTTTTATGTTCTACAATATGTAGAATACTATATATTGTATGTTCTTTATATATATTACTAAAGGTCTGATCTTGACCACTTCCTGTTGTTCTGTATATTGATTTTAGAAAAAACGCTGCCACGTACGACTGATTTTTGGCCATCTTACTGAGAGTCCCCCTCCTCACCGCAGGACAAGAGGATTTTCCTATCGATGAAATATAAAAGAGTTATTAGTGTTTAAAAAATGTTGAGATTCTCTCTCCTGAAGGCCACGCCCCTTCCGGAGGGACTATAAAACCCGTAAGTGTGTAGGTGCCTCAGTTCTCTGCAAGATGGGGGAGTGAGAGGTCGCAATTCTCAGTCTGAGCTGTGAATAACACTGAACACATGTCTACTAAACTGTGAATGGTTTTACTGACCAGTCAGTGCCCTTAATGTGGTTTGAAAATGTGGTTTGAAAATGCAAAAGTGTGTTTTGGTTTGAAAGTGCTAAAGCAAGTTGTGTTGCCTTTGCTTTTGAAAGTGCTAAAGTAAGCTGAGTTGCCTTTGGTTTTGTAAGTGCTAAAGCAAGCTGTGTTGCCTTTGGATTTGAAAGTGCTAAAGCAAGCTGCCTTGCCTTTGGTTTTGAAAGTGCTAAAGCGAGCTGCCTTGCCTAGGTTTTGAAAATGCTGAAGCAAGCTGCCTTGCCTAATTAGAGCTGCCTTGCCTAATTAGAGCTGCCTTGTCTAAATTAGAGCTGCCTTGCCTTCTATATAATTAAAAGTCTAATCTTGACCACTTCCTGTTTGTGCTTTATATTGATTTTACAAAAAACGCAACCAAGTATGGCTGTGATTTCCCCCTTCTTACTCAGTCCCCCTCCTCTCATCAGGTGTTGATGTTTTTTCCCATCGATGAAAAATAAAAGAGTAATTTGTGTTTAAAAAATGTTGAGATTATCTCTCCTGAAGGCCACGCCCCTTCTGGAGGGACTATAACACCCAGAAGTGTGGAGGTGCCTCAGTTCTCTGCAAGATGGGGGAGCGAGAGGTCGCAATTCTCAGTCTGAACTGTGAATAACACTGAACACATGTCTAATAAACTGTAAGTGGTTTTACCGACCTGTCAGTGCCCTTAATGTGGTTTGAAAATGTAATTTGAAAATGCAAAAGTGTGTTTTGGTTTGAAAGTGCTAAAGCTTTGTTGCCTTTGGTTTTGAAAGTGCTAAAGCAAGCTGTGTTGCATTTGGTTTTGAAAGTGCTAAAGCAAGCTGCATTGCCTTTGGTTTTGAAAGTGCAAAAGCAAGCTGCCTTGCCTTTTGTTTTGAAAGTGCTAAAGTAAGCTGCCTTGCCTTTGTTTTTGAAAGTGCTAAAGTGAGCTGCCTTGTCTTTGGTTTTGAATGTGCAAAAGCGAGCTGTCTTGCCTTTGGTTTTGAAAGTGCTAAAGCGAGCTGCCTTGCCTTTGGTTTTCAAAGTGCTAAAGTGAGAAACACATCTGCGAGAAACACATCTGTGCCTTCCTCCCTCGCAACATGGACCCGCTACAATTTGCATACCGTCCGAACAGATCCAAGACGATACGGTCTCCCAGGTTCTGCACACCGCTCTCTCTCAACTTGACAGCCAGAAGGGGGGGCTATGTGAGGATGCTGTTCATAGACTTCAGTTCAGCCTTCAACACGATAGTCCCCACCAGACTTGCTGAGAAGCTGCTGGAATTGGAACTCAACACCCCCCTGTGTGCCTGCGTCCTGGACTTTCTCACCGCCAGGCCCCAGGAAGTCAAGATGGGAGGAAATACATAAAAGTCCCTCACCCTGAGCACAGGATCCCCCCAGGGTTGCGTCCTCAGCCCCCTACTGTACTCCCTGTACACACATGACTGTGTGACTAGGTTCAGCTCCAACTCTATAATCGAGTTTACTGATGACACCGTGGTGGTGGGCCTGATCTCCGATAACGATGAGAAGGCCTTACTGGGAGGAGGTGGCTGATCTGGCACTCTGGTATCTGGACAACAGCCTCCTCTTGAATATCAAAAAAACTAAGGAGCTGATCGTAATTTAGGAGGGCACATCATCCGAGGATGTACACACCATTGACGATGAATGGGGATACTGTGGATAGGGTGAGCTGTTTTAAATACCTGGGAGTCCACATCTCAAAGGATCTGACATGGACATCACACGCTGCAACACTGGTGAGTAAGGCAAGGCAGCGCCTTTACCACCTCAGACAATTGAGGAATTCAGAGTGTCTCAGAGGATCCTCCAGTGCTTCTACTCAGCGGCTGTGGAAAGTATCTTATCCGGAAACATCACAATTTGGTTTGGGAACGGCTCTGCCCAGGACAAGAAGGCTCTGCAGAGAGTAGTGCATTTGGCCGAACGCACTATGGGAACTACACTCGCCCCCCCTGCAGGAACTATACATCAGGAGGTGCAACTGCAGAGCCAACAAGATCATGGGAGACCCCTTCCACCCCAGCAACGGGCTGTTCCAGCTGCTATGGTCAGGCAAATCCCTCCATTGCCATGCTGTGAAAACGGAGAGGATGAGAAGGAGTTTCTTCCCAGAGGCCATTAGGACTGTAAACCCCTATCTCAACAGGGACTAACTTCACTGTACCAATTTACTGTTGTCAGGTGTCTTTTTAAAATTGCTGTTTTATTCCTTCCACAAATATGTAATATGTGAATATGTGATTCTGTTGCATTCTGTTTTGTAGTTTGTTTACACAATCCACAAGCATTGCCACTTCACTGCACATCTCATATTTGTATGTGATGACTTGAGCTGCCTTGCCTTTGGTTTTAAAAGTGTTAAAGCGAGCTGCCTTGCCTTTGGCTTTGAAAGTGCTAAAGCACACTGCCTTGCCTAATTAGAGTTGCCTTGCCTAATTAGAGCTGCCTTGCCTTCTATATAATTAAAAATCTAATCTTGACCACTTCCTGTTTGTGCTTTATATTCATTTTAGAAAAAACGCTACCACGTACAGCTATGATTTTTGGCCATCTTACTCAGAGTCCCCCTCTACTTATCAGGTGCCGAGGACTTTTCCCATCGATGAAAAATAAAAGAGTTACCAATGTTAAAAATGTTGAGATTCTCTCTCCAGTCAATCACTCCATGAAAGCTATGCCCCTCGGGTGGGAGGGGGGAGGGACTATTAAACCTGGAAGTGTGGGCATGGCTCAGTCTCTGGAAGATGGAGAGGGAGAGGTCACGACTTGTTGTCTTCAGTGGCCTTGCACCCTGCTTGAAATGGAATGAAATTGCATTGAAGTTGGTGCCCTTGCACCCTGCTTGAAATCGAATTTCAAGGAATAGCCATGAGTCAACTTCGAGCCCCCCAGCTAGCACAACAGGTTTGAGTGACTGAACCGCCTGCCCAAGAATCCAGTCGACCCACAATGTCCATACCAGCTGCGGTGTATGTAATAGAAATGGTGTTACCTGCCTCCAAGTTAAAGGGGGAGGAGTGTTAGGTATGTGATATAATTAGCATATGTGATATCTTGTGCAAGGACGCATGTGCAGGGGATTCAAGGTGGCGTCCTGGAATAAAGAAGCTTGTTAGTTTCCTCCCGTGTCCGAGCCTTATTTAAGTCTGTTCCAAGCACCCAAATACACAACAATGGGCGACGAGGATAAAAGAACAGAGAAGAAAAGAAGGACAGCCAAGAAAAACGAAAACAAGATTTAATAGAGGTTGTATTTGGAAACAAAGTGGAACAGCACCAAGCCAAAAGATTTGGTGCCGAATGGTTTTGAATTGGCGTTAAAGAAAAAAAAGTCGTAACGGGAAGCCAGAGTGCAGGGAAGTAAGAACGCAAGGAAGACAAGCGGGCAGTAAGAGTCACCGAGCGCAGCTGGAAGCTAGGAGCGATGGTGTCAACTCACCTGGAACATTTTCCAGGGCTGTGCAGCCCACAACCAGGCCCATGCAGTAGCCACAGATATCTGTTGAGGGCCTAGTACCGTGTAGGCCACGGAAAGGTCCGGATAAGCCACTGACGAAAGCAGAGTCTTCAGCCCGGCCGGGAGCAGTCAGCCCAGTGGGGGGGGAAAGGTCGAGGATGCACCAGAGTCCACAGGCCGACAAACTGGACCGGTGGAATCCTTCAAAGTAAAAGCTGGACCGGTGAAATCCTTGACAATAAAAGCACTGGTTGAATGTAATGCATTGTTCACTATTCCTTCACAGTAAAAGCAGGACTGTAATGTATTGGTCACTGTTATTAACGGTAAATCTGTGTGCATAGCAGGAATATGGTTTAAAATGTTCTAGTTGACTATTAACCTGAAATATTGGTTATTAGTATAACTCTACAATTGTAAGATTAAGTAATAGTCAGTAAGATGGATAATCTCGTAGAAGGTAAAAGGATTAAGTCCAGGGCAGAAAACACAGTGAGAGAACAGAATGTAGGGCACCTGAATAGCAACAGGTAGCATGGCTATTCAAATAGCTATTCCCCTATTAGATTCTGGATGTAATTTTGAGAAATGGACTGAAGTCTTGGAGGCTTCGTTCATTTCCAATGATATCGCTGGAGAGATGAAGAGATCATGGTTCATATTAGGCTTAGGATTAGTGGGTTATCACACATTATGTACGTTGCTGCAGCCTGCAAAGCCCACGGATAAAAAGGGAGTGTAAGGAGGTATTATTGGCTCATTTCTCACCAAAACCTCCAAGAGGCAAGGAGCCTGAACTAAAGAGGGCAGGGAGTCCCTCAAAGGACAAACGGGAGGTGCAAAGTGACAAAAGTCAAGTGCCGAGTGACGAAGGTCAAGTGCAAAAGTCCAAGGCAAAGGAAAAAAGGCAAAGGCAAAGGGAAATTTTACTTCGGAGTCATGTGGGTGACTTCGCGAAGACCCCGCCAGCACGCATGCGCGACATATCGTCGCTCGCATTTGCTGTCGACAGCTGGAGGGGGAGTACACTTCCCCAACAGCTCCTTCAAAAAGACACTTAAGGTAAGTAATACTAACCTTGAGCTGGTTTCTGTAGATAGTGTGTTTCTATCTACAGCATCGATGGAAGGAAAAGGAAAATCTAAACTTTCGAAGGGCCGCGGGACTCCAGGAAGTCAGCGGCCAACATCATCGGAGCTGCCCACAACACCGGCAGCCCCCGTTTTACGGCCGGGGAAAAAGCTGCGGAAGTTGGGGAACACTATGGAGTTAGTAAGGCCCGACTCTCCTCCACAACAGACTGGACGGAGCTCCGCACAGGAGAAGGGTATTACAGACCCTGACTTCGCACTGCCATCGCCCGAAGTCAGGGCTGGTAGTAAGCAGGTACGTCCTAACGTGCCTCGCACAGTGGCGCGTTCTACTTCCGATCTTTTACAGGTCCTCAGTGGGCAGACCCGGGGGAGAGCTGCGTCGAAGTTGAGCCCCGCAGCTGCGGCAGGCATCGACATGCCGCCGGGGAAACCTGCTAGATTGCAGGCCGGTGCGAGTCCTGCTGGAGAGTCGGGGAGCCCTGCAGGAGCAGGAGGTACCGGCACGCCACCGGGCCAGGCTGCCAGAGTGCAGGCCGGTGGCAGCGGATTTCGGTCGTGCAGCCCCGCTGAGGCGGTAAGCGATGACCATGCGCCGTCACAGACCCATGTGGCCAGAAGTGGCGGTAAGCCCGCGCGGACGTCGGGGAGCCCGGCTGCGGGAGCCGGCACCGACTCATCACCACTGCCTTCCTATCAGGCAGGCGGGCCGCTACAGTCCGAACGATGGCGGACTGCAGGAGCGACAGCCGATGACTACCTGCCAACGGACGCTTGTCATCGCCTCGACGAGGTGCGGTCCGTTGGTAGAAGCCCCGGTCATTCAGGAGAACCTGGGGAAGTCGACTTGTCGTCCGCATATTGCGGCGGCGGTCGCATGGCCAGGATGGAGCTTATGGTGGAGCAACTACTCCAATGAGACCTGGATCGACACGAGCGTGGGTCCCAGCAGTCTAGGAGCCAGATTATGCGGCTGCCTAGTATTTCTCCCTCATCCGCCGGCAGTGCCAGGGGCCAGCAGATGGCCGACCTTGATGAAGAGGCTGCGGTAGAAGAGCCCACTGCTTCGGGAGAATCAGAAGATGACCTGTTGGACGTAGTTTCAAAGTTTGCTAAGCCTGTGCGTTCAGGGAAACCGCTGCACCCAAAACTGGCGGTGAGTTTCAATTTTCTGGCCACACACCAGCTCCAAGAACAGGTACTCACAGACGCCATGGAAATATACAAGGCTCCAGAGAATTGTGTTACCCTGAACGTTTCAACCATCAACCTACCTATCTGGGGGAACATCAGTCCCAGTATCAGGGCCCAGGAGCTCAAAATTCAAAAAAATCCTGAAACTGTTGACGTTGGGCATCACGGCGTTCGCCAGGACCCTCGATGGGGCCAATGTAACTGGAGAACAGCAGGATGCTCTCGCCCTGTAGTGCAATACCCAGTTTGAGATCAACTGCTTTCGGAAAAGCTCCATCCGGCCCACCCTCAACCCAAAATTCGCTGGGTTGTGTCGTACCTCCACCACACCACCACCAAGACAGCTGTTTGGGGAAGACCTGCCTAAGCAGGTCAAAGAACTGGATGAGGAGGCCAAAAGCGTGAGGCTAATGAAACCTCCATCAACAACCAGGACACAGGCATACCGAAGACCCCAACCTTACCCTACCTCCAAGCGGGATAGGGCACCAAGAGCTTATCCACCACCCGCCCCCCAACAGTAGAAGCCTTTTTAGGGCAGGGCCAGCAGAAGCCCGCATGGAAGATGCGGCAACAGCCCTACCCAGCAACACAACGGCCGCCGAAAGCACTACATACCAGGCCCCACCGATAACCATGGAGGTAAGGGGGGGTCTGGTTCTTTCAAAAAAGTAGCAATTGTAACTTCACAAGTAGGAGGACGGTTGCGGGCATTTTGGGGTGCATGGGGTGCGATAACTTCAGATCCCTTTATTCTACAAAGTATTCAGGGTTATGAAATAGAGTTTATTAATGGGAAACTTCCCCCTACGCAACATGTACCTCATCGCAAGTTTGCGCTCTCTCAAAAAGAGATGGAGGAAGGACATGTAGAAATCTTAAGGCTGTCAGCCAAAGGGGTGATAGAAAAAATGACACATGAACCTCTTGAGTTTGTGTCCAACATCTTTACAAAAACTAAAAACGATGGTGGATGTCGCATTATTATAGATCTAACCCATTTGAATACTTTTGTACGATATACCCATTTCAAAACAGAGTCATTCGAAACGGCTAAACAGCTGATTTCTAAAGGGTACTTTATGGCCTGCATCGATTTAAAAGATGCATACTATACAGTGCCTATTATAGAGCATCACAGGAAATTCTTAAAATTTGTCTGGAGGGGTCAATTATGGCAATATAAAGCCTTGCCCAATGGGGATACAAAAGCCCCTAGTCTATTTACGAAAATTATCAAACCTATTTTGGCGTCCCTTAGACAACAAAATTATATCGTCATGGCATACTTAGACGATATATTAATAGTGGGGGAAACCCGTGAATTAACTGAGCTGGCAGTTACAACTACCAAATTATTATTCGAGACGCTAGGATTTGTCATCCATCCAGAGAAATCTAAAAATTCACCCCGTCTCAAGTCATGGTCTACCTGGGATTCACTATTAACACCAATCAAATGATTGTAACTATCCCAGCCGGCAAAGCAATAGCCATAAAAGAGGCATGTAACAGCCTTGCTTGCGCCAGGGTGCCGACCATCAGACATGCTGCTAAGGTGATTGGGAAACTCGTAGCTGCATTTCCAGCTGCACAATTTGGCCCATTATATTATCAACATTTGCAAAGAGCAAAAATTTCAGCACTAAAAGCAAATGCTGGACACTTTGACAGACCTATGCAGCTGCCGATCAAGGCTAAAATTGAGCTACAATGGTGGGTTAACAATATTAGTGAGTGTTACAAACCCATCATTATCTGCAACCCATCAGTCGTGTTACAAACCGACGCAAGCACCCAAGGCTGGGGAGCAACTGACACCACATCCAGTTGTGGTGGCAGATGGGATTCTCACAAGTCCACTCTTCTTCAGTCACAAGGTGTAAACTATTTGGAAATGCTATGAGCTTTTCATGGGCTGCGGGTATACTGCACAAATTTACATCATACCCATGTCCATCTTCAAATAGATAATACCACTGTGGCGGCTTATATAAATCATATGGGTGGTATCAGGTCAGTATCTTGTGATGAATTGGTAAACACAATTTGGCTCTGGTGTATTGAAATAAATATTTGGATATCAGCAACCTACCTTCCAGGGAAGCTCAATACAGTGGCGGACACCAGGTCCCGGGTATTCAATGATAACATCGAGTGGATGTTGAATCCCCAAATATTTGCTAAAATTATAGCTAAATTAGGTACACCAGATATCGACCTTTTTGCATCTAGGTTGAACCATCAGATACCAACATATGTGTCTTGGGAACCAGACCTTGGGGCAGTAGCAATGGATGCATTTTCTCTCCATTGGGGGAAATGGTTCTGCTACGCATTTCCCCCATTCTGCCTCATCAGTCGGGTATTGCAGAAAATTGAACTGGATTCTGCATCAGGCATACTGATCATACCTGACTGGCCTACACAACCATGGTACCCGGTGGTCCTCCATATGCTAAAAATTCCATGGGTACAAATTGCTAACTGCCCCAATTTGGTCACTAACCCCATTACTGGGGAAATTCACCCGTGCCATGGTCATCTAAACCTGTTGGCTTGCAGGTTCTGAGGGGGCCACTACTGGAGTCCGGCATATCATCCAGGGCCATGGACCTCATCACAGCATCGTGCAGGGCATCTACCAGGAAGCAGTACCTTACCCAAATCAGGAAGTGGAAAGCCTACTGCACACGAACAAATACAATTTACAACTCTGCCACGATCCCTGACGTACTGGAATGCCTCACGGGTCTTCATCATGATGAGGGACTCAGCTACAGTGCCATCAATAGCGCCAGAAGTGTGCTATCCTCATACCTCAACATTGGTGTCCAAATTTATGAGGGGTGTATTTAATACCAACCCTCCACGACCCAGATACAACATCACCTGGGATGTAGGGGTGGTGTTGGCCCTACTGAGAAGCTGGTCCCCCATGACAGGGTTACCGCTCGATAAACTCACCTTTAAAGTGGTGATGTTGATGGCACTGACCACAGCACAGCGGGTACAGACCTTGCAGAAACTGCAACTGGACAGAATGGTCTCGACCCCTGAGAAGGTAATCTTCTTCATAGAAGAGTTACTAAAGCAGCATAGACCAGGATCTACAGGGCTGCAACTGGAATCCCGGGCATACCCCACTGATGCCACCCTCTGCACAGCCACCCTTCCCCAGTATTACATCCAGATCCCACGCACCATCCGGAAGATGGAGCAGGGACTACTCATCAGCCACAAGAAACCACATCACCGGGTGATTGTGCAGACTATCGCCAGGTGGCTCAGGGTGGTGTTGGGTGCAGCAGGTATAGACACTAACATTTTTACATCTCATTCTACCAGGGCTGCATCCACATCAGCGGCGAGGACCATGGAGGTGCCCATGGATCATGTCCTCGCTACCGTGCGCTGGGCCAGTGAGACCACTTTTCAACGCTTCTACAATAAGCCGGTGGCCGCCACCGCAACTTTTGCGGAAGCAGTGCTGAGTGCCGTTCCGTAGTATAATTTATCCCTGAGTTAGGGGTTTTGTTATTATATTTATTAATAAATACTCATTACTTTTTCAGCTTGTTCAAGTCTGGAATGGATTAACATACTTCCTTCATCAGTATTGCGGCAGTGTGAGAGCATGGACGTCGTCCAGGGCATGAAATCACAGAGCTTTGAAATCTTCACAAAGTCACTCACGTGACTCCGAAGTAAAATAGTAAGATTAATCAAGAACTTACCAGTTTGAAGTTTGATCTTTATTTTATGAGGAGTTGCGATGAGGGGTTTCGTGCCCTCCGCTCCCAACCCTCTATCATAAGGTCAACTGGTATATTAGAGTCTCTTTAATCTTACTATCTTCAGTCATTGTTGTTATCTGTGATTCCACACCGCTGCTTTGAAGAATGTCGCGCATGCCTGCTGGAGGGGTCTTCACGAAATCCCTCATCGCAACTCCTCATAAAATAAAGATCAAACTTCAAACTGGTAAATTTTTGTTTAATCTTATTATTACCATCCAGAGGGCAACCCTAACTATTCAAGCTGCATTCAAGGGTATGAAGATACGGAGAGAGATCCGGAACAAACAGTCCCCGGAACAAACTGAACAATCCCCCTGACTACCCCCTACCCCCGCACCACAAGTCCTCATACCCCCCCACCCCCTGACCACCCCCTACCCCCCCCCACCACACATCACCTCGTCCTCAGTCCACTCACCTGCCTTCCTCCGGCCCCAACCCCCACCTCTGCCGTGTGTTCACCATCCCCCTGACCTCCCCCTCTCCGACACCGAACGGTCGGTCCTCAGCAGAGGTCTCACCTTTGTCCCCCCTCCGTCCCCACCTCAATGTGTTCTGCACCCACCATGACTTGGAGCTCTTCTACCGTTGCCTCCGCCTCACAGCGTTCTTCCACGGGAAGGAGTCGTCGCCCCCCACTGATGATCCCTTTTTGATCTCTACAAAGCTGAGGCCACGCGCCAACTCTCGGACACTTCCTCCTACTGGACCATAACCCCACTGACGAGCACCAGGCCACCATCTCTAGCACCATCACCAACTTCATAATCTCCGGCTCCCTGCTCCCTCGAGCCTCCAACCTCATCGTTCCCCAGCCCCACATGGCACGATTTTACCTTCTCCCCAAAATCCACAAACCTGACTGCCCTGGCAGACCCATTGTCTCTGCCTGTTTGTGCGCCACCGAACTCATTTCCACATACCTTGACTCCATCCTATCCCGTTTGGTTAAATCCCTCCCCACCTATGTTCAAGTTCACCTCAGGCACTCTCCTTCATCTCCGGGCATTCCATTCTCTAGGCCCCCATCCTCTCATCTTCAACATGGATGTCCAGTCACTCTACACCTCCATCCCCCACCAGGATGGTCTCAAAGCCCTCCAGTTCTTCCACGACCAGAGGAGCAACCTATACCCGTTCACTGATACTCTCCTCTGCCTAGCGGAGTTGGTCCTTACCCTCAATAACTTCTCGTTTGACTCCTCCTATTTCCTCCAAATACAAGGCGTAGCTATGGGCACGCGCATGGGCCCCAGCTATGCCTGCCTCTTTGTCGGGTACGTCGAACAATCCTTGTTCTCGGCGTACCAGGGCCCCATCCCCGACCTCTACCTCCGTTACATCGATGATTACTTTGGTGTCACCTCCTACACCCACACTGACTGACTTCATCCGCTTCACCACCAACTTCCATCCGGCACTCAAATACACGTGGACCATTTCCGACACTTCCCTACCATTCCTTGACCTCACTATCGCCATCGCAGGTGATAGACTTCTGACTGACATCCACTATAAACCCACTGAACCCATGGCTATCTTGACTACTCTTCCTCCCACCCTGCTTCCTGTAAAGTCTCCATCGCCTATCCCTAATTCTCCATCTACGCCACATCTGCTCCCAGGATGAGGTGTTCCACACCAGAGCATCGCAAATGTCCTCAATCTTCAGGGAACGGGGGTTCCCCCCCCCCCCCTACTATAGATGAGGCTCACACCAGGGTCTCCTCCATACCCCGTAACACTGCTCTCTCTCCCCAGCTACAATGGCAGAGTCCCCCTGGTCCTCACCTTTCACCCCATTAGCCGACACATACAACAAATAGTCCTCCGTCAGTTTCGCCATCTACAACGTGACCCCACTACTTGCCACATCTTCCCATCTCCCCCCCTGTCTGCCTTCCGCAAAGACCACTCCCTCTGTAACTCCCTTGTCAATTCTTCCCTTCCCTCCTGCTCCATCCCTTCCCCGGGCACTTTCCCTTGCAACCGCAAGAGATGCTACACTTGTCGCTTTACCTCCCCACTCGACACCATTCAAGGACCCAAGCAGTCGTTCCAGGTGTGACAGAGGTTCACCTGCACCTCCTCCAACCTCATCTATTGCATCCGCTGCTCTAGATGTCAGCTGATCTATATCGGTGAGACCAAGCGTAGGCTTGGCGATCGTTTCGCCGAACACCTCCGCTCGGTCCGCATTAACCAACCTGACCAACCTCCTCCACGGCCAGAGTGAGCAACACCGGAAATTGGAGGAACAGCACCTCATATTCCGCTTGGGGAGTCTGCATCCTGGTAGCATGAACATCGATTTCTCACAATTCTGTTAACCCTGGCTGTCTCCTCCCCTTCCTACCTCTCGCTCAGCCCTCGGGCTCCTCCTCCTTCTTTTTCCTTTCTTCTCCCTGCCTCTCCCCACCCCCTATCACTCTGAAGAAGTGGTTCGGCCTGAAACGTTGCCTATTTCCTTCGCTCCATAGATGCTGCTTCACCCGCTGAGTTTCTCCAGCATTGTAGTGTACCTTCGGAAGAATCAGAAGGCAGCAATTGTAATACAAGCAGCATTTAGAATGCACAGAGTATACCATCTATACAAGGCAATGAGATTGGCAGTTATAATAGTACACACCCATTATAGGGCACACCATCAAATGGAAAGTGATCGCAAAACTTACATGAAGGTATGCAGCAGTGTTGTACTGCTTCAGGCTGCCTACCGAGGAATGGTTGTTCGAAAGCAATTGTGATGCATGCATAAATCTGCCAAGGTCATACAGACTTAGCAGATGCATAAACAGTGTCAGTATTTCAAGAAATTACGCTGGTCTGCCATTGCGGTACAGTAACAATACAGAGCTTGCCAGATAAGAAATGTCCAAGTGAGACATTATAATAGTTTGAGAAAAGCAGTGGTTTGTATTCAGGCCTTATACTGCGGGATCAAAACAATAGTATTGGTTGAGAAAATCAAGGCAGCATGCCATATTAAGTCATTCATAATGATGCGCATTACAAGAAAACATTTCTTGATGCAAAAAGCGGCTGTAGTCACTCTGCAAGCTGCATACCGTGGTTACCGATCAAGGGTACGCTACAGAGCTATGCGACAAGCAGTCATTTCGATCCAGATATGGTACAAAGTATGCAAAATAGGGCATTCCCAGTTTGTGCAATATCAGTCAACGAGGTATGCAACTATTACCATTCAGGCTGCCTACAAGAGTATGGTGGTTAGGCAGTGGGTTAAGCAAAAGAGAGGTACTATAAAAGTGCAGTCAGTACTCCGTATGAGTTGATATCGATCTTACTTCTTGATGAAGAACCCGAGATGTGACTCAACTGGACTAATAGATGAACAACAGAAAAGGCTTAAACGATACAAAAGGCTTAAACGATATAGGAAAGACTTCCTCAGCCTGAAATATACAGCAATTTTAGTGCAGTCTCACTACCTTGCTTATGACGCAAGAAAACAAAACCGAGCACAAATCAAAGCCAGTGTTGTATGGCAAAGACAATATAGATCCTACTTTTTGATGAAGAACCAGAAAGGTGACTTAAGAAGACAAATAGATGAACAACAGAAAAGGCTTATATGATACAAAGAACGGTTAAATAAATGTGTGACAATGAGTAGAAAGCTGCTAATAGAAAAGTCTAAAGAAGAGAGGCTTGTCGGTCAAGACAAAAGTATGCAGAACCGATTTCGATTAGGACACTTCACTATAGTCCAGCATGGAACCTCCTTCACTGAGCAATGAACAAATGGTTATGCACTGCAGAATCTCATTAAACAACAAGAGCAGATAAATAAGCAGCGAATGGAAATTGAACAACAGAGGAAGCTGCTAGAAAACATGCAGCCATGGATCAGATCCCACCTACAAAGAGGAAAACAAAGCAAATACATGAACCAGAAAATGAAACGCAGCATACCAGGAACAGGAAGAAATTTGCAAATTAGATTAGGACATTTAAAAGGGAAGAAGCAGAGATCCAGGCAGAGCTAGAGTGATTATAAAGTGTTCGCAAGTTATACATAAAGGAACGGAAAATGATAACACATAAAGCAAGGGGTAATGTATTTGGTTTAAGGAAGATGGGTGGAATGAAAAAAATATAAATGTTGGTTTAGATAGGATTATTACAGTTATGAGGATGTATTGTAAGATGGATGTAATAATACCATTTTGTAACAGTGTATTAATCAATTATATTTTAGGTAAAGAGCATATTACCGTGGTTTAGATATGATTATTACAGTTATGAGGATGTATTGTGAGATTACATTGTATTAACAATGTATTAATCAATGATATGTGAAGTAAAGAGCATATACCGTGCAGGTGAAATTGAGTTAAAAGGGGAGGAGTGCGGTGTATGTAATAGAAATGGTATTACCTGCCTCCAAGTTAAAGGGGGAGGAGTGTGGTGTATGTAATAGAAATGGTGTTACCTGCCTCCAAGTTAAAGGGGGAGGGTTGTTAGGTATGTGATATAATTAGCATATGTGATGTCTTGTGCAAGGATGCATGTGCAGGGGAGACTCAATGTGGCGTCCTGGAATAAAGAAGCTTGTTAGTTTACTCCCGTGTCCGAGTCTGTTCCAAGCACACAAATACACAACTCTAGCCCTCTCGAAACCAGTCCCTTCAGTGCACAACACCCATACTAGCGCTCCAGAAAGACACCCCCCCCCCCTCCCCCCACTGGCCATCAATATTGGAATTGGTGGAGAGGTGGAATATTGCGTTGGGGGAACAGCCCTCCCGTGTGATGCTGGGACCCAACGGTCCCACTTAGTCTAGTATTCTATATATTCTGCTTAGGTTATAAGCTCAACAGTCCTCCTACCCCTCTTCTTTTAAGATATTGCCTGAATCCTTACTCTTTGAGCAAATATTCAGGCATCTTTCCTAATATTCCATCAAGTATCTCAGTATCATCAATTTTTCAGAAGCAGTTAAACTGCATGAAATCACTCAACTAATGGATGTTGTTTAAGAATTATGGTTGAGCTGCTGGCACTTAACACTAGAGACCTAGGTTCGATCCTGACTTTGAGTGCTGTCTATGTGGAGTTTGCATGATTTCCCTGTGACAGTTTGGGCTTTCTCCAGGTGCTCCACTTTCCTTGCACCTCCCTCATGTTTGTAAGTTAATTGGACTCAGTAAATGACTCCTAAAGTGCAGGGAGTTTCTGCATAAATAGGATAACATAGAATTGGTGTAAATGAGTGATTGGTAGACTCATTGGGCTCTGGGACTTGTTTCTATGTTCATCTCCATCTCCAAGAGTATTTGCTTTGCAGCATTACTGTTTCATAAGTCTGGTTGCTCTCCCAGCCGTTATCAGGCAACCGAATCATCCCACCACAACTTTGTTGGCTTTACCTGCACTAAACATTATTCACTTATTATGTATTCACAGTAAATGACTCAATTGCAATAATATATTGTCTTTCTGCTGACTGGATAGCACGCAACAAAAGCTTTTCACTGTGACAATAAATGAAACTAAAGTGACAATTCTATGTGAATAAACCAAGAACTAAAGTCTCATTCAGTTACTAAAGCACAAGGGTGTCAGAATAGAAATGGAAAAGGAAGGCTTGCAATATCTGTGTAAATGGGACTGGGAGAAATTCAGAGTCCAGCAGAGGAGGACAAAGGGCTTAATTAGGAAAGGGAAAATAGATTATGAAAGAAATATGGCAGGGAACATAAAAACTGACTGCAAAAGTGTTTATGGATATGTGAAGAGAAAAAGATTAGTTTAAAAAAATGTAGGTCCCTTGCAGTCAGAAACTGGTGAATTGATCATGGGGAACAAGGACATGGCAGACCAATTGAATAACAACTTTGGTTCTGTCTTCACTAAGGAAGACATAAATAATCTGCCAGAAATAGCAGAGGACCAGGGGTCAAATGAGATGGAGGAACTGAGTGAAATCCAGGTTAGTCGGGAAGTGTTGTTAGGTAAATTGAATGGAATAAAGGCCAATAAATCCCCAGGGCCAGATAGGCTGCATCCCAGAGTACTTAAGGAAGTAGCCCCAGAAATAGTGCATACATTAGTGATAATTTTTCAAAACTCTTTAGATTCTGGAGTAATTCCTGAGGATTGGAGGGTAGGTAACGTAACTCCACTTTTTAAAAAGGGAGGGAGAGAGAAAACGGGGAATTACAGGCCAATTAGTCTAACATCGGGAGTGGGGAAACTACTAGAGACAGTTATTAAAGATGGGATAGCAGCACATTTGGAAAGTGGTGAAATCATTGGACAAAGTCAGCATGGATTCATGCAAGGTAACTCATATCTGACGAATCTTAAATATTTTTTTAGGATGTAACTAGTAGAGTGGATAAGGGAGAACCAGTGGATGTGTTATATCTGAACTTTCAGAAGGCTTTCGACAAGGTCCCACATAAGAGATTAGTATGCAAACTTAAAGCACACGGTATTGGGGGTTCAGTATTGATGTGGATAGAGAACTGGCTGGCAGACAGGAAGCAAAGAGTAGGAGTAAACGGGTCCTTTTCAGAATGGCAGGCAGTGACTAGTGGAGTAGCGCAAGGCTCATTGCTGGGACCCCAGCTATTTACAATATATATTAATGATTTGGACGAGGGAATTGAATGCAACATCTCCAATGCGGATGACACGAAGCTGGGGGGCAGTGTTAGCTTTGAGGAGGATGCTAGGAGGCTGCAAGGGGACTTGGATAGGTTGGGTGAGTGGACAAATGCATGGCAGATATGTGGATAATGCGGATAAATGTGAGGTTATCCACTTTGGTGGCAAGAACAGGAAAGTAGACTATTATCTGAATGGTGGCCGATTAGGAAAAGGGGAGATGCAACGAGACCTGGGTGTCATGGTACACCAGTCATTGAAAGTAGGCATGCAGGTGCAGCAGGTAGTGAAGAAAGCGAATGGTATGTTAGCATTCATAGCAAAAGGATTTGAGTATAGGAGCAGGGAGGTTCTACTGCAGTTGTACAGGGCCTTGGTGAGACTACACCTGGAGTATTGTGTACAGTTTTGGTCTCCTAATCTGAGGAAAGACATTCTTGCCATAGAGGGAGTACAGAGAAAGTACACCAGACTGATTCCTGGGATGGCACGACTTTCATATGAAGAAAGACTGGATAGACTCGACTTGTACTCGCTAGAATTTAGAAGATTGAGAGGGTATCTTATAGAAACTTACAAAATTCTTAAGGGGTTGGACAGGCTAGGTGCAGGAAGATTGTTCCCGATGTTGGGGAATTCCAGAACAAGGGGTCACAGTTTAAGGATAAGGCTTTTGGGACCGAGATGAGACAAACATTTTTCACACAGAGAGTGGTGAATCTGTGGAATTCTCTGCCACAGAAGGTAGTTGAGGCCAGTTCATTGGCTATATTTAAGAGGGAGTTAGATGTGGTCCTTGTGGCTAAAGGGATCAGTGGGTATGGCATTTCCTTTTTTTTTCTCTCTCTCTTCTTTTTTCTCTTTTCTAGGGTCTGTCTCTTAATCTCCTTTCTCTAACTCTTTGACCAAGGGCTCTCTTTATTTTTCTTCCCTTTGGCATGCTTTTTCACTTTCACAACTCTTTTCACTCTCTGTTTCTACTTTTTTTCTTTAAAAGCCTTAAAATTAAGGGGAATAATGATTGTAACAATATATACGGGGTGTACACTGATGTATTTACCTCTATCAAATATATATTTTTTAATTTGAAAAGGTATGGAGAGAAGGCAGGTACAGGATACCGAGTTGGATGATCAGCCATGATCATATTGAATGGCGGTGCAGGCTCGAACGGCCGAATGCACCTATTTTCTATGTTTCCTTGTTGCTATATAAGGTCATGTTCTAGATCGTACATGAAGTATGTTGAGGAACAAACCAGGGAACTGCTGTCTTAGATCTAGTATTGTTTTATGGGAAAGGGTTCATTAATAATCTTGCAGTTGACGGATCGTTCGGAAAAAATGACAATAGTAAAGTGACAATTTGGGGCAGCACTGTGGCACAGCAGTAGAGTTGCTTCATTACAGCGCCAGAGACCCCGATTCAATCCTCACTATGAGTGGTGTCTGTAAAGAGTTTGCACATTTTCCCTGTGACTGCTTGGGTTTTCTCCAGGTTTCCTCCCATGCTCCAAAGACATGTGGGTTTGTAGGTTAATTGGCTTTAGTAAAATTGTAAATTGTCCCCAGTGTGTAGGATAATGCTGGTGTACGCATGATCGCTGGACAGTGCGGACTCGGTGGGCTAAATGGCCTGTTTTCACGCTGTATCTCTAAAGTCTAAAGTATAGTAGAATCTGAAACCAGGATGTTAACTCCAAGGAAAGCAAATTACAAAGATTATGAGGTATGAATTGGCAATGGTAAGTTTGAAACAACAATAAAAAGTAATGTCAAGATACAGGCAATGATTAACATCCAAAGAATTCATACTTAATTAAGATAAATACGTATTCCCTGGAGGTACAAACATGCAGCAGGATGAATGATTTGACTGTGGATAACAAGGCAAGTTAAAGACTGCATCAGAACCAAGGAAAAAATGTATAATATTGCCAACAAAAATAATACATCTAAGATGAGGAAAAACGTTTTTACCCAGAGAATTGTGAATCTGTGGAATTCTCTGCCACAGAAGGCAGTGGGGGCCAATTCTCTGGATGCTTTCAAGAAAGAGTTGGATGGAGCTCTTAAAGATAGTGGAGTCCGCGGATATGGTGACAAGGTAGGAATGGGATACTGAATGTGGATGATACGCCATGATCACAGTGAATGGCGGTGCTGGCTCGAAGGGCCAAATGGCCTACTCCTGCACCTATTGTCTATTGATTGCTTCGAGATTCAAGAAGTTAATATGGAAAATATAAGTATAATAAGAAAATAATAGAAACATAAATATAAAAACAAACAATTAAAGCTTCTAAAGATATGTAAAAATGGCATGTTAATATGTTCCCTTACACAAAGGTTCAGACCTGAAACGCCACCTATTTATGTTCTTCAGAGATGCTGTCTGACCTTCTACGTTACTCAAGCACTCTGTGTCTTTTATTGCAAACTAGTCCATGCAGTTACTTGTTTCTCCATGTTACTGCTCCACTGCAAATCTCCTCAACGTATGCCTACTATCAAGAAGTTCTACTCTCTCTGACAGGGGTTCTGTGAGACCCTCTCTCATTGCACCCCCTCTGTGATACCTGCTATTCTCCAACTCTTCGAGTCTGAAGGGTCCCAACCTGAAATGTCACCAATTCATATTCTCCAGAGATGCTGTCTGACCCATGCTATAGGAAAGATGTTTGAAAGGGTGCAGAGAAGGTTTACGAGGATGTTGCCAGAACTCTAGGGCCTGAGCTATTGAAAAAGATTGGGCAGACCAGGACTCCATTCCATGGAGCACAGGAGGGTGAAGGGTAATCTTATAGAGGTGTACAAAATCATGAGAGGAATAGAGCAGGAAAAGCACAGTCTCTTGCCCAGAGTAGGGGATTTGAGAACCAGAGGATATAGTTTTAACATCAGCTGAAGATATACAAAAACTCCAGAGGACAAACATTTATGTGTGAAGATTGTCTCTGGAAATGCTATCCCATATAATTACATTCTTTGCCTGTGAGGGCTCATTAATATATTGGCACAGAACTAGAATTTTTATCATATAATAAAATAGGGAATGAATACTCACTATTAACATGTTCAAGTGACATTCACTTGAGCATCAGTGCTGACGTATCCTATTTTATAATATGCATTAACATTCATAGAGGAATGTCTACGAAAGGCACTGAATGTTCACTAAAATTGATGACATTAATTAATCAGTATGTCAGGATATTTGCTTGTGTGATAGGTATCTAAATGCATCTACAAGCATGAGTTGTTTCTTTAACTACAGGACTGATCAATCTCTTACCCAAATTGGAGTATGTTACGTGCCATTGTAAACGCTGAAAGTAAGCTTATTGCCAAAGTATATGTTTTAATTTGGCAGTAATTGGATAACAAAATTATAAGAGTTTTGGAAAGTTCCCTGCATACTTAACAATGTTCTTAGAAAACAGTCAGCATGGATTTTTTTAGGTAAGGTTCGGAATGCTCAAATTGATGGGGTTGATCTGATATCATTTTCTGATATATATTAATGATTCAGTGGCCATGATAAAGTTCACAATTGACACCAACATTTGCTGTTCGATTTACAGTGAAGAGGAAAGGTTCAGATTGCAAGAAAATATGAGTGGCGTGATTAATTGGACATAAAATAGCAAATAGAAGTTAATCCAGAGAAGTGTGAGGTGATGCATTTGGGGAGATGCAAGAAGATAAGGAAGCAGAAAATTAATGGGAGCTTAATGGATGGTGTAGAAACATAGAATAACAGGACTGGGAATAATGTGCATAAATCATTAAAAGTGCTGACGATCTTAATAACATGGTTAAAAAGGCATTATAGGATCCATTCAATAAGCCATAAGAGATAGGATGTTACTCGCAAACAGTATGTAACAGTACATTTGCCAGACATTGTAATGTGTATGGTTTTGGTCAATGCATTGCAGGAAAACTTGAAGTACATTGAGAAGGTGCTAGTAAGATATATGAAGATATTTCCAATACTGGAAATTGTTGGTATGAAGAAAGATTGGATAAGCTTTCCGTTGAGTCTAATGTCATTATGAAGGGCCTGGAAAGAGTAAACAGAAAAGATCGATTTCTTGCTGGAGAAAAATAAAACAACCAAGGGTTTCAACTTAAAACAATTGGCAATAGAGTTCCGTATGCCATCTGTTGCAAGTTTAAAGGCAGAGCATAAAACAAGCGCCATGAATTTGGAATCATTGGGATCTCCTTGGGATATTTTCTACAGTGCATATGTTTTGTTAGAGTACTCCAAGATATACCAACTGTCTTTTAACTCGGCGTGCCATGAACTGTGGAACTACAGACTTGGGGCTGCCAGGAGAGGTAGATAGGGTCGCCATTTTTCAGTTGGTGTTTTGGCAATGGGCTGAACGGCTTCCTATTCCAGAAATGTTCCATGATTTTAGTTTAGTTTAGTTTAGAGATAAAGGGTGGAAACAGGCCCTTTGGCCCACCAAATCTGCACCGACCAGCGATCCCAGTACACTTACACTATCTTACACAGTAGGGACAATTTACAATTTTTACAGAAACCAATTAACCTACAAAACCTGTATGTCTTTGGAACATGGGAGGAAACCGAAGCTCCCAGACAAAAGCCCACGCAGGTCACTGGGAGAATGTACAAATTCCTTATAGACAGCAACCATAGTTAGGATTGAACCTGGGTCTCTGACGATGTAAGGCAGTAACTCCACCGCTGCGCCCAAATGTTAGTTACAGAATTAAAATGTGTATAACAGTTGTACTTACATAGTACTTTAATTGAGGAGGCTCACAAAATTTGTTTTTCAAACAGCAAGAAGCTTTCTTCATTTGAACTGTTTGAAATTGTAGGTACTATGAGCTGAGACCTATGAAACATTAAATGAATAATTAGTCATATCGCACAGTAAAGAACATAACTGCCATGCAAAAATACACCTGCCTGCACTCACTGTTTACAGTGTACCCACACCCATATTTACCCAGCCCCAAAGCGCAGGATCTTGCTCTGATTCAGGCTCTGCTGGCCTGAAAGAACCAGCATCCAGCAACAGCATATACCAGTGACAGGGCCCGTGAGGGTGCAGTGAGAGACACCAACCTCAAAACATCCTGACACCTTTGACAGCTGGCAAAGACCTTCCCCTACCTTTGCCCAATGTATAAAATTGTGAAGATGTTCAATAGTACTATTAAATATAAAATTAAAAAACTTGCTTTTGAAAAACATACAATTTCCAAATTTCTAAATTTTTAAAAACATCTAAATGTTTAATTTAAAGAACTTTGTTTTTGGTTATTATGTTATCTATGAATCCTATGTTTCTGGATAGACAAAAAATGCTGGAGTAACTCAGCGGGACAGGCAGGCATCAGTGCAGGGAAGGAATGGGTGACTTCTTCAGACTGATGTCAGAGAAGTGGGCGGTACAGAACAGTAAGACTGGTCGGAAAACTGGGAAGGGGAAGGGTATGGAAAGAGAGGGAAACCAAGGGCTACTTGAAGTTAGAGAAAATGTTCATACCACTGTCAAAGTATGCTGCCAAAGTGAAATATGAGGTGCAGTTCCTCCAATTTGCACTGGGCCTCACTCTGACAATGGAGGAGGCTCAAGTCAAGTCAAGTCACATTTATTTATATAGCACATTTAAAAAACAACTCTCGTTGACCAAAGTGCTTTACATTTCTTATAAGAGTAGTATACACGAGCAGGCTACATACATATATACAAATAGCCCTCGCTCAGAGGACGTCAGGAAAGGCTTGGGAGAACAGATATGTTTTTAGACTAGACTTAAAGGAGTCGATGGAGGGGGCAGTTCTCATGGGGAGGGGGATGCTGTTCAACAGTCTAGGAGCTGCGACCGCGGGACATTCAGCAACCCCAAGTCAGCCGATCTGAGGAACCTGGAGGTGGTGTAGTGGGAGAGAAGACTTTTAATGTAGGCTCAGGCCAGAAAGGTCAGTGTAGGAATAGGAGGCGGAGTTAAAGTGTTGAGCAACCGGGAGAACAGGTAGAAATGTCACCCATCCCTTCTCTCAGCTGTCTGTCACGCTGAGTTACTCCAGCATTTTTTGTCTATCTTCAATTTAAACCAGCATCTGCAGTTCTTTCCTACACACCCTGTGTTTTAGGACGTTATGTGCTGCACGTAATAATTTCATTATTCTGTTTTGGTACATATGACAATGAAAAATTCTTGACTGTTAAAAAATACCATTAAACTGAACAGAAATCTAAATAAAGAGCACATCACTATAAATCAATAAGGTCTGAATAGATGCAAGGTCCCGCAGACGCTGGTTTACAAAAAAAAATACAAAGTGCTGGAGTAACTCAGGAGGTTAGGTAACACCTCTGAGAGTAACTCAGTGGGTCAGGCAGCATCTCTGGAGAATGTGGATAGGTGATATTTCAGGTCAGGACACTTTTTCAGACCCATCTTCGAAACGTTACCTATCCACGTTCTCCAGAGTTGCTGTCTGATCCACTAAGTTACTCCAGCACTTTAAGTCACTCAATGAGGTCTCCAATTCTGCACCAGGTCTGACTATGATTTAATAGGTGCATAAATGCGGGAGAATAGTAAGATTAAACGAGAACTTACCAGTTTGAAGTTTGATCTTTATTTTGTGAGGAGTCGAGTTGAGGGACTATGTGAATAGAAGCCCGTACAGCCGTCCGTGCGTCAATCTTCAAAGCAACAGCGTGAAATCACAGATAATAATGACTGAAGTATAATGGTAAGATAACAAAGACTAGCACTACCAGATGAGATCTATGAGGGCTGGGAGCGGAGGGCACGTAGTCCCTCAACTCGACTCCTCACAAAATAAAGATCAAACTTCAAACTGGTAAGTTCTCGTTTAATCTTACTATTTTACTTCGGAGTCACGTGAGTGACTACGTGAAGACTTCAAAGCTCTGTGATACCATGCCGTGTGAAACGAGTGTACACAACCACACCTGCTTCATTGACAAATGAAGGGAAACATTCATAATGCATACAGTCATAACATAGATGTAAAACATGCTGATGCTGTTTAAATGAAACAATAATATTTCCATCTCTCACCCAGATGGAAAATATAACCAGAACATAGAGTTAATAACCCAGGGTCAGCAATGGGTCATTACAGATGTTTGGAGAGTCATTCGTTGGACCATGCTGCAGCCGTAACGCTGCGACCCAGTGGAACATAAATACCCTTGCTGCTGATGTTGTAGCAGCCCTGGTGGAATGAGATCTGGAATCAGAATCCATTAGTACATAACACAACTCTGTTTTCCTCATCTGGAATGGCCTGAACAATAAGTTCTCCCAAATTATTTATTTATGTATCTATTTATTTATTTATTTATTTATTGTGACTAACGACATTGCTAGTCCAGAACTTCAAGCTCTTGATGACCTTGACATATTGTTGTATATATGTGTGCTTACCTTATCAAAGGTCCCCTGGTATGCCTGTGACTATTTTGAGACCCGACCCCCTTCTGGTCTGCTCAAGTATTTATAACATAATATTATATATTATAAATTTACAGATGTTATCATCCTGAATGATCACAATTATGTAGCGACTGAACCTGCTGCACTAAACCAGTGCCAGAAGGATAACTACCTAATAAACTCCAGCCATATTTAAGTCTATAGCTGCAGCCTCCTGGTGAAACAGTGTTCACAAATGTCAACATCGCATATGGCATTATATTGGTCCTGGGACCCATGTTGAAACCTACCCCTTGATAACCCAATTAATGGAGGTATAACTCCATAATTAACAAACGATAATTTAGCATGAACTTGAAACTTTAGTAATCAATAACATTTTCCGTGGAACATAAGCATAACAAACTCTTTCATCTCCTGGAAAAGAAAATTCCACGGTTTGGTGCTATGCAAACACTTTGAACACATAGAAGGATAGATGTAACAACCCAAATCTTAGGACAGTTTATTAACCTGCAGAACATAATTTGAGTTTATCATGCAACAAGTGATTTCCCAAGCCTCAGGCTGAACCAGCAAATTACATTTAAACTAACCAAATAAGGGTATATTATTTGCGACAAACCAGGAATCAAATGTGCATAACCACTCAATAGGAACCTTAAGCGGCCTCTTAATGACTCTCAATTGATACACAAAATGGAGGGAGCCATAAAAGTCCTTCCTACTCCTTTTAGCGAAATTGTATGTTTCGCCACTGTAATGCCACTATTTTGCAACCAGTGGAATAAACATGAACCATGTTAGGTGTTCCATTAACCAGAATTTCATAATATAGTGCAATTCAACACCAATTCTGTGTTGCCATTAACCTATACTTGACGATTCTCCTGTGACAACAAGATATGTAACCATTCCATGGGTCTTTAACTGATTGCACCCTCGTCACTAACATATGCCATCATCATAATGTATCAACCTGAGCATCACAATATGCACATTTGTCCAATCACTCTTTAACCCATATGATGCCCGTAGGGTCTATAGATAGTTGATACCCACAACAGACATTTTTTGCAAATCATGCAAATCTGCTCCACCTCCAGACTCGAGATGATATTTGCAACTTGGAATCTGCCGTAAACAGCAACTGTGGCCCGATTTCCGAAACGGTCTTGTAAGACAATCTTGGTCCTTCTACTGAACCTGCGCAATTCTAACCTGCTTGAAAAGCTAGAACGGACCATTTTACATGATTAGACCCCTCAAATAGCTGATAATGTCTCAATCATTTGTAATGTTTAACTAAGTGAACACCTTACCAAGCTGCAAGTGGTCCCTTAATTGTAGAGTTGCACAGGTACAGTGCGTGGAACCTCTGGTCAGCCTTCATGCTGCCACCAACTTCAGTGAACCTCTTACTGCCAATAAAGACGTGGGGCGCATAATCACCAAAACTATGAAACCTTGCTCATTCCAATAGCTTGTGCTTTGTCCTCCAGGTTTCGCCAATGGAAAAGGTCTTACCTGAATAGAAGATTTCGACGGCCAACTGTAATGCCCCCCTTAGAGCGGTATTCACTGCATATGTGTTTGGGATGGTAACTTTCTGGCCAGGCATAGACCTCTGGGCATATGCCCTGAATCCCTTGGGCATGCTCTATGGCTCTACCCTCAGACTTGGCATTAGACTATACTGATCCCACATGCTCTCCTCTTACGTGAGGGAGCCATTAAGCAGCCCTGATACAAGGTGCTGCTGGCGCAGCTTCAGCAATACGCCGACTTTGCCATGGCCCCAGCGTCAGAATAATACTGTCCTCCTACATGAGGGAGACCTTAAGCAGGCCTGCTAAAAGCGCTGCTGACACAATTTCCTATTTAAGGCCATTAGTACCATATTGTAATTTAATTGAAGATTTACTTAACAACAACTGGAGCAGTAATGAATACCGTTTGTCCATCCTTGTGACTTTATTAATTTCACCTGGAGAAACAAGGTGTGTTAACAATGACCTATAATGCACTTAATAGTTAACCATTTAACAAGATAAGTTGTACTTGCACAGCTGAATCATATCTATATTCTTAACAATTAATCTAACGACTAGTAAACCTGTTACCAGAGTTTATTGACAGCCATCTGTTGCCCCGGCCGGCATCTCAGCCAATTGAATACCTAAAAGTGAATCCCAACATCCTACAAGTCTATTTGATAAACTTAATCTAGCTGGATGGAGGAGCCCAATTTCTCAAATATAGTTTAAGACTTAACAGATCCTGTTATATTGCCTTATCCTAACAATGACCCCCTCATCCCCCATGATCACTGTAAATGGGAATACCCAACTAAACAGCTATTCCCATAAAGCAGCCCTGAAGAAGGTACTGCTGGCGCCCATAAAGCAGCCCTGAAGAAAGGTGCTGCTGGCGCGGCCTTTCCCATAGACCAGTATTTGCCATAGATTTGGCGTTTTCATGAAGCAGCCCTGAGCAAAGGTGCTGCTGGCATAACCTCTCCAATAGGCTAGCCTGCCATAACTTGGCATGAGCAGTCCTGCATCGCCTCTCCAATAGGCTAGCCTGCCATAGCTTGGCATTCCCATGAGCAGTCCTGAGCAAAGGTACTGCTGGCACAGCCTCTCCAATAGGCTAGCCTGCCATAACTTGGCATTCCCATGATGCAGCCCTTCCCAAAGGTACTGCTGGCACAACCTCTCCCATAGGCTGGCACTGACATAACTTGGTATTCCCCATAACTTTACTACTGATCCACCTCCTGCCTAAAGGAGTTTCTCTAAATTCATTCACAGAGGTGAACCTACCAAATCTTTCTTAATTACTCTGACTATTTTGTCAACTGTCCCCATATCCTGGGCATTATTGTGGTTAGGGAACCCCATAAGTGAATTTCCCCTCCCTGGGAATCAATCCCCGGGCACCCGGGTTACTCATTAACTTGAATTAAACCCCATTTCTTGGGGACTACTGCGGTCTGGGAACCGCAAACACTTGAGTTTCCCCACCACTGGGAACCCAGGCTGACCTTTCAGGCCCGTTAAGCCCCATCCCCTAGGGACTACTGCGGTCTGGAACCGCATACTGTTAAGTTTCCCCACCACTGGGAACTCAGGCTGACTGTTGAGGTCCGGTAAGCCCCATCCCCTAGGGACTACTGCGGTCTGGAACCACACTATTCTCGGGTGTCCCCTCCCCCGGGAACCCAACGTGGAGTCACTGACCGCGTTATCAGTGACTCCGATCGCTAACCCGACGTTCGCCAGCTCCCCGCTCCCGCGGTCGGGCAGGGTTTTCCCCCCCAAAGCCCTAGGCTGGTTCACTCGTCGGCCTCACGACCATCCAGCAAAAACCCCGGAGGTTCCTGAAGGAAACCTAGAACAGGTAAGAAATAGCACTTACCTGAAACTTTTTTAGACTTACCGTTGGAGGAGCTGCGCTGCTCCACAGTCGACTGCACGAGCGTCTGACGTAATGACGCACAGACGGCTGTACGGGCTTCTATTCACGTAGTTACTCACGTGACTCCGAAGTAAAATCTGTGTAAGATGGAACTCCACTATCAAATGATGGTGTATTGACAAATGCAGTAATATCTGGCACACATGCGGAAGTCCCTTACCTAATGCCAATTACATTCTCAAATTACAGCTATCAATAAGAGACAATGAGTCTGTGTGGAGTTTGCATGTCCTACCTGTGACCGTGTGGGTTTACTCCGAGAGTTACTGTTTCCTTCAACATCCCAAAGATGTGCGAGTTTGCAGGTTAATGAACCTATGTAAATTGCCCCAAGTTTGTAGGCAGTGGATGAGAAAGTAGGATAACTTAGAACAAGTGTGTGAGGATGATCGATGATCGCCATGGACTTGGTGGGCTGAAGGGCCTGTTTCCACACTGTGACTAAACTAAACCCAATCCACCGCTGCTCATGCTGTTGTACAGGATTAATACTGTTTGTAAATTTACCATCATAGTTAGAGAGAAATAACCAAAATAGGTAACCAAAATCCTCCACAAGAGTATGATGACAATGAAAGTAAACAGCTGGGCCTGGAAATACCTTATTGTTTTGTTGGATTTATGTTGCCTCAATGTCTCTTAGCTCACATGTTGTAGAATACTATCCAGGTAGGTAAAGCATTGCTAAGGGAAATGTGTCCCCGATATTTTCAGTGATGCAACAAAAGAATATTTCTCAAATATCATGTGAAAAGTTTTCATCCCCAAGAAAGGTTCAGGAAGGGTTACTGCAAAATATCTGATTTTATTTCTGGAATCGAAAATGAGAAACAAAACAGAAGCTGAATCCATTATCATCAGAATTCCCAAGGTCTGAAAATTCAATAAGAAAACAAAATTATAGAATGCGAAATATCACATAAGCATACCTCCCTGAGTACCTTTCAGCATTAGCAAATGATCCAGACTGGCTGTATGCTATTGAAAAAAATTATGTATAAAATATTCATGAGAGATCACTTTGAAATCATTCTCACTTTGAATTGCTGGAAGCCGCATTTAATGTATATTGAATGACCTCGGAGTAAAAAAATAACTGCTGGAGCTCCTTCCGCAGTTCAGAAAGCATCTGTGGAGAGAATTGGATAGTTGATGGTTCAGATTGAGACTCTTACAATCTGGATGGTCTGTTGTTTTTGTTGCTCAGAATTTCAGCCTCTGCAGTCTCCTGTGACTACATTGAAAGCACATTTTTTTTTTTTAATTTGAGAGGTGATAAACATTGATTATGAAAATAAGATTGCTGTAAAATTCAGAGATTCGCAATTTTGTCTTTTTCTTCTTAAATATTCAGGGATGATTCTTGTTCAGGGATGATTTACTTCCTTCCACTTGTGTTTTGTGGGTTCTGATGTGGTTACCAAATCCAGTGTGGGGCCACAGACACTTCCACAGAGGTAAAAGGTGTTGGCAGACAGATCTCGTGGGTGGGTGATTTGTGAGGTGTTCTGATCCTTCTGCTGATCATCCAGGGCTCCTGTTAGGATCAACACTCATCAGGAAGGCTGGCTCTGCCCTGAGGGTGGAGTTGGATTCATGGGAGGAGGTCTTGGAGGGGAGGATGCTCCTCACATCTGCGAGACCAAGCGCAGGCTGGACGATCGTTTTGCTGAACACCTCCGCTCAGTCCGCCTTAACGTACCTGATCTCCCGGTTGCTCAGCACTTTAACTCCCCCTCTCATGAGAATGCAGGGTGACTTGGACAGGTTGGGTGAGTGGACAGATGCATGGCAGATTAAGTTTAATGTGGATAAATGTGAGGTTATCCACTTTGGTACCAAAAACAGGAAGGCAGATTACTATCTTAATGGCGTCAACTTGGGAATAGGGGAAGTACAACGGGATCTGGGGGTCCTTGTTCATCAGTCTTTGAAAGAAAGCATGCAGGTACAGCAGGCAGTGAAGAAAGCGAATGGCATGTTGGCCTTTATAACAAGAGGAGTCGAGTGTAGGAGCAAAGAGGTCCTTCTGCAGTTGTACAGAGCCCTAGTAAGACCACACCTGGAGTATTGTGTGCAATTTTGGTCCCCTAATTTAAGGAAGAACATTCTTGCTATTGAGGGAGTGCAACGTAGGTTTA
Organism: Okamejei kenojei; assembly: GCA_035221665.1. Classification (NCBI taxonomy): domain Eukaryota; kingdom Metazoa; phylum Chordata; class Chondrichthyes; order Rajiformes; family Rajidae; genus Okamejei; species Okamejei kenojei. The sequence continues at coordinate 13,747,270 of CM069149.1, read as the reverse complement.
CAAAGTTAATTCCCGGGATGGCGGGACTGTCATATGCTGAGAGAATGGAGCGGCTGGGCTTGTACACTCTGGAGTTTAAAACAATGAGAGGGGATCTTATTGATACATATAAGATTGTTAAGGGTTTGGACATGCAAGAGGCTGGAAACATGTTCCCGATGTTGGGGGAGTCCAGAACCAGGGTCCACGGTTTAAGAATAAGGGGTAAGCCATTTAGAACGGAGATAAGGAAACACTTTTTCTCACAGATAGTTGTGAGTCTGTGGAATTTTCTGCCTCAGAGGACGGTGGAGGCCGGTTCTCTGGATACTTTCAAGAGAGAGCTAGATAGGGGTCATAAAGATAGTGGAGTCAGGGGATATGGGGAGAAGGCAGGAACGGGGTATTGATTGGGGATGATCAGCCATGATCACATTGAATGGCGGTGCTGGCTCAAAGGGCCGAATGGGCTACTCCCGCACCTATTGTCTATTGTCTCATTCCCAATCTGATCTTTCTGTACTGGGCCTACTCCATTGTCAGAGTGAGGCCCAGAGCAAATTGGAGGAACAGCACCTCATATTTTGCTTGGGTAGCTTACACCCTAGCGATATGAACATTGACTTCTCTGACTTCAAATAGCCCTTGCTTTCCTTCTCTCTCCAACGCCTCCCCCTTCCGAGTTCTCCCACCAATGTTACCATCTCTGAATACATTCTACCTCTGTCCCACCCACTTCCCTGACATCAGTCTGAAGAAGGGTCTCGATCTGAAACATCACCCATTCCGTATCTCCAGAGATGCTGCCTGTACCGCTGAGTTACTCCATCATTTTGTGTCTATCTGCAGTTCCTCCCTACACAATCTTTCTCCATGTCTCCACGAGGAACAGTGCCCATTTTAAGATTCTGGTGTTGAATATACCAAAATAATGCTGGGCAACGTATCAAACTGAATATTTCTAAAACCTTAATTCTGGGGAAATTGGCATCAGAGGGGACTGGACATTGATGTTGGTTAGCTTGTCTTTCTAGTGAAAGGGAGATTTTTTTTCTGGAAATCTTCAGTGGTGTGTTTTGCCTTGAGACACTTGATTTAGGTCTTGTATGAGGATACAGATCACTGCTCCATGTACTGTATGAAGTTGGATGTCTCGACCTTCAAATTACTCTTTCTTCAATTAACCAAAGATGCAACAGTGCATTGCAAAGGCAGTTGGAACAGGTTTTTAAATCGACTTTAAGGCAGTCAGCAAAATTTCGGGAAATGCCTTACGCACAACTGTTCAGTTGAATGTTTAAGTCATGAGTTTAGTTTTCAACCTGGGTCTCTGTTGTTAAACCTAAATCAATGCCTAGAAGGTAGGGAGCAAGGATGCCTTTAAGTGAGAGTGACTGTAGTTCTTTGACTGTAGTTCATCCCCACATAACTTGGCTATGGAGAGAGGTCAAGCCACAACTGAGCTTTAATTTGCTTAGTTAGAGTATTTTAAATATCATCAGATAAAAAAGAAAGCTTTGGACCACTGCCAGGCTTTCAGCACACTATGGACTTTGTTTGGGCATCTTTAATTAGTTGAATGTAATGGGGTGAGGGGTGTTCAGGTCAAACAGACCTAAAAAGCTAGGCTAAAACCACACCTATTTCCTAAAGGTTGTAGCTGTTATTTTGCTGTTATTTTTCAATGTGTCTGGAAGAACAATGATTAACTGATTACTGCAACGATAATAGGCTGGCAGTTCCTTCATGTGGTGCAACCCTCTTGCACTCTACACAATTGAATTTTATCTAAAAGCCCAATCATGTGTTTTGTGTGCATTACAGGAAAATCAATGAGGTCCTCGTGCACACAGCCAGTGAAACACAGTGCGGTTGCCAGGAATGTGTAGGATATGTGCACGCCGCCAGCTGAGTGCAGGCTATTGCTTTCCTCTCACAAAATTCATTTGCATCTTCGAAGCCTGTGAACGGTGCAGGTAACTCACACCAAAGCCAGTCTTATCTGGACATTCTGAAGAAGGATCACAACACGAAACATCACCTCTCCATGTTCTCCAGTGATGCTGCCTGACCTGCTGAGTTACTCCAGGACATTTGTGTCCTAATTTGGGCAGTCAAGGCTTACCTTGTCAATCATTAAAGAGAGTGACTTTACCTGGGTTGGTGCCAGAGGGGTTTTGAGGGATTGGCCTTCATTGAGGAAAGACCTTCTTTTGCAACATATTTGATTTTACTTCTGCATTTGCTCATTTATATAGATACTCCTTGGACAATTGATAATAACTATCAACGGCTTTGTCCGGGTGCTCTAGTTTCTTCCCACACTCCAAAGACATACAGGTTAATTGGCATCATTAAAATTGTAAATTGTCCCTCATGTGCAAGAGAGTACTAGTGCGCAGGGATCGCTAGTCGGCGTAGACTCGAGGGCCAAAGGGCCTGTTTCCATGCTGTATCTCTAAAGTCTTTAGTGGCACAATGCTACAGCAGACAGTGCTGCTGCCTCACAGTGACATAGGTTCATCCATGACATCTGACACTGTTGCATATTGTCCTTGCGACTCCTTGGGTTTCCACAGTACTCCAGTGTTCACACACATCCCAAAGACATACAGGTTGGTAGGCTAGTTGGAGACGTGAAATTACCCCAAGTGTAAGTGGGTAGTTGGAGTGTTAGTGAGGAGCTCTGGCAAATGAGAGAGAATAGGTTGCAGGAAAATAAATAGAGGAACAGAATTGCTTTGAGAACCAATTTTTACTTGATGGGTTGAATGACCTATCTTGCAAGAAATATGAGAATACATTTATTGCTCACTCATTATTTCCATTTGAATTTGAAATTATTTATAATTTTAAGTTTACAGCTTAGAAATGGACCCCATTGGACCACTAAGTCCATGCGGACAATTTGACCATCTATTCAAATTGCATTAGGTCCGTACATGCCTATAAATGACAGCTCACTCTTAAACATAGCAATGGTATTTGATTCCACCCTCTCCGGGTGCTCCGATTTTCTCCCCCACTTCAAACACATAGAGGTTTGTGGGTTAATTGACTTTGGTAACAATTGTCCTTGTAAATAGTAAGATTAAATGAGAACCTACCAGTTTGAAGTTTGATCTTTATTTTATGAGGAGTCGAGTTGAGGGACTACGTGAATAGAAGCCCTCCGCTCCCACCCTCATAGATCTCATCTGGTAGTTCTAGTTTTATTATCTTACCATTATACTTCAGTCATTGTTAGCTGTGAATTCATTCCGCTGCTTTGAAGATTGACGCACCAACGGCTGTACGGGCTTCTATTCACGTAGTCCCTCAACTCGACTCCTCATAAAATAAAGATCAAACTTCAAACTGGTAAGTTCTCGTTTAATCTTACTATTTTACTTCGGAGTCACGTGAGTGACTACGTGAAGACTTCAAAGCACTGTGAATTCACTCCGCAGACCGAAATCCGACGTTCACACTGCCTGGATTGACTCAAAAGTCATTAATCATGCATCAGTAACACATTTGTTAAATGAATAACAGTTTATTTACAAACAAATCATAACAAACCCCTCTAACTCAGGGAAAAGTGTAACAGTACTGACACCAGAATCAGCAAACACCCCGAGCCTTGAAATCGGCTTGTGATAAAACCTCTGAAAAGTTAGCTCACTGGACCATCCTGCGGCCGCGAGGATATGGTCTATTGGCACGTCCATCGCCCTTGCCGCGGAAGTTGCTGCCGCCCTGGTGGAATGAGATTTGAATTTATCAGTATCAATTCCAGCACTTGCCACTCGCCTGCTTTAGCCACCTTGAAATTGTTTGCACCGACACCTTACTGTGTGGTTTTTTGTGACTAATAAACAAAGCCGACTCTGTTCCTCTCAGAGGTTGAGTAATCTCAATGTAACGAGATAAACGTGAGACTACACACAAGCGATCATCTGCGGGGTATGCTGAAAACACAATCTTACATCCTGTCTTGCCTCTTCTATTATGTTTAAGCAAATCATAGACATAAAATATAATGGCATCAGCCGACACATGGATTCTATCCAGCCGTAGCTTTTGCAACGTATGTACACGTTGAGCTGAAACCAACGCCATAAGCATGACCACCTTCATAGATAATTTGGCTATAGATAGGCTTGTAACCGGAGCCCACTGGCGAAGAACCATAAGAACCTCACTCACATTCCAAATCCCGGCATACCTGGGTTTAGGAGGATTAGAATTGAAAACTCCCTTCATGAATCGTGAAACTAACGGATGTGTCCCTACTGTATGTAATTCTGCATTCATAGGTAAATAAGAAGACAAAGCACTTCTGGCTGAATTGATCGCACTGTAACTTAATTTTTGGTCAAAATAAAGAGTTGACAAAAACTCCAATACGTCCGTGATCCCTGCAGTGTGATATACAATATTCTGCTGTAGGCAGAATTGCTCCCACTTCTTTATATAGGTGATATATTGCTGCTGTGTACTATCCCTGCAGGCCGACGTGAGAACATCCACAGGCCGATGAGACAGTCCTCTCCCCAGGTATGGCCTCCTTAAAATCTGCAAATTAACAGATAAATACGATCATATAAAGGATGTTGATCCCCAGTGACTGGATTTACCAGTAGATTTTTATTCTTGGGAATAAGCATGTAAGGCTCCCTAGCCATTTGTAATACAATGGGAAACCATGCTTGTGTAGGCCAATCTGGCACTACCAATACCCCTGAAGCGGAGTCCTCCTTGATATTTTGCAAACATCTGCTGATGAGACAGAATGGAGGAAATACATACACAAACATTCCTCCCCAATGCAGCGAAAACGCATCCACTGCTACTGCCCCAAGATCTGGTTCCCATGAAACATATCTAGGTAACTGATGATTTAATCGAGATGCAAACAAGTCAATATCTGGCAATCCATACTGAACAATCATTTGGTTAAATACATCCTGATTTAACATCCATTCAATGTTGTCATTAAACTGACGTGACCTAGTGTCAGCTACCGTGTTGAACCTTCCTGGCAAATAAAGTGCTGAAATCCAGATATTTTGGTCAATACACCAGCTCCAAATCTGGTTAGCCAGTCTATCACAAGACTGTGACTTAACTCCACCCATGTGGTTTACATATGCCACTGCTGTGGTGTTGTCAATCTGAACCTGCACATGCAGATCCCTCCTTGTAGAACAATAAGCTTTGAGCCCATACCAGGTGCCCAACAACTCTAAATAATTAATCCCTCTTAGTTGAAGAAATGATGTCTCATCCTCATTCCATCTGCCTCCACAACTAGAAGACATATCTGTTGCACCCCAACCCAGTGCACTTACATCAGTCTGTAATATCAATGACGGTGGTTCCACCAAAACCTTCCTAAAACTTGTTGAAACATTTGCTATCCACCATTGTATGTCAGCAATCGCCCCAGCTGACAACTGCATAGGCCTATCAAAATGGCCCCTTTGTATTCTCAGTGCCTGTTCCTTTGATCGTTGTAATTGTTGATGATGCAGAGGACCATACTGCACAGCTGGAAATGCTGCAACAAACTTCCCAATTAAACTGGCTACTTGTCTAATCGAAGGACTTTGTTCTCCAACGAGATTAACACAGTCCTCAATTAACTGATTCAATTTATCCCTGGGCAAAGTTACCAACATGTGATTGGAATTAATGGTAAATCCCAGATAATCAATAATTTGGACTGGTGATAATTTAGATTTATCTGGGTGAATCACAAATCCCATTTGTTCAAAAGTGATTTTAACAACTGAAACTGATGATTGAGTTTCAGCATGAGTCTTTCCAACAATCAGAATATCATCTAAGTAGGCCATTACCACATGCCCCTTAGCTCTAAGTAACGCTAACACAGGTTTTACCAATTTAGTAAATAATCTAGGAGCTGAAGTTAATCCATTCGGCAATGCCCTGAATTGCCACAGCTCAGTCATCCAAATAAATTTCAAATATCTTCTATCATCCTCATGAATAGACACTGAGTAATACGCATCCTTTAAATCAATAGTTGCCATATAACACCCTTTGGACACTAGATGTTTGGCCGTGATCAAGGTTTCCATTTTGAAATGCCTATAACAAACAAACTTGTTCAAACTCGATAAATCCAAAATAATTCTACACCCCCCCAGTCTTTTTAGATCTGGGAAATATATTTGACACAAATTGTCGACTGATAGACAGAAGGCTCAATTACCCCTTTCTTATGTAATGACTGAATCTCTGCTTGAATAAGCACATTTTCTTCATCTGAAAAAATAAGTTTACGACTAGGAAAATGTTGATTAGGTAGACTGTCTTTAGAGTAAAATTCAATTTTCACCCCTTGAATACTACTAAGTATGAACAAATCTGATGTCAACTGCTGCCATTGTTTGAGAAACAATTTTAACCTTCCCCCAATTTGAACAGGAACATCAATTAATTCATCGTCTGTTGATGTTTTCCTTACCTGCTTCTTTCCTTGCGGACCTTGTTGTCCTCGACCTCTTGTGGAGAAAGGCACCTTCCCCTTCATGCTGGCAGCCTGCCAGTTCCGAAATTGAAGACCTGAACGGCTCGTTCCTTCTCCTGCATCCATTTAGTTCCTTTCCAATACGGAGAAACCTTTTGCCCTGCTTACCAGCCGGCTTAATGAGGGCCATAGTTTTAACATCTTCATGGCATTCTTTGACCCTTTTCGCAAGGTTACCTCCAAACAACAGATTTTGTGGTGGTACACTGGTTGGTTTGCACAAACTTGCCAAATTCGGATTAAGCACTGGCCTAATAGCGGCCCTCCTGATGTTATTGATTTCAAAAAAACGCATTACAAAGGAATCCCAGTCCGTCCTGGTGTGCTTCAACCACATTGCTTGGATCAATCACTTTCCCCACAGCTGTAATACCTGCTGACAACAGTTTAAGCACTTTTTGGAACTTCATCTCCTGGGCCCTAGCAGGCATACCCATCTGTGACCAAATTTGGTGATTAACCACCGGTACCTTCAGGAGATCACAATTAACAGGAGCTTTATAGTTTTTTGCTGCTTCATCCATAGCTAGCTCCTGTAACTGGTGGGAGAGCATATACTGAATGGCTTCAGCCAATTCCCCATCAATCGCCTCTCCTGCCTCTCTAGTGCTCTCTACTGCGAACTTCTCTACTGCTCTCCCCCAGCATAGAATCAGTGTCAGCAAACTGCACTGATGGAACATCCTTCTCACAGGCAGGATAGTTCTGCAGCCCTGGAACAGGTGCTGCTAGCACAAGCTCTCCATCAGCCTGGCTTGGGCACCACTCCTCCTCACGGAGCTGGTCCCTGAAGAGCATTCTTTGTAATAAAATCTCCACTTGGGAGAGCCGTGAGCAAACGGACTCTCCTATGGAGGGTATAACCTCCATGCCCGACTCATCTACGGGCCTGACAGACTTGCCAGTGGCCTTCCGCCCTACTGGCAAGCCTTCACTGCCCCCCGGCAGTGGATCCGCAACCACTGGCTGTGTAGCCAGCACCGGACCAGGTGTACCAGACGGGCCACCTTCCCCAACACTCTCCTGGTCAGTCCCCTTTCTATCTGCGGAGCGCCTCGCCGACACCTTATTTACTTTCTGCAACATATCTCCAAGTACTTCAAACCGTTGCAGAAATGACCTATGGTAAAAATTTCAACAACCTTACCTCCGTTTTTAAACTTACCGCTCGGAGGAGCGCTGCTGCTCCAAACGCCCGACTGCACCAACGTCTGACGTCAAGACGCACCAACGGCTGTACGGGCTTCTATTCACGTAGTCACTCACGTGACTCCGAAGTAAAATTGTCCCTCATATGTAGTGTGGCGCTAGTTACAGGGATCATTGGTCTGCACGGACTTGGTGGGTCAAATGGCCTGTTTTCACATTGCATCTGCAGTCTTTTGTGTCTCTGTGGCTTTAAGAATTACTTTCCTGGAAGACACTTTTACACTGATTTTTTTTACAATAATCCATTAGATTTTATTACTATTTCCAATGTATTTGTTCCAGACTTGTTCCTTGAGTTTAATTTCCTCATAATTCAAACTCATATTGCTAGATCAGTGGTCCAGGCCTAGAGGTATGAAACAAGTAAGTTAGTCAGAATACTGTCTATACTGTAAGTTGCACAGAAATCCTCATATTTCTTTTTAATTTTTGTTATAAAATCCTCTAATTGCTCTGAGGTGATACAGGACAATCGTGGCACAAAAATAGGTTGACAGAATGGGAGAAAGTATTTGAGAGTCTTAAGAAGGCTTCCAACTCGAAACATCACCTGTCAACTTCTGTCCACCAATGCTGCCTGACCTGCTCCCCAGCATTTTGTTTTTTCTTTGCAAAAGGATTTGAATATGTGTTAAGTAGTCATGTATTAATATGCTGTGGCAAATCATGCCTTGGTGAATAAACCTCAACTCCTTTCATCTGTGTGCTTTCTTGTTGTACAGAGTTTTAATTGATTCGATCGTTGCTACACTTTGTTCTTCGTGAGTCTGTATGCCAATTAAATTGGATAATGTGAGTAATCTTCATTCCCTTCTCAGTATAAGTTTGACGATTTGTATCACTTCACAGTACTAAATGAGAAAGTAGCTCATAAGTAACTAGGCACTCACTGTGTTTCTATGTTTGATGTTTGACAGGATTTTCTATTTTAATTCAACAAAGTTTCACTGTTAAAATCTTTCTGTAGTCAGTAGAAACCTTGAAATAAAGCTACAAAATTACCTAAATCATGCACACACATATTTAATAAATCTCAAATCAGTCATACAATACCATTAAAATCAGCAAACATGCATAAACTCTGCAGGTGATTACCAGAATAATACTTTAAATCTGTGACGACTAGAGTTAATGCAAGAGTTAGATAATACATAAGTTTGGCCAACTGGATAATACAAGATCTTAACCAATACATTATGATGGAGCTATAAATTCGCAGAATTATTCGGGCACATTTGGCGGCCATTTGGACACCAAACTTACATTAGCTTTCAGTGAAAATGATCAATGACTCTTTCCACATAACCCAGCAAATTATTCCCTCTTGAGTCTCTTCAATTTTTTGAAGGCACCAATTACTTCTGTTTCCATCACCTTTACAAGCAGTAAATTCCAGTTCACAACTGTTCTCTGCATAAACAAGCAGGCCCTGCAAATGGACTTGTTTCTTCTGCCCTTGAATCCTATTTACTGAAATTCAATAAAATAGAGTTAATGACGTTAAACTGTGCACTTTGAAATTTAAAAACAAATTGCACAACGTTCTTAGCAGGAAATTGTAGACACAACGACCTGCAGATACCAGTTTACAAAAAAAAAAGAAGTGCCAGAGTAACTCAGCGGGTCAGACACCATCTATGGGGAACATGGATGGGTGATATTTTGGGTCGGAATCCTTCTTGAAGAAGATGTTGCCTGACCCGTTGAGTTACTCCAGCACTTTCTTATAAAAAGGCAGTTTGAAATATCCTGAGAAACTAAGAAACTGGGGTGCCGTTTTAGACACTTGTGCAATCGCTGTCACTCCTGAGAACTTGCTGTATTTACACAGTGTGGATTTCACATGCACTAAAATGAAATTGTCTATGATAATTTCTTATCATAGATAATATAGGACTCAAGTGCCTGAATCCAAAACCTGAACAGCTGGTGGTAAATTGTAATTAAAACATAGATTTTGCCTCTTAAGTTATGAGAATCATGATCAATGATAAATCTGTTGGAACATTTAATAATTCCATTTCCATATTGGATTCTTGGATACCCTTATTATTTGTTTCAGAGAAAACCAATGAAATACACAAGAGAAATGGATTTTAAATATTTCTGACTTCTTTTTCTCAAAATCAGGCCAAGTTTCTATTCTGGAATTGAATAATGAACTTTTTCCATGAAAATAATTAAAACATTTTGGGCAAAATTTTAATTAAAATTTTAATTAAAAATATTAGGCATAACATTTGCACCATTGCTGATTTTTTTTAAAAATACTCACATATTATTTGGAATACCCCAGAGCAGACAATACCTGATAGTATTTTCATCACTTTCAAAAACTTGTGAGAAATACTCAGAACCAGTGCCAAATGTTGTGTTTTTTTCAATTTATCAACGTGATCAAAATTCCTGAACACTGACATTTAAGAAAAGAGTGACAGAAAGACCTGAATGTTTTTAACATCATTCATCTCCCTATATACTGTACAATCTTTGAAGTACTTTTTAAGTGTAAAAATACAGGAAATGTGACTGCCAATTGGCACTTCACCAACCTCCATGAATGAACCCAAGGCCCAACCTTGACCCACAGCCCAAACTATTTTACAGCCCAGGCATTACTTGGGCTTTCTAATCCTTAGCAATTAATCATAACCCTCTCACTTTCCACTCCATGCTGCATTGATTTAAATTCTGATGGCTTAGGCTTTCGTACTTCTTCACCTTTTCCCATTAATTGATTTGAATACCAGATCCAGCAAATGAAGACTTGCAAGAATCTTAAAGTGGACCAGAAACAAACATTATTTGCAACAGAGGTCAAATATTCTGAGGAGGATCGAACTAGTTGGAAATGCTACCTTGATTGTACAGAACAATAACTCTACTTGCAGAACAGTTGAAAACTGTACTTATCTATCTGGGCTGACAGGACTGCTTCGCATGAAATTATTCTACTGGTACCTCCTGAATGTTTTTGTGTTTTTTACTTTTTATGATTAGCACTAACTACAATAAACTGCAAAATTGAAAGTCGTCCATTGCATTAAATATCCTTCTGAATGTTCTGTAATCAAGGGAGTTGAAATTCTAGTGCAACTATGTGTCATATAAACACAAATGAGTGCTTAAAATAACGTTACCAGATGGGTTGCGATAACAATCATGTTGCAACGAGTCATTTTGTTTGTGAAGCTGTAAATAATACATTAATTCACTAATAAAGTGATTTTCTGTAGGATATATAATAAAATTAGTTTAAAAAAATTCAGACACAATTATGATTTGTTAGTCTTTACCTAACTTTTTGGTTGGCAGATTCATAAATCATTGAAATTATAGATTAATTAGCGTCTGGTTTTCCATTTGATCTCAATTTTATCGCTTCATTATTTTCATCTTCTTAATTGCTTTTTGTTTTTTCTCTCTCCGACAAGCTTAATTAAGCATCTGCTAAGGCAATCCAATTGTTTCTGTAATAAACAGAGTTTAACAAATGTAAATGAGTACTATGAAACATATGCCGTTAGAGGTTCACAATCTTCATTAACCAGGTTTTTTTTAAATAGTCTCAGCACAAATAAATAGTTTTGCAATCTCGATTAATCCATTGAGTTTCATCTCATATAAGCTTCTAAAATCTCAATTTAGTGTTGAGATTTAATGCCTTATTCAATTTTCAAAAGAGAGTAGGATTGTATTGTGTCTGACAGACTGATTAGTGAATAACATTAAAAAAACTTAAATAATCCATCCTAATTTCAGTTTAGAGAATTGAAAATGACATTTTTCAAAAAAGATAATTTATTTTTCACGCCTTGCTGATTTTGGCTTGTACTTCTGACTCAGAGTTTGAGCATGCCAGCAGGGCATTAGTTTCAGTCTTCACACTGCGGATTTTGTACTCTCAGCAAGTAATTGATGGAGCAGTGTGAAAGAATTGCATCCCTATTTCCCAAATGATCTGATGATCTTTTCAGCAGGGTATTTGTGTGAACTCAGGTTGATGGTTCCTGCTTTTCTTGGTCTGATTAAAGCAGGACTAAGACTGTAGACTTTACTTTTAGGCTGTACTTTAGACATCATAATGAACAACAAAAATGTTTTCTAAATATAAATATATAAAACCATACAATAAAAGGGCAAATACAAAAACAATGCCCTCAAAAGTCTATGTATTTCGCAGCTTATTTTAGATTGATGGACTTTCTTTATGATTGCATCAATGTGCTAGGTTCAGGACGGATCTTCAGAGATATGCATGCTAATGAATTTGTGGTTTTCCACTGACAATTGGACTTAAGATTACTGTCCTTTCACACAAAAACTCTTGTTGTCTACACTATGATTTAATGTGTCCCTTAGAACATACTCAAAAATTGGTTATCAAAAATGAGTTATCTGGTTTCAACAGAATTAAAGTTGGTTAAGCAGGTGGGGCTGAGGAATAGTTAGTGGAGTTTAATAATGATAAGTGCGGGATGATGGAGTTTGGGAAGCCAAACCAGGGCAGGTCCTTCACTGTGAATGGCAGGGCTCTGTGAGAGTTGTAGATCAGAGGGATCTCAGAGTGCAGGTACATAGTTCCTTGAAAGTGGTGTCACAGGTAGACAGGGTAGTCAAGAAGGCATCAGAGTTATGAATATAGAAGTTGGAAGGCTATGTTACAATTGTACAAGACATTGGTGAGTCCACATTTTGAGTGTTGTGTTCAGCTTTGGTCACCCTGTTATAGAAAATATGTTGTTAAGTTGGAAAGGGTGCAGAGAAGATTTTCAAGAACGTTGCCAAGACTTGAGGGCCTGAGCTATGGGGAGAGGTTGTGCAGGCTAGGACTTTATTCCATGGAGCGCAGGAGGATGAGGGGATTAAATAGGGTAATTGTACAGTGCCCTTTAACCAGAGTCAAGGAATCAAGAACCAAAGGTAATAGGTTTACGGTGAAGGGGGAAAGGTTTAATAGGAACCTGAAGGGCAACGTTTGGTGGGTGTATGGAGTGAGCTGCCAGAGGTGGTAGTTGAGGCAGGTATTATCACAAAGATAGACACAAAATGCTGGTCTCGACCCGAAACGTCACCCATTCCTTCTCTCCACAGATGCTGCCTGTCCTGTTGAGTTACTCCAGTATTTTGTGTCTATCTTCAGTTTAAACCAGCTGGTCGTTCCTACAGGTATTATCACAATGTTTAAAAAGCATTTGGACAGGTGCATGGATGGAATAGATTTAGAAGGATTTTGGATAAACACAGGCAAGTGGGACTAGAGTAAATGGGGTATGTTGGTCGGCCTGGGAAGTTCAGTCAAAGGGCCTATTTCCATGTTGTATGACTATGACTTTACTCTTGCAGCCTGGAATCTGATGGTTAGCAGCATTCATTTGAAGTCATCTCACTTTACTGTTTCAACTATTCTTACCATAGATTAGTAAGATTAAACGAGAACTTACCAGTTTGAAGTTTGATCTTTATTTTATGAGGAGTCGAGTTGAGGGACTACGTGAATAGAAGCCCGTACAGCCGTTGGTGCGTCAATCTTCAAAGCAGCGGAATGAATTCACAGCTAACAATGACTGAAGTATAATGGTAAGATGATAAAACTAGAACTACCAGATGAGATCTATGAGGGTGGGAGCGGAGGGCACGTAGTCCCTCAACTCGACTCCTCATAAAATAAAGATCAAACTTCAAACTGGTAAGTTCTCGTTTAATCTTACTATTTTACTTGGAGTCACGTGAGTGACTACGTGAGGACTTCAAAGCACTGTGAATTCACGCCGCAGACCGAAATCCAACGTTCACACTGCCTGGATTGACTCAAAAGTCGTTAACAATCAATCATGCATCAGTAATACATTTGTTAAATGAATAACAGTTTATTTACAAACAAATCATAACAAACCCCTCTAACTCAGGGGAAAAGTGTAACAGTACTGAAACCAGACTCAGCAAACACCCCGAGCCTTGAAATCGGCTTGTGATAAAACCTCTGAAAAGTTAGCTCACTGGACCATCCTGCGGCCGCGAGGATATGATCTATTGGCAGGTCCATCGCCCTTGCCGCGGAAGTTGATGCCGCCCTGGTGGAATGAGATTTGAATTTATCAGTATCAATTCCTGCACTTGCCAGGACCTGTTATAGCCACCTTGAAATCGTTTGCACTGACACCTTACTGTGTGGTTTTTTGTGACTAATAAACAAAGCCAACTCTGTTCCTCTCAGAGGTTTAGTAATCTCAATGTAACGAGATAAATGTGAGACTACACACAAGCGATCATCTGCGGGGTATGCTGAAAACACAATCTTACATCCTGTCATGCCTCTTCTATTATGTTTAAGCAAATCATAGACATAAAATATAATGGCATCTGCCGACACATGCATTCTATCTAGCCGTAGCTTTTGCAACGTTTGTACACGTTGAGCTGAAACCAACGCCATAAGCATGACCACCTTCATAGATAATTTGGCTATAGATAGGCTTGTAACCGGAGCCCACTGGCGAAGAACCATAAGAACCTCACTCACATTCCAAATACCGGCATACCTGGGTTTAGGAGGATTAGAATTGAAAAACTCCCTTCATGAATCGTGAAACTAACGGATGTGTCCCTACTGTATGCAATTTTATATTCATAGGTAAATAAGGAGACAGAGCACTTCTGGCTGAATTAATCGCACTGTAACTTAATTTTTGGTCAAAATAAAGAGTTGACAAAACTCCAATACGTCCGTGATCCATGCAGTGTGATATACAATATTCTGCTGTAGGCAGAATTGCTCCCACTTCCTTATATAGGTGATATATTGCTGCTGTGTACTATCCCTGCAGGCCAACGTGAGAATATCCACAGTCCGATGAGACAGTCCTCTCCCCAGGTATGGCCTCCCTAAAATCTGCAAATTAACAGATCAATACGATCATATAAAGGATGTTGATCCCCAGTGACTGGATTTACCAGTAGATTTTTATTCTTGGGCATAAGCATGTAAGGCTCCCTAGCCATTTGTAATACAACGGGAAACCATGCTTGTGTAGGCCAATCTGGCACTACCAATACCTCTGAAGCGGAGTCCTCCTTGATCTTTTGCAAACATCTGCTGATGAGACAGAATGGAGGAAATACATACACAAACATTCCTCCCCAATGCAGCGAAAACGCATCCACTGCTACTGCCCCAATATCTGGTTCCCATGAAACATATCTAGGTAACTGATGATTTAATCGAGATGCAAATAAGTCAATATCTGTCAATCCATACTGAACAATCATTTGGTTAAATACATCCTGATTTAACATCCATTCAATGTTGTTATTAAACTGACGTGACCTAGTGTCAGCTACCGTGTTGAACCTTCCTGGCAAATAAAGTGCTGAAAGCCAGATATTTTGGTCAATACACCAGCTCCAAATCTGATTAGCCAGTCTATCACAAGACTGTGACTTAACTCCACCCTTGTGGTTTACATATGCCACTGCTGTGGTGTTGTCAATCTGAACCTGCCTATGCAGATCCCTCCTTGTAGAACAATAAGCTTTGAGCCCATACCAGGTGCACAACAACTCTAAATAATTAATCCCTCTTAATTGAAGAAGCGATGTCTCATCCACATTCCATCTGCCTCCACAATTAGAAGACATATCTGTTGCACCCCAACCCAGTGCACTTACATCAGTCTGTAATATCAGTGACGGTGGTTCCACCAAAGCCTTCCTAAACTTTTTGAAACATGTACTATCCACCATTGTATGTCAGCAATCGCCCCAGCTGACAACTGCATAGGCCTATCAAAATGGCCCCTTTGTATTCTCAGTGCCTGTTCCTTTGATGGTTGTAATTGTTGATAATGCAGAGGACCATACTGCACAGCTGGAAATGCTGCAACAAACTTCCCAATTAAACTGGCTACTTGTCTAATCGAAGGCCGTTGTTCTCCAACGAGATTAACACAGTCCTCAATTAACTGATTCACTTTATCCCTGGGCAAAGTTACCAACATGTGATTGGAATTAATGGTAAATCCCAGATAATCAATAATTTGGACTGGTGATAATTTAGATTTATCTGGGTGAATTACAAATCCCATTTGTTCAAAAGTGATTTTAACAACTGAAACTGATGATTGAGTTTCAGCATGAGTCTTTCCAACAATCAGAATATCATCTAAATAGGCCATTACCACATGCCCCTGAGCTCTAAGTAATGCTAACACAGGTTTTACCAATTTAGTAAATAATCTAGGAGCTGAAGTTAATCCATTCGGCAATGCCCTGAATTGCCACAGCTCAGTCATCCAAATAAATTTCAAATATCTTCTATCATCACCATGAATAGACACTGTGTAATACGCATTCTTTAAATCAATGGTTGCCATATAATACCCTTTGGACACTAGATGTTTGCCCGTGGTAAAGGTCTCCATTTTGAAATGCCTATAACAAACAAATTTGTTCAAACTCGATAAATCCAGAATAATTCTACATCCCCCAGTCTTTTTAGATCTGGGAAATATACTTGACAGAAATTGTTGACTTTGATAGACAGAAGGCTCAATTACCCCTTTCTTATGTAACGACTGAATCTCTGCTTGAATAAGCACATTTTCCTCATCTGAAAAAATAAGTTTACGACTAGGAAAATGTTGATTAGGTAGACTGTCCTTAGAGTAAAATTCAATTTTTCACCCCTTCAATACTACTAAGTATGAACAAATCTGATGTCAACTGCTGCCATTGTTTGAGAAACAATTTTAACCTTCCCCAATTTGAACAGGAACATCAGTTAATTCATCGTCTGTCAATGTTATATTCCTTACCTGCATCTTTCCTTGCGGACCTTGTTGTCCTCGACTTCTTGTAGA
Source organism: Okamejei kenojei (assembly GCA_035221665.1). Classification (NCBI taxonomy): domain Eukaryota; kingdom Metazoa; phylum Chordata; class Chondrichthyes; order Rajiformes; family Rajidae; genus Okamejei; species Okamejei kenojei. The sequence continues at coordinate 13,730,686 of CM069149.1, read as the reverse complement.
GAACCCTTTTTGCCTTGCTTGCCAGCTGGCTTAATGAGGGCCATGGTTTTAACAACCTCATGACAGTCTTTGACCCTTTTTGCAAGGTTACCACCAAACAACAGATTTTGTGGTAGTACACTGGTCGATTTGCACAAACTCGCCAAATTCGGATTAGCACTGGCCTAATAGCGGCCCTCCCGATATTATTAATTTCAAAATGCATTACAAAGTAATCCCAGTTCATCCTGGTGTGCTTCAACCATATTGCTTGTATCAATAACTTTCACCACAGCTGTAATACCTGCTGACAACAGGTTAAGCACTTTTTAAAATCTTCATCTCCTGGGCCCTAGCAGGCATACCCATCTATGACCAAATTTGGTGATTATCCACCGGTACCTTCAGGAGATCACAATTAACAGGAGCTTTATAGTTTTTTGCTACTTCATCCATAGCTAGCTCCTGTAACTGGTGGGAGAGCATATACTGAATTGCTTCGGCCAATTCTACATCAATCGCCTCTCCTGCCTCTCTACGCTCAGCAAACTTCCCAGCAATGTTCGGAATTACCTCCAACCGAACTCCTTTACTGCTCTCCCCCAGCATAGAATCAGTGTCAGCAAACTGCACTGATAGAACATCCTCCTCACAGGCAGGATAGTTCTGCAGCCCTGAAACAGGTGCTGCTAGCACAAGCTCTCCATCAGCCTGGCTTGGGCACCACTCCTCCTCACGGAGCTGGTCCCTGTCGAGCATTCTTTTGTAATAGAATCTCGACGTGGGAGAGCAGTGAGCAAACGGACTCTCCTATGGAGGGTATAACCTCCAGGCCCGACTCATCTACGGGCCACAGAGACTTGCCAGTGGCCTTCCGCCCTACTGGCAAGCCTCCACTGCCCCCCGGCAGTGGGTCCGCAACCACTGGCTGTGTAGCCAGCACCGGACCAGGTGTACCAGACGAGTCTCCATCCTCAACACTCTCCTGGCCACTTTTCCTTTCTACCCCCGGAGCTCCTCGCCGACACCTTCTTCACTTTCTGCAACATATCTACAAGACTCCAAACCGTCGCAGAGTATGTTTTTAAAAAACCTTACCTCCGTTTAAACTTACCGCTCGGAGGAGCGCTGCTGCTCCAACCGGCCGACTGCACCAACGTCTGACGTCATGACGCACCAACGGCTGTACGGGCTTCTATTCACGTAGTCACTCACGTGACTTTGAAGTAAAATTGGCTGCAGGGTTTGCATGTGGAAGCGTGGCCTTCTGGGGGAAAAGGTACACACCTCTCCCAATAATCATTTAGCACATTGAAATCATTCATATATCTGTATGATATGTGGTTATTTTATATATCCCTCTAAAAAGTGTCAAATTAAAAATCCTGACATCGTGGGATGCATCACAAAATGGTTTGGGAACAGCTCCATCCAAGACCACAAGAAACTGCAGAGAATTGTGGACGCAGCTCAGAACATCACACAAATCAACCTCCCTTCTATTGACTCCATCTACACTTCACGCTGCCTCGGCAAGGCCACCAGCATTATCAAAGTTGCACCCTGGCCACTCCCTCATCTCCCTTCTCCCATCAGGTAAGAGGTACAGAAGTGTGAAAATGCACACCTCCAGATACAGGGACAGTTTCTTCCCAGCAGTTATCAGCCATTAGAGAGTGGTCCTGAGAGACCTTGGGACTTTGCTAGACTTTATATTGCACTAAATGCTATTCCCTTTATCATATATCTGTACACTCAATTGTAAGCATCTATCGCAACAAAAGCTTTTCACTAACCTCGGTACGCGTGATAATAAACTAAAGTAAACAGCAATCTGGAGATGTGTTAATCGTTTATGTATTATGAATTATGTATTTGCATGACAGATCCATGCAGCCCATTCATAATCCCATGTTTATTCTCTTGTTGGAAAAAAATCAACACATTCTTTGTGAAACCCCAGTCTTTTATTCCTGGAGTAACTCAGCAGGACAGCAGCCTTTCTAGAGAGAAGGAATGGGTGATGTTTCGGGTCGAGACCCTTCATCAGACTGGTTAGGGATAAGGGAAACAAGAGATATACGTGGTGATGTGGGGAGATAAAGAACAATGATTTAAAGAAATGCAAAAAAGTAACAATGATAAAGGAAACAGGTCTTTGTTAGCTGTTTGTAAGGTGAAAATGAGAAACTAGTGCGACTTGGTTGTGGGAGGGATAGAGAGAGAGGGAATGCCGGAGCTACCTGAAGTAAGAAAAATCAAAATTCATACCACTGGGCAGCAAGCTGCACAGAGGCCAATTCTATCTACAGTCCACAACTGTTGGATAAAAGAAGAAGTAAAAGGAAAAAATATTTGTCTGCACAATGCTTTGAATTGAATTATGGTGTACATAAAATCAAATTATAGATGAAAATGAAAAATGTTATTTGGGATATCTAACTTAGCCACCCAGCCAAGTCTAATGGTGCCCTTTAACAATCCATGGTGTTTTTTTAAGCAGTTTCAGTTGTTTGTTACTTGCAGGAATCTATTGTAAGTTTCATTCCAAACAATGTTCACTTCATGGGCAAAGGTGAACTTTCTGATATGAGAGTTACATTTTCCTTTCTTGTGTGTCTCACTGACCTAAGTCACAGTTTAGTTCAATTTTTTTCTGGATTTACTAACAAGATTGTATTGTTATAATGATGATTGTAATCTGTTGCCTTTAAATGGATTCCCAGTGGAAAAATTTAAATCACTGTTTCTATGGCATGAGAATGATTATGGCATGAGGTGCGGCCTCAAAGTAAGCTCTTTTGAGATAAGACAACCCAGATCCCCATGACTTAGAAAGGACAAAAAGTGCTGGAGCAACTCAACAGGTCTGGGTAATATGGATATGTGACATTTCAGGTCGAGATCATTCTTCAGACTTCAGTTCTTTGGTGTATTAACGAGTATCACAGTTCTTTGTTTCTATGCATCCCCATAACTTGGTTTAGTTTTATTGTTGTCGTATGTTCCAAGTATGTACAATGAAAAGCTTTGTTTTTAGTTAAGTTAAATTCGTACAATAGATAGAGCAAAGGAGAAGATACAGAATGCGTAATGTAGTTCTCAGCATCGTAGTGCATCAGTGCCATAGACAAAATCCAATGTCCACAATGGGGTGGAGGTGAAATGAACAGTACCCTAGCCTATAGAGGGACCAGTCACAAGCCTGATAACAAAGGAGAAAAAACTGCTCCAAAATCTCAGGCTCCAGGAAATAGTTTTCTGATTCTTCTTCAATGAACATACTTAAACTGAACAGGCCCCACTGAATTAAGTTAAGCATGACATACTTGTGCTGTGACATTTTAGATTTACTAATAGTGAATGATTAGAATATGAAAGATAGCAATATAGTAGCCTCCCATCTTTATTGGTCTTAAATCAATTTTTGTTTCAACTACTCTTATTTACCATTCCCAGAATGAAAGCAAATAAAATCTATAGTCCTTCTACACAGCCAATAGTTGATGAATTCCCAACCCAAAATATCACCTATCCATGTTCCCCAGAGATGCTGACTGACCCACTGCGTTACTCCAGCACTTTGTGTTTTTCTGTGTAAACCAGCATTTGCAGTTCCTTGTGTCTACATGGATTATGAGGAAATGAGTGGAGAATTGGATTGGGATTGCTATGAGCTCGCATAGTCTTAATAGGCCGAATGGCCTTAGTTTAATTTAGTTTAGTTTAGAGATACAACGCGGGAACAGGTCCTTCAGCCCACCAAGTCCACATCCACCAGCGACCCCTGCACATTAACACTATCCTACACACGCTAGGGACAGTTTTTACACTTATATCAAGCCAATTTGCCCACATACTTGTACATCTTTGGAGTGTGGGAGGAAACCAAAGATCTCCGAGAAAACCATGGGGATAATGTAAAAACGCCGTAGAGTCGGGATCGCATCCGATGCTGTGAGGCAGCAGCTCTACTGCTGCACCACCATGCCGCCTTCTTCAACATCATAAGAAAAATGATATTTTCTTTCAAGGATAATTCCATCATGATTTTTTTCTTAGTTTAGATCCTTTTAGTGTGCTGTGGCTTTTCAGAAACCTTATGTCTTGAGCCACCTAGTGGTGTTACCGTCAGTACTGGAGTATTTCCTTAATATCTTTGTTTATATACAATATGTTTTTCTTAACTTAATCAATTGCAAACAGAAAGGTTGCAATTCCACTGACTTTGAATATTGAGTGGATTCATGAAATAAAATCTTGACACAAATATAAAGATTTGAACAATTTATTATTTTCCAATGTTGTTTCACATATGGGAATTGGGGGATGAATGCAAAACAAAGATAATCTTCAATGTGCCGAGGACACAAAATGCTGGAGTAACTCAACGGGACGGCAGCATCTCTGGATGGAAAGAATGGGTGAAGTTTCGGGTCGAGATGCTTCTTCTGCTGCCTTACAGCATCGGATGCGATCCCGGCTCTACGGTGTTTGTACATTCTCCTCATGATCACATCGGTTTTCTCGGAGATCTTTGGTTTCTTCCCACACTCCAAAGATGCTGTACTCACTCTATACTCATGACTGCGTAGCCGGTCATAGTGCGAACACCATCATCAAGTTCGCTGACGACACCACTGTTGTGGGACATATCACTGATGGGGATGAGTCAGAGTACAGAAGAGAGATCGAGCGACTGTCCATATGGTACCAGCACAACAACCTGGCCCTCAACACCAGCAAAACCAAGGAACTGATTGTGGACTTTGGAAGGAGTAGGATGGGGACCCACAGTCCTGTTTATATCAATGGGTCGATGGTTGAAAGGGTCAAGAGCTTCAAATTCCTGGGCATGCACATCTGTGAAGATCTTTCCTGGTCCGAGATCACAGATGCAATTATTAAGAAAGCTCATCAGCGCCTCTACTTCCTGAGAAGATTACAGAGAGTCGGTCTGTCAAGGAGGACTCTCTCTAACTTCTACAGGTGTACAGTAGAGAGCTTGCTGACCGGTTGCATCGTTGCTTGGTTCAGCAACTTCAGCGCCCTGGAGAGGAAAAGACTACAAAAGGTAGTAAACACTGCCCAGTCCATCATCGGCTCTGACCTTCCTTCCATCGAGGGGATCTACCACAGTCGCTGTCTCAAAAAGGCTGGCAGCATCATCACGGACACACACCTCCCTGGCCACACACTCATCTCCCTGCTACCTTCGGGTAGAAGGTACAGGAGCCTGAGGACTGCAACAACCCGGTTCAGGAATAGCTACTTCCCCACAGCCATCAGGCTATTAAACTTGGCTCGGACAAAACTCTGAACATTAATACCGCTCCATCTGTTATTTGCACTTTATCAATCTATTCATTCATGTGTGTATTTACGTATATAATTGTAGTCAATGCCTACTATGTTCTGTTGTGCTATGCAAAGAAATAATTTCATTGTCCTGTCAGGGACACATGACAATAAACTATTTTGACTTGACTTTGACTTGACTTCTTCTGTCGTTTTTCATCTACAATTGAAACTAGCAAAACATTAAACTACAACTATATTTTAAAAAATGTCACATACCTGTTCAAATGCAAAATGATGTTGTTGGCTAGATGCTATTATTGACAATGCAACATTGCTTATTTGTAAGAGGTTACCACTTTGTGTAAACACTTTCTTTTTATTTAACCAATACAGCCCCGTCGCACACACACGCATCAAGTTAATATTTCAATACTAGACTAAGTGGGACCCATTGGGTCCCATGTTCACACAGGAGGGCTGGTATTCCATCTCTCCACCAATTCCAATATTGGTGGCCAGTGGGTGGGGGGGGGGGGGCTTTCTGGAATGCTAGTATGGGTATTGTGGGCTGAAGGGACTGGTTTCCAGAGGGCTAGTAGAAACATAAAAGCATAGAAAATAGTATGGACATTGTGGGCCAAATGGATTCTTGGGGTGGCTGCTCAGTCACTGAAGCCTGATGTGCTGGCAGCTCACTCACGGCTGGTGGGCTAGCAGTTGACTCATGGTTATTCTTTGAAATTCCATTTCAAGCAGGGTGAAACCACCATAAAACCACACAAAACACCACATAAACACCACAGTGTGTTCAGTTCATTTACTGTTCAGACAGGCGTGACCTCGCCCTCCCCCCATATTGCAGAGACTGAGCCACACACACACTTCTGGGTTTTATAATCCCTGCCCCCTCCCACCGGAAGGGGCGTGGCCTTCATGGTGTGATTGACAGGAGAGATTCTCAACCTGATGAGCGGAGGGGGACTGAGTAAGATGGCCAAAAATCACGGCCGTAAGTGGTAGCATTTTATCTAAAATCAATATACAGTGCAAACAGGAAGTTGTCAAGTTTAGACCAACAACCAGTTGCAGTGCAGCATTTCTAAGCAACCCCCACAAACAACCAGTTGCAGTGCAGCTTTTCAAAGCACCCCCCACCATCAACCAGTTGCAGGGCAGCGTTTCAAGGCAACCCCCACCAACAACCATTTGCAGTGCAGCATTTCAAAGCAACCCCCACCAACAACCATTTGTAGTGCAGCATTTCAAAGCAACCCCCACCAACATCCAATTGCAGTGCAGCATTTCAAAGCAACCCCCACCAATAACCATTTGCAGTGCAGCGTTTCAAAGCAACCACATTTTCATTTTCAAACTACATTAAGGGCACTCATAGTTGAGAAGACATGTGTTCAGTGTTATTCACAGCTCAGAGAGACGTGACCCTCTCGCTTCCTCCATCTTGCAGAGACTGAGTGAGGCACAACACTTCCCGGTTTTATAGTCCCTCCCCCCTCCCACTAGGAGAGGCAGCAGAGAGAATCTCAACATTTTTAAAACATTAATAACTCTTTTATTTTTCATCACTGGGGAAAATCCTCTTGTCCTGCACAGCGGAGGGGGACTCTGAGTAAAATGGCCAAAAATCACAGCCGTAAGTGGAAACATTTTTTTCTAAAATCACGAAACAGAAAAACAGGAAGTGGTCAAGATCTTGCTTTTAGTAATATAGATAACTGTGCCGTCGCTCTTGAGCACACACGAGTTAACCACCAACTGCCAAATCCTTTGTTCTCTAACCCCAATGAGGCCCGCCCCCTGACAGTATGATTGGTCGGTCCAGATCATGCCCAGTCAACGCGAGAGTTCGAGCCCGACCAACGAGGGTTCAATACCAAAATGGCCCCACCTGCCACAAGATAACTATTGATATATTTGGTTATTATAACAGTAGGAAAAAATCTAACCCTGCAGTAGACATCCTAAAGCTACACCAAAAAATAAGTTCAGATTAACAACATAAACCAAAATCCACTGTAGTTGCAAAAGCATTGCCAATTTTTTATTCACACAATGCGTGCCATTTCCGAGGCAGATTAAAGTTAATCAGGAAGTGAAATAAATTGGTTCCCCTTTTCAAAAGGCGATATAATCAAATAAACTGTATTTGAAATTACACAATCAATAAATGACGTTAATATACAGCTGTAAATTCAACCTGCAATGATTTCATGCAATCTATTACTCTTTTCCAGCATTAAACTGTTCACTGAAATCTCCATTTAACATATCTGGTCGCTATTCCAGTCATCAGCATTTTTAAGTATGCCTCAAAGACATTTAGTCTCACTTTTCATTCTAAGCTGTTGCCAGAGCAAATTGTGCTTATGACTTTGAATATAGTGCATTGTATATTCTGGACCAACATATGTGTCACCTGGATGTATAAATATCTATATATAACTTAGCACAGATACTAATGATATCACTATCTGCAATACATTGGAACATTGATAGATACCATAAATGTAATTGCAATCACCATTAATTTGGTTCTTATTTAAAGCTCCCAATATTTGTGCATCTACTTGCACATTGCCTTACTTCTTGACTTTCATTTGGTTCACTGTTCACACCAGACTGTGCTTCTTTTCCTGCTGTCATATTGTAAGTCTGTAGGTCATCTCCACTGACTTTTCCTTTCTGGATCGCCCCCTTGTTGTTGAACCGTAATGTGTCTTTTTCAGTTTATGGAAATTTTGGGTGTGCTGCATTGGGTTGACACAGATAGGTCTCGCGGCGATGGGGCCTCGGTGGTGGAGAAGCCTCGTGGCGGCGGCGAAACCTCGCGGGTCGACCTGCAGATGATGAAGGCATGGGGGAACCACCGTGAGATGGGGGGGGGGGGGGGGGGGGGGGGGGAACAATGGAGGAACATGAGGGAGGGGGAGGGGAAACAATGAACAATGGAGGACCCGGCTTAGGGGGACCTTGTAACTTTGTCAGCACCGCTTACAGGCGGCTCTTTGCATACCCTGAGTATGCAAGCAAAGCATTTCACTGTTCCTTGTCACATGTGACAATAAATTATTCCATTCCCTGTGCTGTAATCAGAGGATCCTCAGGACAAATGATAGAAGCATATACATAGCAATGTTCAAGAGGCATTTCGATGATGCATGAGCATGCAGGGAATAGAGAGATACATAAGCAGGTAAATTGGATTAGATTAATTTGTCATCATAGTCGGCACAGACATGTGGATACAGATTAGTTTAATATAATATACACCAAGGTGCAATTACATTCCTTGACTCCTTTCTGGATTTGATCCTGAAGCCTTCTCTGCACTATTTGAATACATTTTAGTTTAGTTTAGTTTAGTTTAGTTTAGTTTAGTTTAGTTTAGTTTAGAGATACAACGTGGAAACAGGCCGTTCAACCCACCGAGTCCGTGCCAACCAGCGATCCCTGCACACTAACACTATCCCACACTCGGGACAATTTACAATTTTACCAAGTCCATTAGCTTAGAAACCTGTACGTCTTTGGAGTGTGGGATGAAACCGGAGCACACGAAGTAAACCCACGCAGGTCACGGGGAGAACATTAAAACTCCGTCCAGACAGCACCTGTAGCCAGGATCGGACTTGGGTCTCTGGTGCTGTGAGGCAGTAACTATACCGCTGCACCACTGTACCACCTAATGTTTTAGCACCATTGATCACAAGATGTGGATGCGAACAGATCACCTTTGCTGAATGCAGATTTCCTTGTTCAATCATTCACAAACATTACATTCTGGACACAATAAACCAACTGTTTATGTTAATTTTAATTTGCATTGATAAAATATCAGTTAGTTTTAATTTGTTTGCTTTAAATTTCATTTTGATCCAATGAAAGTTGTGTTGTAAGAACCCCCATGTTCAGGAACGAAATAATGCGAGGTGCTGTAGAAACAGTCGGTTGAGCAGCATCTGTGGTGGGAAAGAATTGTAGACATTTTGGGTTGGGTCTCTGCATAAACTTTTATGGGGCAGTGTTGATATCAATCAGGCGCCTGTTAAATTGTTAGACGAAGCACTCATTTAAGTCACATTTTTTGTTAAATCAAGCGAAGAGATAAATAGGAACTAAAATCAAGGATGCCAATTACTGAGCGTTGTTTAGTTTTGAGATACAGCGCGGAAACACGCCCTTCAGCCCACCGAGATCGCACTGACCAGTAATCCCCGCATATTAACACTATCCTACACAGACTAAGGACAATTTACATTTATACCAAACCAACTCACCAACAAACCTGCAGGTTTCTTGGAGCGTGGGAGGAAACTGAAGAGTTCGGAGAAAACCCATGCAGGTCATGGGGAGTATGTGCAAACTCTGTACAGATAGCACCCGTAGTCAGGATCGAACCCGGGACCCGGGACTCTGGCGCTGTAAGGCAGTAACTCTACCACTGCGCCACCATGCGGGTGGCTGAGTGGGTTTATAAAAAGCTTGTCCGGGGTATCCATGCAACAACATTTAATCAGGAAAGGCAGGAGAAGGCTGACACCAAGTGGAAGAGGAACTGTACAAACACAATGGCAGTTGAGGGAAGTCAGAAGAAAGAGATGTCATTGAGAAGTAAATTGCAAACGAGAACTACCTGAGGAGGAAGCAAACCACAAGACTGATTCAGTAATGGGGATGGGGTGGAGAAGAGAGAATGAGCTGCCAGATGTAAGTGAGAATGGAAGGGAAACAATGTGACAGGAAATCCATACTAGTGGAGTTTTGTGCAGACTTGAATAGCAGCCATGGAAAATATGCGCAAACCTGCACAAATTTACCACCTACACCGATGTCCTTCTATAACGACAGGAAGAATTTTAATGCTCTGAAGAGCATGACAAGACATGATAATCAGGGCTGGTGTAAAGTTTACCAACACTCATTAAGTAAGTTCCTATGCCCCTTTGTTGACTCATTCACTGTATCATGTAATATCATGGCGCTGAAGAACACTGTAGTCCTCTTTTTGAAATAACATTTTTGAACTACAAGGAAAAGTTAAAAGTAAATACTGGGCACTCAAAGGCAGGGCAGGTACCAAATGACCGGAGGGACTTGGAGGGACTCAGTAATTGGTAGATAGGGCTATTAAAAAGAAGACACCCTCCATCCCCAGCACCATCAGCAATTGTTATTCACTGCACAAGTTGTTGTGAAGACATTTTCAGAAGCAAATGTATATTCAGTCTCTGCCTGTCAACCCAGAAAGCTGCTGGGAGTGAGATTTATGAACAAAAGTAATGAAGTTGATCACAAACCATCTCAAATTTGTTCAGCTCTGTTTCGTTCCAAAAATTAGACACAATATAAGTTTTTAATCAGGATGGAATGAGACTCGCTATTTTCCAAAGCCTTCTTAAAAGACTATTAAACTGAGTTACAGGTTAACCTTTTAGTTTATCTGTTCTTAATGCACTGTGTGATGAAGGTTATTCCAGCAAGGTGCTTCCACCAGTAATACAGGAGTCATTGGACTCAAATATTTAATCGTAGTCTAGTAACGTGTGCAAAAACTACCATTCACTATCAATGTTGACAAGAGGCATCAGAGGTGAAGGCCACAATCAGCTTGACTAACATGGGCAAAGCAGACTCTTGGATAGAGGAATCATCACATGAGGCCACATAAACTCATGGCATCCGCAAAGACAATATTTACACTCTCTGCCCTTTAAATAGTTTCAAATGGTATCCAGAGCAATGAACTTTGTCCAATGAGTAATGGGTTGAAAACATGGCATATCATATGTTTATCAATCTTTGTCAAAGTAAGGAATATTGGTGCTGCTTTACATTGATTAATTTAGTTTATTGTCACTTGTACCGAGGTGCAGTAAAAAGCTTTTGTTGACTGCTAACCGGTCTGCGGAAATACCATACATGTTTACAATCGAGCCATTCACAGATACAGGATAAAGGAAATCACAATTAGTGCAAGATCAAATCCAGTAAAGTCTAATTAAAGATAGTGCGAGGGTCTCCAATGAAGTAGATAGTACTGTAGCTCAGGACTGCTTGCTAGTTGTTAGGATGATTCATTTGCCTGATAACAGCTGGGAAGAAACTGTCCCTGTTTCATATCCTAAGGACTCCTGAGTCACCTGTAAAATTAAGTAGAAGCTCTAATTTCAAAAAGCTGTTCCAGCCTGATTGTAAAGATCCAAATACCAGCCATTTTAATTTAGGAACAGTTACTGTTAATTATAGCTGATTTTGTGCTTAGATTCTCTTACAAGTTCAAGAAACTGGGTTGGATTTCTTTCCTATAAGACTGTTACTAACAACAAAGATATTTCTGTCTGGACTGTTGAAACATGATGCTCTGTGGTGAGCCACTGTCGACCCATTTTAATAAAAAAAATACATCTATTGATGCTCCTGAACACATCATCAGTGATATAACCTAGGGTCATTGGGCGTTTCGGATGTTTCAACATCAGGCACTCTCACCCAGACAACCCAGTCATGGTTGATCAGACCACGACTTGTGTTCAGGTGGCATTCGCTCCTCCCCATGGATCCCCTCTCCTGATCCAGAGCCATCTAAAGGCTCTCTCTGCTGCCTCTGTGGTGTTCGTGATGGCTCTTCTCCTCTCCACTCCGTTGATGCCCAGTGCACTCAAGGCTTTGTAGAGTGATTGCCCTGCAAAACCTCTGCAGCCAACCTCAATGGGCATACACCTTGCCTTCCAGCCCTGCTTACGGCAGTCTATGACCAGCACTTCATACTTGGTCTTCTTCCTCTCGTGGGCCTCCTCCAGATGGTCCTCCCACGGCACTGTCAGTTCCAACAAGACTATGTTTTTGGTCGCATCTGAGACCAGGTGGGTGTCTGGCCTCGGGGTGATATACAAATATAGCTGTCCAAATTCATATCTATAAAACAAATTTCAAACCAGTCTGCTCAGTCACGTAAGAACATCATTAACCTGAAGGTTAAATCAAAGAAATCTGATCTCAGCTTTGTACCTCCTCTTATAGACAGCAACCTTGTGCAAATTCCACAGTGATGTGACTCAAACTGTGCGACATACACAAATCTTCAAAAGAAAATAGTTAATTCACAACCGAGTGTGGTTGAGAATTCCAGAGGTTCATCATCCTCTGCGTGACAATTCTATCATAATATCACAGTATTGTGATTTCCTGCACAATTCAGTTTTAAATAAAAGCTCCCAAATCTCATATTAATGTGCCCTTGCTTGAGATTCTCCTACAAATCTTAACATTGACCTCAGGAACAGCAACCTGTGCAGAACAATACGGTCTAGAGGCAACCTCATTCTTACTGTGATCCATAGTCAGAGAGTTAGAGTTATTAGTTATACAGCATGGAAACAGGTCTTCGGCCCAACTTGCCCATGGCAACAAAGATGTTTACACTAGTCCCACCTGCCCACATTTGGCCCATATCTTCCTAAACCTTTCGTATCTATGTACCTGTATCTGTCCAAGTGTCTTTTAAATGTTGTTATATACCTGCTTCAAGTTAGTTTACTTTTGTTTAGAGATACAGCGCTGAAACAGGCCTTTCAGCTCACCGAGTCCGTGCCGACCAGCGTTTCCCACACACTAACACTATCTTACACACACTATGGACAATTTACACACACAGCAAGCCAATTAACCTACAAGCCTGCACGTCTTTGGAGTGTGGGAGAAAACCGAAGATCTTGGAGAAAATCCATGTAGGTCACGGGGAGTACGTACAAACTCCGTGCAGACAACATCCGTAGTTGGGATCGAACCCGAGTCTCCGGCGCTGCAACCACTGTAAGGCAGCAACTCTATAGCTGCACCACCGTGTCGCCCGTTCTCGGAGTGTGCTTCTAGATATCAACGATATCAAGCGCAGTCTGGGTGATTGTTTCGCTGACCACTTACACTCAGTATGCCTTGTGGCCTGCACGATCTCCTGCTTGCCTACATTTTAACTCCCATTCCCATACTGACCTTCCTGTCCTGGGCCTCCTCCACTGTCAGAGGGTGGACACACACAAAATGGAGGAACAGCACCTCGTATTTTATTTGGGCAGTTTACAACCCAGAGGTATGAATGTTGATTTTTCTTATTTCAAGTAACCCCTGTATTCCATGCCCCCATCCCCCATGCTACTTGTCCTATTAGTTCCATTGTTCACATCCTTATATCTCTTCATTGTCACCTCTTCCCCAGGCAACAGTAGTCCATTATGGTCTCCACCCTTTCTAAAAGCCCTGATTTGTTCTAGCCTTTCCCTGCCTCCAGTTCCCTTCCCTCTACTTCCAGTCTGAAGATGGGATCTGTCCTGAAATGTCACTCATTCTTTTTTCGAGAGATGCTGCCTGACCTGCCTCAATTGGCTCCTCTTGCAGCTCGTTCCATGTACCTACCACCCTCCATGTGAAAACAAGAGAACAAATGTGTGTATACCAGGCAGTAACAGAGTAGGTTTTGTTGTGATTTCCTTTGTGATTGACTGACCCCCTTAACACTCACTGGAAAAGCTCAAACATGCAGAGTCGGTGCCAAAGATAGACACAACGTGCTGGAGTAACTCAGCAGGACAGGCAGCATCTCTGGAGAGAAGGAATGGGTGACGTTTCTGCAGACTGGTTAGGGATAAGGGGTTCCTTGCATTTTACCTAAAATAAGCCACATTACCTGAAAAACCTTAAATAAAACAAGCTGTTACATTGTGCAGCCTAGATAATAATTTCAATATTTATTATTCATCTATTACTGACCTCAGCTGAAATATTACATTGAAACATTATTTGAATTTGAATCGAATTGTGGCAGAAATTATTGCCTCTCCAAACATTCAGGATAAGGAAGGAACCTTTCTTCCCAATTCAGATTGGAGATCTGATGTAACATGGTACAAAAACATGAATTAGAAGCAAGCTGTTATCCTTCACGTTTGCTCTGCCATTTATTGAGATCATGACTGATCTGATTGTAATTCAACCACTTGTTCTCATCCATCACCTAATTTATAGTTGTGTAAGAGGGAACTGCAGATTCTGGTTAATTAGAAGATAGACACAAAAAGTTGGAGTAACTCAGCGGGACAGGAATCGGGCCGAGACCCTTCTTCAGGCTGATTAGGGATAAGTGAATCAAGACTCAAGTCGCACTAGTGCCTCATTTTCTCCCGACAAACAGCTTACAATGGCCTGTTTCCTTTCCCATTGTTACTTTTTTGCATATCTTTAATTCATTGTTCTTTATCTCTCCACATCATCGTCTATATCTCTCGTTTCCCTTATCCCTAACCAGTCTGCAGAAACGTCTCCCATTCCTTCTCTCCAAGAGATGCTGCCTGTCCCACTGAGGTACTCCAGCTTATTTATAGTTGCTGCTTCCACTGACCTTTGAAGAATTCTAAAGACTCACAGTCCTTTGAAAGTAACATTTTTTCCCTCAGTTCTTGTTTTAAATGGGAAACCATTCCGTTAAAACAGTGATCCATTCTCCATCAAGAGGAAACATCCTCTCCACTTTCAGTTATGCTTTTATCAATCAAGTTTTCTCTTATTCTTCCACACTCCAGCAAATATAAGCCTACCTTGTCCAATCATTTGTCACAAGGGAACCCGCCTAATCCATGCCTTGGGTGAGTAATCTTTCTCTAAACAAAGAGACCAATACTGCACACAGATCTCCAGAAATGGTCTCGGACCAATTCCTTTTCCACACTGTTGCTGTTCAACTCACTGAGTTCCTCGAATAGATTGTATGTTGCTCACTACTTTTCAAAGAACCCCTTCAACTATAACATTCCATTAGCATTCCTGGACATGTACATGTATAAAGGTATATTAGATCTCTCCATGTTTCAGAGCTCTGTATTCTCTCATCGTTTGTATAATAATCTTGTTTTATTACTTTTTTTTCTGGCAAAATGGACAAATTTACATCCCCCACTTTATGCTCCATTTTCCAGATCATTGCCCTCATACTCATTGTCTTCATAGTCACCACTTGTCCTCATCGCAATTTACTTTTCTATCAATCTAAGTACCATCAACAAATTTATCAACTATTCTTTCATACGTCATTTATATAAATTGTAAAAAGTTGAGGGACCGGCACATATCTTAAAGGGCCTGTCCCACTTTGGCAATTTTTCAGCAGGACTGCCGGCAACTGTCAATTTCACGGCACTTGCCTCAAAAACAGGAACTGGGTGATCAAACCTGCCGACAAGGGAGGTGCCGTGGTAGTCTGGCGCGTTGATCTCTACAAGGCTGAGGCCAAGCGCCAGCTCTCAGACACCTCCTCCTACTTATCCTTGGACCATGACCCCATGGACAAGCACCAGGCCACTATCTCTAGCACCATCACTGACCTCATCAACTCCGGCTCCCTGCCCTCCCAAGCCTCCAACCTCATCATTCCCCAGACCCCGCACGGCCCGATTTTACCCTCTCCCCAAAATCCACAAACCCGACTGTCCTGGCAGACCCATTGTTTCTGCATGTTCATGTCCTACCAAACTTATTTCCACATACCTCGACCCCATCCTATCCCCCCGGTTAAATCCCTCCCTACCTATGTTCAAGACACACTCACACACTCTTCATCTACTCCAGGACTTCCGTTTTCTAGGCCTCCATCCCCTCATCTTTACCATGGATGTCCAGTCACTCTACACCTCCACCCCCCCACCAGGAGGGTCTCAAACCCCTCCGTTTCTTCCTCAACCGCAGAACCAACCAATCCCCGTCTACTGATACTCTCCCCCGCCTAGCGGAGCTGGACCTTACCCTTGCTAACTTTCCGTTTGACTCTCATTTCCTCCAAATACAAGGCGTAGCTATGGGCATGAGCATGGGCACTAGCCTTGCTTGCCCCTTTGTAGGGTATGTGGAACAATCCTTGTTCGAGGCGTACCGTGGTCCTATCCCCGAACTCTACCTCCATTACATCGACGACTGCATTGGTGCTACTTCCTGCACCCACACACAACTCACTGACTTCATCCATTTCACCACTAACTTCTATCCGGCACTCAATTATACCTGGACCATTTCTGACATTTCCCTACCGTTTCTTGACCTCACTATCTCCATCGCAGGTGATAGACTACTGACGGACATCCACGATAAACCCACTGATGCCCATGGCTATCTTGACTACACTTCTTCCCGCCCTGCTTCCTGTAAGGACTCCATCCCCTACTCCCAATTTGTCCGTCTACGCCGCATCTGCACCCAGGATGAGGTGTTCCACACCAGGGCATCGGAGAGGTCCTCATTCTTCAGGGAACGGGGGTTCCCCTCCTACTATAGATGAGGCTCTCACCAGGGTCTCTTCTATACCCCATGACTCTGCTCTCACTCCCCATCCCCCCACTCGTTACAAGGGCAGAGTCCCCCTTGTCCTCACCTTCCACCCTACCAGTCCTCACATACAATTGATAATCCTCCAACATTTTCGCCACCTCCAACGTGATCCCACCACTTGCCATATCTTCCCATCTCCTCCCCTCTCTGCTTTCCGCAGAGACCACTCCTCTGTAACTCCCTGGTCAATTTGTCCCTTCCCACCCGAACCACCTACTCTCCTGGCACCTTCCCTTGCAACCGCAGGAAATTCTACACATGTCTTTTTACCTCCCCCCTTGACTCCATTCAAGGACCCAAGCAGTCTTTCCAGCTGCGGCAGAGGTTCACCTGCACCTCCTCCAACCTCATCTATTGCATCCGCTGCTCTAGATGTCAGCTGCTCTACATCGGTGAGACCAAGCGTAGGCTTGGCGATCGCTTCGCCAAACACCTTCGCTCGGTTCGCGACAACCAATCTGATCTCCCGGGGGCTCAGCACTTCAACTCCCCCTCCCATTCTGAATCCGACCTTTCTGTCCTGGGACTCCTCCATGGCCAGAGTGAGGACCACCATCCTCACTCTAAATTGGAGGAGCAGCACCTCATATTTTGCTTGGGCAGTTTGCATCCCCGCGGTATGAACATTTTCAGGTAGTCCCTACTTTCTCCTCCCCTTCTCAGATCTCCCTCAGCCCACTGGCTCCACCTCTTCCTTTCTTCTTCCTGCCCCCTCCCCCACCCTCACATCAGTTTCGACCTGAAATGTTACCTATTTACTTCGCTCCATAGATGCTGACTCACCCGCTGAGTTTCTCAAGCATTTTTGTCTACCAAGTGAAAAGCTTTGTTCGCGTGCTATCCAGTCAAATCATACTAAACTGTACATGATCACCATCAAGCCATACACATTACAACAAGTAGTATAAAGAATAATACCAGTGGGCAGTGGGCAGGTGCTATAGACCTGCACAGGAAGATAGGCGCTCCCGCTCCCACAAGTCTCGGGCAGATGGGTCTCGTTAGCCTGGGAAGGCAATTCATCTAGGAGAGGGAAAACTCTGATTTAAAACCTCCACTGCCTTGTGGCCATATCCAGTCATGGAAAAGGCTCCAGGAATAAACCTCAAGATAATCCGGAGCCCCTGAGGCAGTTCGTCATTGTCTACAACCTCGCTCTGGCAGCTCCTGCGATGGCGCTGGTGCCAAACTGTAACGGCCCTGCTGTTCCTTTGGATCAATCAGCGATGTGGAGAGGGGGGGATGTGCTGCATGGGCAACAGCCTGTCCTCCATATGACATTGCCCAGGCTTGCATCCAACCAGGATGCATCACCCATGGTCATTCATGACTGAGGAGGGCCTACTAAATACCAGAATGCAGGATATAGAGTTACAACAATCTGCAGATGTTGGAATCTTGAGCAAAACACAAAGGGCTAGAGAAACTCAACGTGTCTTACAGCATCTTTGGAGTGAATGGACAGGCTGAAGGAGAGTTCTGACCTAAAATGTTGTCTGTCCATACCCACCAAAGAGGCTAAGAGGCAAAGAGTTCAGTTCCTCCAGTACTTTGTATTTTGTTCAAGAATGAAGAGTATATACTGTTACAACATTGTAGTATTACAGTTACAGAGGATAAATGCAAGGTCCACAATCAGGTAAATTGGAAGATCAAGATTACACACTAGTTTACATGAGGACCGTTCAGTAGTCTGCAATGGGGGAAGAAGTTGTTCCTGAATCCGGTTGGATGCGTTTGCAAACTTTTGTATTTTCTGCCTGATGGGAGAAAGGAGAAGAGGGAATGACCAAGGTGTAAATGGTTCTTAATTATGTAGCCAGCCTTCCCAGAGGCAGCCTGGCATGGAGGGAGTCAAAAGTTGTGAGTCAGGCCTGTGTGATGGACTGAGCTCCATCTAAAATTCTCCACAATTTCTTATGTTCTTAGTCAGAGTTGTTGCCAAGCTGCAATGTGTCCTAATAGGATGTTTTATGTGGTCGATCTGTAAAAGTAATTGGAGACATGCCAAACCTCCTTAGCCTACTGAGGAATTCGAGGTGTGATGTGCTTTTTGGCTGCAGCTTCAATATGGTTGGTCCAGGACAAATTGCTGGTGATATTTCTGCCTAGAAGCTTTCATATCAATGGTGCCGATTGGTCCATGTACATCACCTCACTTCCTGAAGTTGATAACTAGCTCTTTCATTTTGTTGACATTGAGGGAGAGATTGTTGTCTTGTCACCATGATACTAAGTTGTCTATCATCTTGCTCTGCTCCATCTCATCATTGTTCAAAGTCTGGCCCACCACAGTATTCTCATCTGAATTCTTGTAAATGGAGTTGGAGCTGATGTTGGTTGCTCAGTCATGAATGTACAGGGAGTGTGGTCTTCTTCTTCTTGCGAATGAAACATAAACCGAAGGAATAGTTGGATCTCAAGCCATGTGTTGAGCAGCCAGGTTGTTGTCTCTGCATCAATGTCTGCCAGGCCCTGAGCTCCATTTGGTGGATGGTAGAGCGGGCTCTCAGCGGTAACATGGTTGGCTGTTTGTTGTTCTGCTCTGCATTCACAGGCTGGGCTCTGGCGGAGTCCCCATTTCCACATGCTGGCAATGAAATGCCCAAATCCAGTACGTAGTCTGTGGAGCTTCACCCATGCTCCTCTGGGGAGGTTGTCATTGTTCTCCTAGAGCTAACCCCCTTAGTCTAGTTCAGTAAAGTACTGAGTCAAGCACTGGTCCACTAAACCTTTTATGTTATGAAAAATGACGAATTCCCTATACGCTACCTAGCCACACCGCAGGATTGATCCTTGTCTCTGCTTGTTCAAGCACTTCAGCCTTGTGCAAGCAGACACTTCCAAAAGGTTACGCAGTCCCAAGCGCTCCTCCAGAAGATCGATAACGAACCTCGTGGGGGTTACCTTTTATAGGTCATCGAACATGTGGGGCAGATCTACATGGGGGTGGTTGCCCTTACAAACCAATCACAGATATCAATTACATTAAGGTGTTATTGACAGTTCACCAACCCAATTACAAAGCATTCCATTACAATGTTTCCACAGAAGCTTCTGGAAAGAAGTCAGTTTGCCCAAGTAATGCAAGATTCTCCTGGGGAGTATAAACAATTCAAACAAGGCTTCACACTTCAGCCAATCCTCAAACAGTAACATAGATACCTTGCAACATTATTAACAGTATTTACAATCCTCCTGCAGCCATGCTGATGCACTTGCAACACCTTTGCTTTTCTCTGCAAAGTACTAATACATTTTAACAATACTGAGGACATCTGGACCTCACCTTACCTGATAGTTCAATCTAGGACCTAGACTTCTGGCGCCAATTTGCAGCTCTCAGCTTTGCACAGAAATTGACCAAACAGGTTCTGTAGATGCACTGATTCACCATTTATGCAGATGCACTGATTCTCCATTTTATAGAAGGGTGTCGATCCGAAACGTCGCCTATTTCCTTCGCTCCTTAGATGCTGCTGCACCCGCTGAGTTTCTCCAGCCTTTTGTGTAACCCTCCATTTTATAATCTCTATTTTAGTCCATATTAATAAGGTTAGACCCTGGACAGCTTTGATCTGGTAGAGGTTATGTGGTGAGAGTTTGAGAATGCATTTCTTGTGGGACACCAATGTTAAGAATTATCAAGGAGGATGTTTTGTCACCTATCCTCACTGATTGGTGTCTATGGGTCAGGAAGTCAAGGACCGAGACTCTTAGGTCCCGCAGTTTGGAGATTAGTTTGGTTGGGATTATGGTGTTGAATATGGAGACACCGTCATTAAAGAGGAGTTTGTTTTTGTTATTTAGATTTCCTTGTTACCTAGATTTCCCAGCTATGAGTTGGGCCAGGAAGATGACCTTTGCCATGGACCTGTTGCGTGGTGGGCAACAAGTCCACAAACTGCAGTGTATCAAGGCTGTCTGGGAAGTTGGAGGTAATGTGTGCCATGACATGCCTCCTGAAACACTTCATGATGGTGGATGACCGAGCCACTGGGAAGCGGTCAGTAAGGCTTCCTTCGTTGCTGGTCAGCACAGACTCATTGGGTGGAAGGATCTGTTTCCATGCTGTTGACTCCATGATCATAACTAGCTTTCATCCACTGCTGTGCATACTTATTTATTTGATTTTGGGTTTTTGTTTCAGTGAAAGAATAATTAGTTATTTCAAGTGTGCTGAGACAAGATGCTTGCTGCAGTAAGTATATTAATTAAAACACTGGCTGGTATTTACATAAATGCCAAATTTAACGAGCTAAAAACATTCTAAAAATAGCCTGGTACAGTTAATTAATCTTTGTAAATTACTGATAATGTGCATGTAATCTTAAAACTAATCAGGTCAAAGCTTCTCATATCAGTGGTTCTGAGTATGACCAATGTTCTAATAGATGGAGCATGGAACTGCTCACGACATGATGCATCTGATGTTAGAAGAACAGAGAAAAATCAAAGTTGGGCGAAAATTTCACACTGCCTCCGTGATTAGTTAGGAGAGCTGATGTGAACATTGGCAATGAAATTTCTGCTATCTGAGTAAGTCATTGCTTTCAGGAGACGAGAAGGCCTGGGAAAAGATCAAATAGAAAACTGGAGAGGTGGAGAAGTGAATACAAATGTGCCAGATGACCTCCATCTGTGCTGTATCACTCTATTCCTTTATAAAATTCAACACTGCTTGGGTACTGTCCAAAGAAACATCTTCTCGGTTTTAATTTATATGCCAGGGAATTGACTTCATTCAACGGATTACATAAGGTCTTTTGATGTTTGGATCCAACAGTAACAAAACACTGTTGTGCAAGTTACAATAATTGTTATTATCGGTTTATTATTATCATGTGTACCAAGATACAATGTGTTGTATGTCATCCAGATAAATCATACCATATGTTACGTTTTGGGTTGAGACCCCTAATTCCCTGACTCTCAGATTGAAGAAGGGTCTCGACCCGAAACGCCACCTATTTCTTTTCTCCAGAGATGCTGTCTGACCTGCTGAGTTATTCTAGCTTTTTTTGTCTATCTTTGGTTGAAACCAGCATCTGCAGTTCTGCTTTTCTTGGACGGCACGGTGGCGCAGCGGTAGAGTTGCTGCCTTACAGCGAATGCAGCGCCGGAGACCCGGGTTCGATCCTGACTACAGGTGCTATCTGTGCAGAGTTTGTACGTTCTCCCCGTGACCTGCGTGGGTTTTCTCCGAGACCTTTGGTTTCCTCCCACACTCCAAAGACATACAGGAATGTAGGTTGATTGGCTTGGTAAATGGAAAAATTGTCCCTAGTGGGTATAGGATAATGTGCGGGGATCGCTGGTCGGCGCGGACCCACTGCTGTTTCCATGCTGAATTTCCAAACTAAACTACATAAATCATACCATGGACGGGTACATCAAGTCGTGCAAACAAGCAAATAAACAGAGAGCAGAATTTAACGTGAGAGCTTGAGAAAGAGTGCAGATTAAAAAAAGTGCAAGTACCACAATGAGTTACACTGCAAGACCAGGAATTCATCGTACATAAAATGGGACACAGCATTGTATTGTGTTATCAATAACAGAAGATCCTATTTTGATTGGAACTAGACATTGACTGCCTGCGTATCTTATGTGTTGTACTGCATGTTAATGGAAGCACCATCTGCTAAATTAGTTCTGACGTTGGAAGCAATAATTTTCCATTGGAGGGAGAATGTTGCATACTTCCATGTGTTCCTTAGGCATCCCTCGTTGCCATATTTCATGCGTTGGCTCCGCTCGATTTCAACAGATTGGGAACAGAGGGGATGATTTCCTTTGTGATGTAGCTGGAGCAAATCCAAATTGATTTATAGAAGAATGCATTTATAATGTAACGGCTGAGATTCACTCCCCGACTGGGGGTGGGGGGGGGGTGGTGGGGGAATGGGAGGGTGAGAGGTGAGGAAAAAATCCAGAGGACCTGCAATTTATTTGGATGTTAGGATGCACCATACTTTTTCATGCCAGTATTCACACGGCTATGGATCTGATCATGGCAGCAAGGATAGATATTTAGTCAAACTTTTCTTTAATTTCCTCTTTTCTCAAGTTTTCAATGCCTCAAGAGCCTGTCCCACTTGGGCGTCATTTGCACGTCATCTATGCGACATCATTTATGCGTCACGATGCACGACTCGCGTGTCGTGACGAGCACGTGATGCGCGTATGGTGCGCATTTGTGCGCATGGTGCGTGGTGACGTAGGCAATGACGCGTGGTGGCACGCGATGCCCCAGGATTTTGGGATGTACAAAATCTTCGTGTGCCATACGTCAGTCCCTTCAGTCTTGAACGCTACTCCACCCGGTTTTTCTTCTCACAGGACAGGCTGCCCATTCCAGAAGTTCATCGAATAAACAACATGCCTGAATTAATCTGGACTCTTGGAGTACTTTTTGTTTAGTGTTCATTGTTTAGAGATACAGCGAGGAAACACGCCCTTCGGCCCACCGAGTCCGCACCGACTAGCGATCCCCACACATCAACACTACCCTACACACACTGGGGCTACTTTTACATTTTATACATTTATACCAAGCCAATTAACCTACAAACTTGTATATCTTTGGAGTGTGGGAGGAAACCGAAGATCTCGGAGAAAACCCATGCAGGTCATGGTGAGAAGATCCAACCTCCGTCAGAATCAAACCCAGGTCTCTGGCGCTGTAAAGGGCCTGTCCCATTTGGGCGTAATTTGGATGGCGCGCAAAGATTTTGTACATTCCAAAACCCTGGGGCGCCGAGCGCGACCACGCATCACTGCCTACATCAGCACGCACCATGCGCGCATCGCATGCGTGGCATGACGCGCGCATCGCATGCGTGGCATGACGCGCGCGACGCGAGTCGTGATGCGTAAATGATGTCGCGTAAATGATGTTGCGTAAATTACGCGCAAATGATGCCCAAGTGGGACAGGCCTTAAGGTAGCAGCTCTACTGTTATGCCGCAGTGCCGTCTAATATTGATAGCAATACCACCCAATTCTTTCTTCAATACTGGAAATCTTCTCTGTATTAACTTCACGATCTCCACCCCGTAATAAGAAAGCCAAATATTACAAGCCATATCTTGTTTTCTATACCTCTGTCGTTTTTTTCCTAAGACCACCAATGCTGTTGCTACTTCCATTTGTGGAACCCATCAACCCAAATGTGGACACACCTTGTCAGCTGTGGAGAGGTGCCACGTAATATTATTTATCAGCAAACAACACATTTATGTGCAGGGGAAGTGAAACACAGGCAGGATATAAAATAAATAAACATTATAAGGAACAGAGCCAAAAGCTGGAGTTCATATATTTAGTATAAACAATTACTTCTCCACCCAGATAGGATTGTTAGATTTAGCTTTTTCTAAATAAGAACTTTTTAAAAATTGAACACCAAAGTTGTATGATGTGGCTTTGAAGTTGTTAGAAGATCCTCACCATCAATTTTCAGTTCAGCAGCAATACTGGCTGCCCCAGGGATCTTATTATTTTCCAGTGGGCACAAGGCTTTCAACCCCTTATTACTGTGGGTGGTAGTGAGAGTGGGAAGGAGCAATGGGATGTTCAAGAATAATCATGCAACATGAGTTGTGTTCCCAGTTCTGAGCTGTGAATTGCACTTGCAGACTCCTTTTAAATTGAGCTATTAAAGTCTGATAGCACTTAAATTTAACGCACTCTGATAAACCATGCCCTGCTTTCTCAGTTTCAGTTTCATTTTAGTTTATTGGCACGTGTACCGAGGTACAGAAAAATGCTTTTGTTGCATGCCATCCAGTCAGCAGATAAACAATATGTGATTACAATCGTGCCATTTACAGTGTATAGATACATGATAAGGGATTAACGTTTAGTGCAAGGTAAAGCTAGCAAAGTCCAATCAAGGATAGTCCGAGGATCACCAAAGAGGTAGATAGTAGTTCAGCACTGTTTACACATCTATACCTTTTGCCTGATGGGAGAAAGGTGAAGAGGCAATGGCCAGGGTGCTACTCGTCTTTGATCATGCTGCTGGCCTTACCGAGGCAGTGTGAGGTATAAATGAAGTCAATAGAAAGGAGATTGGTTTGTGTGATGGTCTGGGCTGCGTCCACAATTCACTCTTGGGGTGGTTGGAATAACCACTGCAGTAGGAGATATCATCATCATACACTCATCCCTGCAAGTCTGATTCATCATAGGAAGTGCATAATCACATTTCTTTCTTGCTGTAATTCAACATGGAAAGCAGTATAATCAGGTTCTTGTCTAGGAAAATCAATTTTCACCCATGTAGCACTTAACAAAAGCAAGTGAACTATATGATTATATTTCCTATATTGATTATATTGAAGGAATGGGTGATGTTTCGGGTCGAGACCCTTCCTCAGACTTCTTTCCAGAGGTCTGAAGAAGGGTCTCGACCTGAAACGTCACCCATTCCTTCTCTCCAGAGATGCTGCCTGTCCCGCAGAGTTACTCCAGCATTTTGCGTCTCTCTTCGGTTTAAGCCAGCATCTGCAGTTCCTTCCTACACAAGAATTTAACATTTTAACGTAATATATTCTCCAATGTCCAGTCAGCAGAATTATGAATTTTACTTCGGAGTCACGTGAGTGAGTACGTGAAGAACCCCGTCCAGCCGCACGTGCATCATTATGTCAGACGCCTTAATGCAGGCGACCGGTGGAGCAGCGGAGCTCCTCCACTGGTAAATCTAAACTTCAGGTAAGTGCTATTCCTTACCTGTTGGTCTCCTGCAGGAACCTCAGAGGTTTTTGCAGGATGTTCGCGACGGCCGACGAGGGAACCAGCTAATGGATTTGGGGAAACCCGGGTCCGACCGCGGAAGCGGGGAGCTGGCGAATGTCGGGTTTCACGATCAGAGTCACTGATAACGCGGTCAGTGACTCTAGACGTTGGGTTCCCGGGGAGGGGAACCCAAGAATATGCGGTTTCCAGACAGCAGTATTTCGCAGGAGATGAGGTGAAAACTGACCTAAACGGTTAGGCTGGTTCCCCGGGGAGGGAAAATCCAGCAATGCGGTTCCTAAATCGCAGTCATCCCCAGGATATGGGGACAACTGACAAAAATAGTCAGTACAATAAAGAAAGATGTTGGGAAGTTTTCCCCTCTGGGAATGAATCTAGAGACACTCCTACAGTAGGAGTTGGGTCAGCGCGGGTTAATGTGAGAGCCCGCGCCAGCAGTAACGTTTATGACAGTGTCAGCCTATTGGAGAGGCTGTGCCAGCAGCACCTTTGTGTAGGGCTGCTTCATGGGGATGCCAAGTTATGGCAGGCTAGCCTATTGGAGAGGCTGTGCCAGCAGCAACTTTTGTTCAGGGCTGCTTCATGGGGATGCCAAGTTATGGCAGGCTAGCCTATTGGAGAGGCTGTGCCAGCAGCACCTTTCCTCAGGGCTGCTTCTTGAGAACGCCAAATCTATGTCAAATACTGGCCTATGGGAAAGGCGGCGCCAGCAGCACCTTTGTTCAGGGCTGCTTCATGGGTGCCAGCAGTATCTTGTTCAGGGCTGCTTCATGGGAATAGGCTGCTTAGTAGGGTATTCCATTTACAGTGATCATGGGGGATGAGGAGGTATTGCTAGGATAAGGCAATATAACAGAATGATGACAAAAAAGCAATCAAAGCAGACTATTCACAGTTCAAAAACACTGGTTATGTATGTGCTAAAATCCACTGTTAAGTCTCAAACTATATTTGAGAAATTGGGCTCCTCTATCCAGTTAGATTAAGTTGCTTTCAAATAGACTTGTAGGACATTGGGATTTACCTTTAGCTATTCAATTGGCCGATGACACCAGCCTGGGCAACAGATTACAGTCAATAGACTCCTGTAACAGCTTTGTTATAAAACAGCCTTCCAGTCGTTAAACTAATTGGCAATAGTACAGATGGGATTCAGCTGTGCAAGTAGGAGAACTGTTATCTTGTTAAATGGCAAACTATAAAGTGCCATGCAGGTCATTGTTAACACAACTTGTTATCACCAGCTGAAGTTAATAAAGTCACAATGATGAACAAACGGTTTTTATTACTGCTCCAGGAGTTGTTAGGTAAATATTTCATTATATTGCAGAATGGTGCTAATGGCATTAATTGGAAAATGCACCAGCAGTGTCTTGTGGCAGGCCTGCTTAATGTCCCTCATGTAGGAGGAGAGCATGCCGCATCAGTATTAATCTGATGCCGGGTCAATGGCAAAGTCGGCGTATTGCTGAAACCGCACCAGCAGCACCTTGTAACAGGGCTGCTTAATGTCTTCCTCATGTAAGATGAGAGCATGCAGGACCAGTATAGTCTAACGCCGAGTCTGAGGGTATAGCCGTAGAGCATACCCAAGGGATGCAGGGCACGCGCCAGAGGTCTATGCCTGGCAGCAAGGTTGCCATCCCAACACATATGCAGTGAACACCGCTATCAGGGGGAAATTAGAACTGGCCGCCGAATCTTCTATTCAGGTAAGACCTTTCCATAGGCGAAACCTGGAGTACGAAGCACAAGCTATTGGAATGAGTGAGGTTTCATAGTTTCGGTGACAACGCACCCCACGTCTTCATCGGCAATAAGCGGTTCACTGAAGCTGGTGGCAGCATGAAAGCTGGCCAGAGGTTCCACGCACTCTACCTGTGCTACTCTACAACTAAGGGGCCACTTACAACTTGGTAAGATATACACTTAAGTTATACAATACAAATGTTTGAGACATTATCATCTACTTTGAGGGGTCTAACCATGTAACAATGGACAATGCTAGCATTCCAAGCAGGTTAGAATTGGGCAGGCTCAGTATAAGGGCCAGGATTGTCTTGCAAGACTGGCTCGGAAATCAGTATCAACTATCTATAGACCCTACGGGCATTTATGGGTTAAAGAGTGATTGAGCAAATATGCATATCTGCATGCTCAACTTCATGTTGATACATTATGATGGTGGCATATGTTAGTCACGTGGGTGGAATCAATTAAAGACTCCTGTAATGGTTACATAATCTTGTTTGCCACAGGAGAATCATCAAGTATAGGTCAATGGCAACACAGAATTGGTGTTGAATCACACTGTATTATGAAACTCTGATTAAATGGAACACCAAATATTGATATGTTGTTTTCATGCTTATTCACTGGTTGCAAAATATGTGGCATAACAGTGGCGAAAGATACATTCACGCAACAAGGAGAAGGAAGGTCTTTTATGGCTCCCTCCATTTGGCTTCATCAATAAAGGCTTCCAATAAAGTCATTAAGATGCCGCTTTAGGTTCCTATTGTGTGATTGTCTTATGCAAATTGATTCCCGATTTGTCGGGAATAATAATATAACCTTATATGGTTATTTTAAACATAACTTTGCTGGTTCAGCCTGAGGCTTGGGAAATCAGCCATTGCATCATAAACTCAAATTATGTTCTGCAGATTAATAAACTGCCATCAGGCTTGGGTTGTTATATTTATTCTATGTGTTCAAAGTGCTTGGATCGCACCAAAAAGCAGGACTTTTCTTTTCCAGGAGATGAAAGAGTTGTTTCATGTTCATGTTACATTGAAAATGGTACAAATTGGACTTCCGGTGGCGCTATGGAGGGCTGGAAAGTAACGCCAGCCAGCTCCGTGGAAAAAACAAGGAAAAAACCGGGGAGAAAAGACCTACCTGTTGCCTGCTGTTTCTGCACCGGCTGCCGTGCGTGACGTCATCAGGCATGTGACTCGTAATGTCAACACAGCGCAGCCCACCCGTGGATAAATCCAAATACAAGGCTGAAAACGGCAGAACAAGAACAAGGCCCGACTGGAGCCTCGGGCTCAGGTAGGACACTATCCCTAGAGGATGTGTCGAAAAAATCAGAAATTGAAGAACTTAAAGTTTTTTTTTTGTACAAGAAATGGCAGAGTTAAAGAAAGAAATAAAGTTGAAATTAAAAACTGAACTGGCAAAAATGAATTTTAAGGAAGAAATAGAAAAAATCAAGGAGGAGATGAAAGAGTTAAAGTCTGAAATCAATATCTCGGCCACGGAATTATCTGACACATTGCGAAAGGAAATTGCAGAAATATTGGCAGATCAAGTTGCAAATATAGTGGAAGAGATGAATGATAAAATCCAAAATAAGATGGAAACTGAGCTGGAACCTGTGGAGGAAGAACTCAAGGAGCAGTCGACAGCCATAAAGAACCTTGACGATCTAGCCGAAACAAGTGCTCAGACTATGAAAGCATTCCTCAAAGAAAATCAACGTCTATCGGATTTACTGGGCAAAATAACTGATAAATGTGCCGAGTTGGAAGGACGCCAGAGAAGACAGAACCTAAGGATCGTGGATATTCGAGAAGGGAGAGAAAAGAATCAAGATACCCGAGAGTTTACTGCAAACTTATTGCAAAAGGTTTTATCTCTGGAACAAAAGCCTTTATTAGACTGAGCACACAGAGTAATAGGACGTTATACAAAGCCAGACGCCCCTCCAAGACAAATGATAGTAAAAGTCCAGTATGATCATGTCCTGGAGGAGATGATGAACAAAATTGTAAAAAGTAGAAATCTTACATACGAAGAAGATTCGATCAGCATTTATCGAGACTACCCAGCAGAGGTCTCCAAGAAACGAAATGCGTTCAAGGAGACCAAAAGAATTTTGAAGGAAGTGAAGAATTTGAAGTAAACTGTCTGAGGTACCCAGCCACCCTGAGAGTCACCTACAACCAGGAAGAACATTATTTCAAAAACCCAGTGGATGCAGTGAACTTTGCCCAGGGGATTAAGGATCGAGAGGAAGACTGAATGAAATCTTCAAAGATGAACTATATCAACAAATAAATTGTATTTTCAGGATTGGAGTGGACTATGGACTTGTGGCACCTAAAGAAGATGGAAAAGGATGCTGATTGGAGACTCGGATTGGAGATACGGATTGGAGACTCTCCTATGGATACTAACAATTAGAATAATAACACTACTAATATTAATAACTAACAAATACTAAAATTTATACAGCGGTATTATTATTAATTAAAGCTGATAATTACCAATTAATGATTAACAACTAATTATAGCTGATTTACTTAGAATTAGGTAAACAGTAAATATAATCACATAGAATATAAGGTTTGACTTCTTTTATCCCCTCTGGCACTTTTTTTTATTTTTTATTTTTTTCCTCTCCTTTTTAATTTTTTTTAAATTATATCTTTTAATATGTATTAAGTATAGATATTATCATATACTTGACTGATGGAGCCTGCACACATCAGAGTTTAATATTCCCGGTTAAAAATTTTTTACGGAATAACAATTTTAAGGAACCATGGAGATGGATAAGTTTGTAACATCGTCTACGGAAGTCGGTAGATTGCTAGCCATGGTAGTATGGCTAACACTAACTACACTAATATTAGATGTAGTTTTTTCTCTCTTTGTGCACCCTATTAATCTCTTAATCTATCCTTTTTTTAAATATTATTCTTTGTTATTATTGTTTTATATTTGAATGGAGTTATAAATTAATTCAAAGGAGATAGATACATAAGAGATACCCAAGGGTCTTGAAATTCATCTATTCGGAGTTCGGGTGTAAGGTCGGGTATGTCGAGCTGAACCATTTGCTCTATTATATACCTCCTTAGATAAAAGATGCATGACTTAAAAGCGAATATGGGGAATGGAGGAATAATGTTTTGTAGCTGGAATGTTAAAGGTATTAACGAACCAATCAAGAGAGGTAAAGTATTAGCACATTTAAAAGCACTTAAAGTAGACGTGGCGTTTATCCAAGAGACACATCTAAAAAAAGATGCAAAGCATAGATTAAAGGCTAAATGGATTGACAAAGCGTATCATTCTTCTTTTACAAACAAATCTAGAGGTGTAGCAATATTAATTCGTAAAGGCATTTTATTTAAACACACGTCAACTATAACTGATAGTGATGGTAGATATATAATTGTAATAGGAGAATTATACACACAAAATATGATTTTTGTCAATGTATACGGCCCAAATTTTGACAGCCCACTGTTTTTTAAGAAAATATTTAATACTATCCCAGAATTACCACAACACAACCTAATAATTGGATGAGATTTAAATTGTACACTAGATCCTTTTTAGGACAGATCATCAAGAAAACGGAAATATTAAATCGCATTCCAGTGATCTAATAAATGCATATACAGTACCAGTAATATTTAAATGTTGTTTGGAGAATGCAAAACCCAGCTGGACGAGAATATTCATTGTACTCACCTGTGCTTAAAACTTATTCAAGAATAGATATTTTTTTAGTAGATTTAAAACTTATCCCATTCACTTATATTTCAAAATATCATAATATTATAATTTCAGATCGCGCACCTTTAACTTTTATGATTAAAATACTGGTAAAAAACGGAAAAAAAACAGGCACAATGGAGATTTAACCCACAAATTTTAAAAGACAAATAACTCAAGAATACATCACAAAACAGATTAAGATTTTCTTTGAAATAAATGATAAGCCAGAATAACCTTTGTCCCTATATGGGAAAATTTTAAAGCGTATGTTTGGGGAATTATGATTCCTCTAGCATTTTATAATAAAGAGAATCGAGGGAACAACAGGCATTGGAAAAGGAGATCAAACAATTAGCACAGAAAACGCTGCTAACCTAACCATGATAAAACATAATAAAATCTCTGCATTGAAATATAAATTAATAAAATACAGTCAGACCAAGTTGTAAAACTCTATCAATATACTAAACAAATACAATTTGAATTCGGAGATAAACCACAAAAATTATTGTCTCGTCAATTACGAAAATTGGAGGGAGAAAAATTAATCCATAGGATTAAATCAGACAAAGGTGAATTACTAGTACAAACTAAAGATATAAATGAGAGATTTTTGCAATATTATAAAAAATTATATTCAGCCAAAACGACAGAAAACCGAACAGGAATAGAAACATTTAAAAAAATTGTAATCTAAAAGGACTGGATTTAGAAAATAGAGAATCACTAAACGCTGAAATAACTACTAAAGAAATCGAAGAATCTATTAGGTCATTTAAAAAATGGTAAAACTCCAGGACCGGATGGTATTGGTTCGGAATTTTATAAAACATTCTATGATCTGATAGCACCACGTTTGAATATATTTATGAATATATTTATGCACAACAGAAATTACCAGATACCAAATGAATCTATTATAACGCTTATACCTAAATTAGATAAAGTTCTGGATGATCCAGGGTCGTATAGAGCCATAGCTCTTTTAAATACTGATCAAAAAATATTAACTAGAAATTCTAGCACAAAGACTAAATACAGTGATTAATAAAGTAATTCATTCAGTTCAAACAGGATTTATACCAAAACGATACTCCTCATATAACCTGAGACGATTATTCAATATTATATACTCAAAAAGAAATATTAATAAAGATCTAGCAATTATTTAATTAGACGCAGAGAAAGCTTTTGATCAGGTTGAATGGTCTTATTTATTTTCGGTTTTGGAAACTTTTTCAGTTGTCGGAGAGAAGTTTATAACATGGGTTTTAAACTACTACATACTAACCAATAGCTAGAATATTACCAAATCAAATGTTATCAACTAAATTTAATTTATCAGAGGCTGTGGGACAAGGTTGTCCTCTATCCCCACTACTGTTCGCACTGGCAATTGAACCATTAGCACAATCCGTCAGATTACATCCTGAATATACGGGTATGAAACCAAAGAAACTGAAAAATAAAATCTCTTTATACGCAGATGATGTTATTACTTTATATTACAAAGCCTGAAACTAGTATCCCAACTTTTAGATTTAATAAATCAATTTGGCTTGTTTTTCAGGATATAGAATTAATTGGAATAAAAGTGAACTTATGCCAATAATGGGAAATAACCCATATAATAAGGGGGGGGGGGGGGGGGGGGGGGGGGGGGGGGGGGGGGGGGGGGGGGGGGGGGGGGGGGGGGGGGGGAATAAAAAAACTACAACAGTTTCTTTTTAAGATAGCAATAAAAAAATCAAATATCTTGGAATTTATGTAACAAAAAGATATGGGACTCTTTATTAAAATCTAATTTCCCACCCCTACTGATTAAACTATTCTTTAGAATATCCTATATTGTTAAAACATACTATTTCAATGCTAGGTAGAATTTTATGCGATAAAAATTTTTTTCTTCCACAATTATTTACCTGTTTCAAATGAGCCCGTATATCTTCCTAATTGTTTTTAGTATAATTGGACTTAGTTACTCACCGCTAATTTTTATTTGGCATTATTAAGAGCCATAGAATAAATAAAAAAACATCTATGTAATCAAAAATTAAATGGAGGTTTTGCACTGCCATAATTATTTGTACTAGGAGGCAGTTAATTTAAAATATGAAATTTTTGGTTGGAAGAATAGATAAACTTAGATAAAGGGAAAAAGAAGAAGAAAAAAGAGAAAAGAAAAAAGATAAAAAAGCAAGATGATGAACAGCCAAACTGGTTAAAAATGGAAATGGAAAAGGTTTGTTCCCTTCGAAAATTAGCTCGTTTTATTTTGCCTATACTAAGTATAGTAAGAACATTTATAGAGGAAATCAATTAATTGAAAGTGGGATACGTATCTGGATTACACTCAAAAGGTGCTTTAGATATTTAACAAAATTGGACTATGATAAAATCAAACACACAAGGGGATTTTAGAATTTGGAGACTGAAATTTTAGATGATTGTCTAAATTAATATAATATCGAACACAGAAAATTAATATCATTATATTTATAATATTTTTTGAAGTGATGTTACAATGTCAGAAAAATTATTAGGCAAGCCATTGGGAATAACGAAAAAATTAGGTCAAACAATTGTCTAGAAGTGTAAGGATGGAATGAATGTTTACAACAAATACACCACTGCTCATTAAATGCCGACTATCTTGGTTGTACAATTTATGTTTTACACAGAATTTCACTTTTCAAAAATCCAAATTAAACAGAATTTTTTCAAATATTTTGCTATATGTGATAAATGTCAGCATTTAGAAGCAAATCTAACGCATTCATTCACAAAATGTATAAAAATTACTAACTTTTGGATAGAAAATTTTTAAGATAATCTCGAATATAGTTAATACAAATCTGACTCCAGACTCAATTAATCATATTAGGAATATTAGAAACGGATCAACTACTAACAACACAGCAAATAATTTTTATCGATTATAATTTAATAATTGGTAAAAAATTAATATTAAGATTCTGGAAAGGTCCTACATCCCCCACAATCAAAATGTGGATTACAGAAATGTCGGAGACACTTCATCTGGAAAGATTAAGACTTGTCCTTTTGGACAAGCTAGATCAATTCAGAGGAATATGGTCTCCATTTATTGAATATTTAAAGGGTCAAGGTGGTCCGGTTCGAGGGCCTGACTGAAACCTGAATGAAGGAATAGATGAAGAACTATATATAATAGACCACTGATATATCTCCAATGAAGAATAGCCTGCTTAATACTACACTCATATTATTGATTTTCTACTTTTATTTTATTTCTCT
Organism: Okamejei kenojei; assembly: GCA_035221665.1. Taxonomy (NCBI): domain Eukaryota; kingdom Metazoa; phylum Chordata; class Chondrichthyes; order Rajiformes; family Rajidae; genus Okamejei; species Okamejei kenojei. The sequence continues at coordinate 13,696,459 of CM069149.1, read as the reverse complement.
TTATTATTTCTCTTTACTATCTTCTTTCTGTTATAAAATAATAAAAAGTATAGAAGTATAAATAAGAATGATTGTAAACTATAAAAATATTAAGAATGTATGTGACGAATAATATGTCTCTTTTCTTTTTATTTTATGTCATTCCTTCTTAATATGTATTTACTTCTAATAAAAATATTTTACAAAAAAAGAAAATGGTATAAATTGCTAACGTTTGGAGTTCATGTTAAATGATCTTTTGTTAATTATTTGTTGCACGGCCATTAACTGTGTCAACGTGCTCTCTCATTGAGTTGGCTGTAGCAAACAAGACCCACTCTGTCGGGTTCACACCGGATATCAAGTTGTCAGGATATCTTCAACACAAGGTCTCCCAGGACCAGTACAATGCCATATGGGATGTTGACATTTGTGAACATTATTTCACTAGGAGGCTCCAGCTACATCCTTAAATTGGCTGGAACTCATTAGGTAGTTATCCTTCTGGTACTGGTTTAGTGCAGCAGGTTCAGTCGCTGCATAATTGCGACGGTACAATGATGATTACATCTGTAAATAATAATAGATAATATTTTATGTTATAAATACTAGAGCAGACCAGAAGGGGTGTCCGGTCTTAAAATACAGACATGCCAGGGGACCTTCGGTAACGTAGCACACATATATACAGCAATACGTCAAGGTCATCAAGAGCCTTTGAGGTTCTGAACTAGCAATGTTGTTAGTCACAAAAAACTTAGAAGAATGTATCTGTTCAGGCCACTCTAGATGATAAAAAGGAGTTTGCGTTATGTAGGAATGGATTCTGATTCCAGATCTCATTCCACCAGGGCTGCTACAACGTCAGCAGCAAGGGTATTTATGTTCCGCTGTGCCACATCCTTACGGCTGCAGCATGGTCCAATGAACGAATCTCCAAACATTTATAATAACCCATTACTGAACCAGGGGTATTTGTCAACTCTATTTACATTATGGTTATACTTTCCATCTAGGTGAGAGATAGAAATATTATTACTTCATTTAAACAGCATCAGGATGTTTTAAATCTATGTCACGACTGTATGCATTAAGAATGTTTTCCTTCGTCAATGAAGCAGTTGTGGTTGTGTATTCTCGTTTCACACGGCATGAAATTACAGAGCTTTGAAATCTTCACGTAGTCACTCACATGACTCCGAAGTAAAATAGTAAGATTAAACGATGAACTTCTGATGAATTGATCTTTATTTTATGGGGATTACGTGAGGGATTAGGTGCCTCCGCTCCCAACCCTCTTAATAAGTCATCTGGTAGTTCTAGTCTTTTGTTTTTAGTCTTCCGCTTTGAAGATTGACGCACGTGTGCAGCTGGACGTGGTTATTCACGTAATCCATCATCGTAACTCCTCATAAATATAACGATCAAACTTCATAACTGGTAATTTCTCATCCTTAATCCCCTTATTTGTATATTCTATATATCATTTCGACATTCACACTTGCGGCATGGATTCGAGTACTGCTATTAATATTAATGAATTAGTGGGGATAAATTTAAACACCCCATCCATTCGTTTTAGCATATGGTTTTTGCTCAAAGTGTATAGTCTGTGTTGTCATTACTTTGATTTATTTTTTTCAATTCAAAAGTTATTTTCGAAACTGATGAAATGTTGACCCTGACATTTCTCAGGCTGTATGTAACATCAATGCACAATGAAAGTAAATGCACTGGTTCTGTTAATCTTTTACGCTGCAGGGTCAAACAAATTTCCACATCAGAGAGTACGCAGCAGCAGTTTTGTACCATCCCAACGTGGTTTCAAAGCGCCAGTCATAGGTTTGTGGAACTATGTTGACCTTTAAGGTCGCCCGGTCACCCAAGAGATGCAAGCACAATCCAATCTGGCAGAGAAGCGGAGGATGTCATGTTTCATTAACCATCTGTACACACTTTAGCTGAAATGATGGCATTAGTCACAGTATCCAGTTCTCAGGAAGAGAAAAAAATGATTCACTGCCTGCAAATTGTAGGTATTAACTCTCGATGGGGAATTTTTATGTGTAGGAATTGGGTGAGAATGGGATGGTTATTATAATCTCCATACCTGACCAGGTCATCAAGCAGTTGATTCATGACCCATTGTATCAGGCACCGGAGGGTTACTAGAGGTCATCTTAACGTACATCTTGTCCTTATATCATCTGATCTATCTCCTACATTCAGTGGCTGGGGAAAGACAAGATAAAAATATATAAAATTATGAAAGGCATTGATTAAGTAGACAGTCAGAACCTTTTGCTCAGGGTGGAAGTGTCAAAGACTAGAGGGCATTGCTGTAAGGTGAGGGGTGGGGGGGGGGGGTGAAGTTTAAAAGAGATGTGCGGGGCTGATGTTTTTTTATTCAAACAGAATTGAGCGCCTTGAACGTGCTGCCGGGGTGACGGTGAAGGAAGACACAATAGTGCCATTTAAGAGGCACTTTAGGCAGGCACATGGATATGCCTAATAGAGGGATATGGACGATAGACACAAAATGCTGGAGTAAATCTACAGGACAGGCGACATCTCTGGTGAGAAAGAATGGGTGACGTTTCGGGTCGAGACCCTTCTTCAGATAGATCAGACCCCAGAGATTCTGCCTGTCCCGATAAGTTACTCAAGCATTTTGTGTCTAACTTCGGATTAAACCAGCATCTGCAGTTCTTTCCTACCCACAGTGGGATATGGATCGTGGAAGAATATGGATCAGGTGAAAGCAACAGTGATTAGTTTAACATGGCATCATATTTGGCACAAACATTGAGGGTTGAAGTGCCTGTGCCTGTTCTGTGCTGTTCCAGGTTTAGTGTTCTATACTACAAAGAATAAACTTTAAAGTATTAATAAGTGGTATATACTAATATGTAAATAGCTGTCCCTATAAGATGGTAGGAAATATGAGCAGGAGTAAAACAATCGGCTACTCAGTCCCTTCAATAAGCTCACGGTTGATTTGATTCTTGCCTTATTCTATTTTCCTGTCTTTCCCTCCCATCCCTGACTTCCTAGCTGTCCAAAGATCTCACCCTTGTCATTTATTGATTCAACTATCTCAGATAAAAAAGATCTTGACAATTTTGCAGCACTTGCAATGAATTATGATCGTAACATATTATTTTGGTTTGTCAGTGTCTTATCATTTGCCATATGTTGAAAGGACTGGATTCTTAATGTTTAGGTTTATTTCAGGTTCTCTTGAAGATCATTATGATTTCCTATATTTTAGATTTATTGTTATACTCACTCACTTGACACCAAGAAATGGCCGAGAACGCTGGATACACAAAGTCTGGGAGAATGTACCATTCCAGCGGTGATACTGAAGACTCAGCACCTCAGAAGTAGTTCTGGCCAAGTTGCTTTCGTACTGTAAAAGCACAGGTTTCTCGCAATCATGTGAAAAGGTATGGCTTTTTCAGGCATGGTGGGCAGTCGTATGGCACCAGAGTCCCAAGTTTGATCCAGACTACGGTGACAAGTCACAGTGAATTTTTTTGCTTGCATACCCAAGGTATGCAAATAGTCATCACATAAAGGACACTTACGAAGTTACAAAGTATCCCTCATCAGGTCCCCCTTGTTCTTCCTTCCCTCCCCCGCTCCCCCACCAGCATACCAGGTCCCCATTGTCCATTGTTCTACCCCCCTCCCTCTTGGCGGTCCCCCCCCCCACGCTAGGCCCTCCATTGTTCCTTTCCCCGGCAGCGGCATCCTCACATCCACATGGTCCATCCTCGTCCGTCGGTCAGCGCCATCATCGACCGCCGCACCGACCTCTCCACTATCGCCAACGGGTCCTCTCTGGATGCCTCCATGGTGCCAACCCAGGCCCCAGCCGCAGGCTCTGTCGACCCAGGCTCCATGGGTCAACAGCTAGTTAATCTACTTTCAGTTACCATTAATCTGCTTACCAAAACCCCCTCAATGTTCATCAAGACTACTCGGCTCCAGAGATCAACACAGCTTTGTTTCAAAGGTGGACAATAAAGCTGAAATCCAGAGGTGAGATGAGATGGACAATCCCTTGACAAAGGTAGCATTTGATGGAGTGTAGCATCTAGGGCCCATGGTAAAGCTGGCATCAAAGGACATCAAAGATGGAACATCCAAGGAGTCATGCCTTGCACAGAGGAGGAAAGCTGTGATTGTCAGAAGGTAATCTGTCCCAAGGCAACTTGCAGAACTTCCTCACGGCATATCTTAGGGCCCAACCATCTCTTGAAAAAGCACGGGACCATAGATGCTGGTTTACAAAGGAAAGATACAAAATCCTGAAGTAACTCAGTGGGTCAATTTACACCTCATCAATCCACTAGCTACCTAATTCACAACTCTCTAATCCTTTGCCTCACACCTTGTGTGTGTTTATCTCTGCCCTTTGTCCAACCATTTGCCTCTCAAATGGTTGCTTCATGTTCACCCTCACGTATGTTCACCCATGACCTGCCATGCTTTGCCCTGCCCATCCACGCTTCTCAGTGTCTTTCCTCCCACCCCTGTAATCGGTCTGAAGAGAGGCGCCGATACAAAACATCACCTACCCATGTTCTTCAGGGATGCTGCCTGACGCGCTGATTTACTCCTGTACTTTGCAACTTAATGAAGCACAGGTTTAGTAACAGGTGGAATATTGCCTTCAACTCTGGTCAATGAACTTTAAGAACGATGGAGGAAGGTGCTGTCATCTTGGAATAGATTTTCCAAAATTATTCCAAGATGAAGGAATGATGTGATGCAGAAGGGCTAGAGCGACTGGGATTATGCTCTTCAGACTGGAGCAAAATGAGAGCAACCGTGATAGAGATATCTAAAAGAATGATGAGTCTAAGCAGGGTAGGTGGGCAGAAACTGCCACCATTAGTGATAGAAAATTGTTTACTCTGGCACTGAAATTCATTCCGTTATCTTTGGTGGAGTATATTTCCGAGGCAGAGCTCAATACTCTGCAACATGCTGCAACATGGCCCATTTAGTGTGACTAAATGCCTAGGCACCAGTCTTCATAAAGATTGATAACCAAATACCACAACCAGTATGGTCCAAGTTCATTGAAAGATCAAAAAAATATATATTTTTAAAGTCCAGCCTCTGATTGTTCTTGGTCTTTGCTTCCAGCTTTACCGTTCCTGATGGGCAGGAAGAGAACGTGATGATCTGACGTGGCTTGCTCCAGGTGTAGTCTCTCAAGTGGATTAAAAAATTGGCTACAGGAGCCGACAGGTTCAATTTGTGATTGATGAAAAACCTGAGAGCTGTAAATTGGATACCACAACCTCTGTGGTGCATCTTTTAATTTGTGCTTCCTCATAGTCAAGCTCTGCCTTGAAAGAAAAAGCAGAGAAAAGCCACCCCATGCTTTGAATGGGTAAAATGTGCAGTGCCAGTATGATAGCTGTAGCTAATCAATGATTGTATCAGTGCCTCTTTCAGTGCTCATGTTATACTGTGTAGGAACTGGTTTAAACTGAAGATGGAGTAACTCAGCAGGACAGGCAGCATCTCTGGAGAGAAGGAATCGGTGACGTTTCAGGTCGAGACCCTTCTTCAGACTGAAGACTGAAAAGATTCTTGACCCGAAATGTCACCCATTCCTTCTCTCCAGAGATGCTGCCTGCCCCCGCTGAGTTACTCCAGCTTTTTGTGTCTATCATTGATGATATACTGACAGGGTTTCAAAGGCTGTGATCTCCAGCCCCAGATTTCTGCTCAATCACCTCAACGTGCAGCTTATCAGACAGCATAACACATGAATCCTAAGCCCCCAGGATGTAACTTCACCTATACTGCCCTTTCTGCACTGTGGAATCTGTTAAAAACAAGGCTGCATATTGTTGAGACTGTCTGCTGTGAGGCGCACTGGGTTGATGTACACCGTGACTTGGAAGGTCTATTATGTTGGGAGAGTGTACAGTGGACTCGCATGTGCTTTATGTCAGGACCAGCAAGTGGAGTCTATTGTTCGAGATCCAAAGGGTCACAGTTCTGGCCTTGTACATTTAAAGTGCTCAAGCATTCTGCTTGCTCCAAGAACTCAGAAATCAGTAAAGGAAAACAGGTTGCAGGAGGAGTGATTGGACTAGGAGTCGGTGTCTCCGTGGGTGGGGAGTTAGTGGTTTTAACAGACTGGTATTAACAGATTCCACAGTGCAGATCAGGTGAAGGCAGTTATATTCTGAGGGCTCAAGATGTATGTGTTATGCTTGGAGCAGCTCCATCCAAGACTGCACGAAATCACAGAGAATTGTGGACGCCGTCCAGACCATCGCGCAAATCAACCTCCTTTCCATTGACTGCATCTACACTTCATGATGCCTCGGCAAGGCCTGCAGCATAATCTCACTTCCTCTTATCCCCTATCCCATCAGTTACAGAAGTTTGAAAACAAATACCTCCAGATTCAGGGAAAGTTTCTTCCCAGAGGCTATCAGGCAACTGAACCATCCTATCACCAACTCGAGAACAGTCCTGGCCTGCCATCTGCCTTATTGGAGACCCTCGGACTATCTTCAATCGGACTTTACTGGACGTTATCGTGCACTAAACGCTATTCCCATTATCCTGTATCTGTACACTGCGGACAGCTTGATTGTAATCATGTATAATTCTACCATGACTGGATAACATGCAACAAAAAGCTTTTCACTGTACCTCGACACACGTGTGTTGAAGTGATCAGACTCACACATAGAGGTTAGAACTCATAGTCTTTAATGTAATACTGACGGAGGGTACACCCCGTGCTTTCATTTCCGTGGTCCGCATCTAAACTGAGAGAGAGAGAGAAAGAGACAGGCTTATAGGGCTGGCCCAGGGTAGTGATAAAGATCTGGACTGGATTACATAAGGAATGTGTAACATGTCTAATCTGTGTGGTGATATATGTATATAATAAAGACATACTACTCTACAACGTGACAATAAACTAAACTAAACTAGTTTGCTGAAGATAGCAAAGGCAACAGATGGGGAAGTGGACATTTGTGGATCAGATTGGGGAATTAAGGTGGGGAGAAGGAATGGTGAAGTTACACTGAGGTGAGGGGGTAGTTGAGTTTAAGAAATGTTATTTTGGGATGGGATGAAAATGAAAGGTTCGGGTTGACTAGTGCCTGAGAGGGTGCCACAGCAAGGTGTTAGGACATGATTATACTGGAGAGTGGATTCATCTGGATGAATGAATGAATGAATGAACATTGGAGTTATGTAAAAAAATGGGTTTGCTTTCCTTGTAGCACTGTGGGCCAAGGGGGACCTGAGTAAAGTATGTGAAATTATAAGGAGCAGGAGAGATTAACAAAATCAACAGAACAAAAGTAAGACTTTATTCTCCATAGCAGAGGTATTTAAAAATAGAAGACATTAGATTAATGTAAGTGGTAGGAGGTCTAGAGAGTATCTGTAAAATAACTTTATTACCTAGAGGGTGGCTGAAATCAGGCATGTACTGAATAAAAGGATGGTGGATGTAGGTCTGTCATAGTATTCAAGATGTATGCAGATGAGCATGTGAAATGTTATGGCTCCAGGCTAACTGCTGACAAATAGCGTCTTTTTAAAATCTGGTAACACTAAATTGTGTGGGTTTGGTCTGAATGATATGGACCTCTACCTGCTATTCCTCTGCACCATTTTTGACTTGCCTTCTGTTTAATTTAGTTTTCCGTTTAGAGATATAGCATGGAAACAGGCCCTTCAACCCACCGAGTCCGTGCCGACTAACAATCCCTGTACACTAGCACTATCCTGCACACACTAGGGATAATTTACAATTATAGCAAGCCAATTAACCTATAAACTTGTACATCTTTGCAGTGTGGGGGACAAAACCCATGGAGAACTTACAAAGTCCATCCAGACAGCACCCATAATCAGGATTGAACCAGGGTCTCTGATGCTGTGAGGCAGCAACTCTAAAGCTGCGCCACCGTGCCTTGTCTATTTGCTTTTTCACTCTCCTTAGTGTTTTATTTCATAATGGCTGCTCTTATTTTCATATTAACTGGGTCATTATCTTGTTCCTGCAGAGACTAAGTAATTTGCACAACATGGATTTGCCCTTTGTTCACTGGTTGGCAACTTCTGATGATCAGTTTGATCTCTGTGACCAAAATTACTCCATCAGGCCTCATGTTTGTTGTGATTGCAGGTTTTGGGAAAACATACCTGCCATCATCTTGCAATTTAAACAAGTGATAACTAGTCGATTCTTTTTTTTTCAGTCTATTAATCTTAAATTGCACTGTGTTTCAATCATATTCACCCATAGGCTGAAATATGTCATTCTCTTAAGTTTTTAATAACTAATTGAACTGAAGATTCTGTTGGAACAAGATAGATTTATTCCAGACTGACTAACCTACCACAAAATATAATCTCTTCCGCTATTGAAAACCACAACATTCTATTGCTACTTAGTAATCAAAAAATCGAAACAAATTTTCCAAAACATGTTGGTTGATTTATTGGGATCAATTTAGATACTCAACATGTATCCTAAATTTTAATTTCCACATCTTAATCATCTGAAAAATATAAAAGAGAACATTATATCTTGGCAATCACTTAACAAAATCAATATTCACGATCATACCTTCAAAGATATTAAGAGATCTCTCCTTATAGAGTGCTGCCTCGGAGAGGTTAACATGTTTGAACTGAATACTAAAATGTTGTGCTTACAGAATCTCAAGTATTTGATCTAAAAGCAAAGTGCTGTAAAGATGCTGAGAATCAGAAATTAAACAGAAAATGCTGGAAATGCTTAGCAGGTTAGACGGCATAGATGGAGAGAAAATATATTTAACATTTAAAGTTGAGATACAAGAAACTGCAGATGTTCAAATCTTGGGTAAAAACACAAAAAGCAGGAGGAACTCAGCGGGTCTAGTTTAGATTAGTTTAGAGATACAGCACTAACCTACACCTGGAAAGAATCAGATTTGTCTTGATGGACAAACAATAATTTTTTATTAGAATATGGTCTTCATTCATCGATTATTTGAAGGGATAGATTGGTTCAGCACGGAAACCTAACTGAAACTTGCTCGGGATTAGTTATATTTTATAATCTTTGAACCTATCTCCAATGATGTATTATTAGTAAATCATTCCATTCTTTTTTTTTAATCCTGACATTTGGGGTTTTTTCACTTTCTTTCTTTCTTACTTTCTATCTATAAAAAAAAAGAGATACAGCACAAAAAGAGGGCCTTCAATCCACCGAGTCCCGGCCAACCAGCAATCCACATATTCTCGCATTATCCTGTACATCAGGGACAATTTACAATTTTTACTGTAGCCAATTAACCTACAAACCTGTACATCATTGGGGTGTGAGAGGAAATGGGAGCATCTGGGGAAAACCCACACAGTCTTGGGGGGAACGTACATACTCTGCACAGACAGTATCCATAGTCAGGATCAAACCCAGGTCTCTGACGCTGAAAGGCAGCAACTCTACTGCTATGCCACTGAGCATTCTTCCGAACTGGTAAAAGATAGAAATAAAAGAAGGCATAAGGAGCAGAGAAAATGGGGAAATGCGGGGAGTGCAGTCTTGTTTGGATGGTGAGAGAGCAAAAGTCAACAGAGTAATGTCAAGAGTATTTTATTGTCATACTAGACTAAGTGGGACCCGCTGGGTCCCAGCTTCACATGGGAGGGCTGGTCCCCCACTGCAATATTCCACCTCTCTACCAATTCCAATATTACTGGCCACTGGGGGAGGGGGGAGGTTGAGTTCTGGAGAGCTAGCATGGGGGTTGTGGGCCAAAGGCACTAGTTTCCAGGGGGCTAGTATGGACATTGTGGGCCGAATGGAATCTTGGCCTGGCAGCTCAATCACTGAGGCCTGGCAGCTCACTCACTTGGGCCTGGCGGGTTGGCAGCTCAGAAACACCCAGAAATTCTGCCGAAAACAGGTGACAGACTGAGAGAGAAGGGGGAGAGGGTGGACAATCAATTTTAGACATTTTCATCTTTTTTAGATCACAGCAATGAAGGAGGAAAGTTTATCCTTGCATGGATCTCTGGAGTGCTAGTATGGGTGTTGTGAGCTGAAAGGACTTGTTTCCTTACGGCCAGTATGGACATTGTGAACTGAATGGATTCTTGGACTTGCAGTTCAGTGAGTCATGTCTGGTGGCATGGCAGTTCACTAAGTCACGGCTGGTGGGTTGGCACTTCGGACACTTACAGCTGGTGGGCTGGCAGTCCAGTCACTCACGGCCCGTGTCGTGGCAGTTCACTCAGTCACCCCTCCTCCCTTTACCCCCCCACTCTGCTTCTTGCCATTACCCTCCCTCCACGCATTCAGTCCATCTCCCCTCAACCTCCCCCCCCCTCCCGATGCACTCTTAGTGGCACTCCGACAGCGCAGTCATTCCTGCCTATTAGGTACCCATTGTGATGAAGAACATGCAGTTATGCTAAGTGGATTTATTAATTAAAATGTGAATGACTTTTAAAATATAACAACTATTTAAATGTTAAAGATGATTTATTAAGTTCAGATCTTTCTTGTTGTGTCTCTTGTTGTGTTCTGCAGCTCACTGCCTCTTGATTTTAATATAGAGAGATTGAGCAGTCAAATGTTAACAAAGAAAATCTGAGAATTTACCTCAAGTCATCATTCAATGCAGGCAGCAAATCCAATCTCACAGCACTTCAAGCAGAGTGCACACAGCGAATCCTAAGTCACAGCACTTTGATCAGAGTACAGGCAGCGAATCCTAAGTCACAGCACTTTGATCAGAGTACAGGCAGCGAATCCAATGTCACAACACTTCAAGCAGAGTGCAGGCAGCGAATCCATTGTTACAGGCAGCGAATCCCATTTCAAGCAGAGTACAGGCAGCGAATCCAATCTCACAGCACTTTGAGCAGAGTGCAGGCAGCGAATCCAATCTCACAGCACTCCAAGCAGAGTGCAGGCAGCAAATCCAATCTCACAGCACTTCAAGCAGAGTGCAGACAGCGAATCCAATGTCACAGCACTTCGAGCAGGGTGCAAGCAGCAAATCCAATGTCACAGCATTTCAAGCAGAGTGCAGGCAGCGAATCCTAAGTCACAGCACTTTGATCAGAATGCAGGCAGCGAATCCAATGTCACAGCGCTTTGATCAGAGTGCATGCAGCGAATCCAAATCTCACAGCACTTCAAGCAGAGTGCAGGCCAGCAAATTCACACACACGCACATGCACACACATGCACGTACACGCGCGCGCACTCGCACACACTCGCACAGTCACACACTCGCACAGTCACACACTCACACAGACACACACTCACACAGACACACACTCACACAGACACACACTCACACAGACACACACTCACACAGACACACACTCACACACAGACACACACTCACACAGACACACACTCACACAGACACACACTCACACAGACACAGACACACACAGACACACACTCACACACACACTCACACAGACACACACTCACACACACACTCACACAGACACACACACACACTCACACAGACACACACACACACTCACACAGACACACACACACACGCTCACACAGACACTCACACACACGCTCACACACACAGACACACAGACGCACACAGACACTCACACACACAGACACTCACACACAGTCACTCACACACACAGACACAGAGACACACATACAAACACATGCAGCCACTCACAACCAAATACACTCACACACCATATATATGACAGTAAACTCTCTTGAATTTACTCACATGGCTCAGCGCGGTTCTCCACTTTGGTGCCTCTACAGTCAGCGGCACTTCTGCAATATGCATGACGTCTGCACTCACTGAAAATTACACAATCGGCCGGATTGCCCACTAAGCGGAAGTCACGAGATGAGGGGGACTTTTGAATCAAAAACAGTCGGGCCTAATAAAGCATTGCAGTTTCAAGTAGGCAGGGCAGCAGGCCAAACAACTCATTTCATTTTCATTAAGGGCTAACAAATCATTTATTCAAGTACATTGCAGACTCACAGTTCAGTTGATTCCCAGCTTAGAATGAGAGTCGTGGCCTTCCCTCGTCATCTTGCAGAGAGATTGAGTCATGTCCAGGCATCCGGGGTTTTATAGTTCTCCGTCCCCTCGGAAGGGGGGTTACCTTCATCGTGGTGATTGACAGGCGAGAGGATCCCAAAGTTTTTTAAACACTCATAAATCTTTTATTTTTAATTGATGGGAAAAATCCTCGGGGGCTGATCAGCGGAGGCGGACTGTGAGTAAGATGGCCAAAAATCACAGCAATATATGGTAGCGTTTTTTCTAAAATCAATATATAGCGCAGGCAGGAAGTGGTCAAGATGAGACTTTTAATTATATCGATGTCCTAGATAGGACAATGAAATTCTTACTGAGAGAATGACACACATTGTGGCAGAGGTGAGTAACAGAAGTAGTGAATTATAATAAAGAAAACAGCACATGTCTGTGAAAGGTAAGTGTTGGAGAAGATGGATGAAATTTTAAATTAGCGAAGGAGAAGGATGATGTCGGTTTAAAATGATGTTTGGTACAAATGTGGGATGCAAGTCTGAAGTGGCTACTCACTTGAATTACAAAAAGGTGGTTTTACAACCTCGGTGAAACCATCATCTCATTCTGCTTCTAACAAGTCTGAAGAAAGGGCTCGACCCAAAGCATCGCCCATTCCTTCTCTGCTGAGATGCTGCCTGTCCCATTGAGTTACTCCACATTTGTGTCTATCTTCGGTTTAAACCAGCATCTGCAGTTCCTTCCTACTCATCTAAGTCTGCATATTGTTACTGCATGTTGTCGCCCTTATTTTCAAAATAGTGTTTTAATGAGGTTATTTGTTTACAACATTGTTTTCCACATACCTGTGGTATATAGTCATGGAGCTGTACACCACAGAAACAGCCCATCCTATTTGGCAATACTGAGATAGTTCCATTTGCCTGTATTTGACCCATTGTCCTCTCAACCCTCTAAACTTTCAGTGGTACCACCCAACATTGACACATTGGATCTATTGCCCTAGTGAAATTTCCCACTCAATTTAATACTAATAGCACATTTTACTTCGGAGTCACGTGAGTGACTTCGTGAAGACCCCGCCAGCACGCATGCGCGGCATATCGTCGCACGCATTTGCATCGGCAGGCTGGGGGGGGGGGAGTGCGCTCTCTCCTCCGGCTCCTTCACAAGACCGGCAGGTAAGTATTACCTTTTCTTCACAGCATGGACAAGGGCCGGAGGACGACGCTGTCGAGGAGCTGAGCTGCGGCCAGCCAAGGGCCCTTGTCCCCGGAGCTGCAAGGAACGCCGGCAGCTTCAACGCATGGTGGGGGCAGGAATGCGGAAGTCGGGCGCTCCCGCTGATTCAGGGTCCGACTCACCCGGATGCAGCTGGATGCAACGGATCCAGACTCCGAGCCCCCATCCCCCAAGAGAAGAAGGGGGGATACAGGTACGTGGCAAGGGGTCTCGCTCTTTACAGGCAACCCCTCCCCGAGCTCCAGAAGACCCGAGGGGGCTGGGCCGGGGGACAGCCGCACGACAGGGGAGCCCTGCAATGTGCACATACGTACCACAGTCAGGGAATCTGCCGTAGTGCAGCCCGGCAACATCACTGCTGCGTCGAGTAGGCCTGCTGGAGCAGATACCGCCGACAACACACCCCGTCAGGCTGCGGTCAAGGGCGGAGGTGGCAGCAGGAAGTGGTCGGTCAGCTCAGCGCTGCGAGCGGCCGACCATGCGCCTCCACGCTAAAAGATGGGCAAGAGTGGAGGTAAGCCTGCACGGACTCCGGGGAGCCAGGTTCCGGGGGCCGGCGCCGATTCAACTCACCTGCCTTCATATCAGACAGGTGGGCCGCCACAGTCTGGGAGAAGACAGACTAGCGGAGAGTCCGTGCAGGGAGTCGTATGATCCTACTTGGGCTGTAGGTCACGACGACCTGCCATTGGACCCTAGACAGCACCTTATGGAGGTGTGGTCCGATGGTGGAAGCCCCAGTGAGTTCGCAGGGCCTGGGGAAGTCGGCTTGTCCGCTTGCGTATAGCAGGGACGGTCGCATAGAGCGGTTGGAGCTCTTAGTGGTGCAACGCCTCCAGCGGGACCGGGAACGAGAAGAGCGGGACTCGCGGGCATCCACTAGCCGTGCAAGGACACCACTTGGCACCTCATCGTCTCCAGCCAGAAGCATTAATGATTGCCCAGCTGCTGTGTTTGAAGACGACCCGGGACAGCCAGTGACCGCTGAGCCAGAGCATGAGGAGGATATGCTGGATGTGGTGAGTGAAGTTTGCCGTTTCCACCCAGACAGGTGAACCCCTGCACCACGAATTGGCGGGCACCATTGATTGCCTAATTACGCACCAACTCCGGAGTCAGGTTCTCAATAATACCTTGGAGAAAGGTTCTCCACGGGCATAACGCCGTTTGCTAGGACCCTGGTCGGGGATAATGTGTCCAGTGAACAACAAGATGCACTGGCACACCTATGCAACGCCCAGTATGAGATAAACTGCCTGCGTAAGAGCTCCATATAGCCCACACTCAACCCCAAATTCGCGGGGTTGTGCCGACCATTACCGCTCCACCGCCGCATCAGTTGTTTGGAGACCTGTCCAAACAGGTGAAGGGACTGGACAAAGGAGGCCAAAACAGCGGGCCTCATGAAACTCCATCGGCCAGAGTTCACCCATATCACCGGCAACAGCCTAATACAACCTGTGAACCTAAGGCTGCCGGATAGGGCACAAAGATCCTACCTACCTCCATCTCAACAAACACAACGACCTTTTAGGGCAAGGCCAACAGCGGCCTGCATGGAAAATGCGGCCGCCGGCCCGTCAACCTCCATAACGTCCACCCGAAGCACCGTATGTACGGAACCGCCGTTCACTATGGAGGTAAGGGGTCTGGCTCCTCTCACGCCGTAGTATCCCTCCTGTACGAATAGGTGGGCGATTGCGGGCTGCCTTGGACATATGGGGAAAACTGTCACCACAGATGAGTTTATTTTACAAAGTGTTCAAGGGTATATAATTTGTTGGAGGTATAAATTCGCCTACCCAGCATTCGCCTCGTAGGAATTTACTCTATCCCAAAAAGAGGTGGAGGCAGGGCATGCTGAAATTATACGGCGAGCAGAAAAAGGGGTAATTGGCATAACCAAGCATGGACCTATTGAGTTTGAGTCTAATATGTTCACCAGCAGTAAAAAAGAAGGGGGATGTCGGATTATAATAGATTTAACTGAGTTGAACACTTTTGTACAATATACCCATTTCAAAATGGATACTTTTGGAACAGCTAGGCAGATGCTTTACCCAGGGTACTTTATGGCATGCATCGATTTGAAAGAAGCATGCTATACGGTGCCCATCGCTGAGGCTCACAGGGAATTCTGAAGTTGTCTGGAAGGGTGCATTGCCCAATGGAATCATCACAGCCCTAGGCTGTTTACCAAATTGGTGTTTACCTGTATTGGCTCTTCTCCGACAACAAGATTATAGTGATGGCATATTGGATGAAATCCTTATAGTGGGGCAGACCCTCCAATTGGCAATTCAAGGAGTGGCTGCAACCAAGGCTCTGCTTGAGAAGCTGGGGTTGTAATCCATCCAGACAAATCAAAACTGCACCCGGTACGGGATATGGATTATTTGGTGTTCACCCTAGAAACCAATTTAATGAAGTTTATCATCCCAACTAATAAAGCTACTGCTATAATAGAAGAGTGCCACAATCTTGCTCGCGCCAGGGTACCGACCATTCGGCAAACTGCAAAAGTTATTGGTATTGGTAACTCTAAATTGATAACTACATTCCCAGCTGCATGATTCGGACCGCTACACTACCGAAATTTACAAAGATCAAAAATCACAGCATTAAAAAACAAATGCTGGCTGTTTTGATCGGCCACTTCGGTTACCACCGGAAGCTAGAAATGAGCTACAATGGTGGGTAGATAATATTAAAGAATGTCATTGACCTATTATAGTGAGCAACCCTGATGTTGTGCTACTAACTGACGCAAGCGCACCAGGCTGGGGAGCAACTGATACGATGTCCAGTTGTGGTGGCAGATGGAACTCTCATGAGTCTACATTCCTGGAGTCACATGGGATAAACTATATAGAAATGCTGGGGGCATTTCATGGACTGCGGGCTTACTGTACTAATTCACGGGATTACATGTCCGCTTTCGAATAGATAATGCTACAGTAGTGGCTTACATCAATCATATGGGTAGTATCAGGTCGCTAGTTTGCGAAGAATTGGCTAATACAATTTGGCACTGGTGCATTGAAAGAAATATTTGGATTACTGCGACCTATTTGCCTGGGAAGCTTAATTCAGTGGCGGACACCAGGTCACGTGTCTTCAATGACAACATTGAGTGGATGTTGAACCCCCAAATTTTGGAGATATTATAGCTCATTTTGGGACACCATATATTGACCTATTTGCGTCCAGGCTGAACCATCGAATACCAACGTATGTGTTGTGGGAACCAGACACTGGGGCAATAGCAATGGATGTGTTTTTATCCATTGGGGGAAATGGTTTGCTACACATTTCCCCCTTTCTGGCTCACCAGTCGGGTATTGCAGAAAATTAAACTAGACTCTGCAACTGGCATATTGATCATTCCCGACTGGCCTACACAACCATGGTACCCGATGGTTGTAGAAATTTTAAAACAACCATGGATGGCGATTGGGAAACATCCCAAATTGATTACTAACTCCATTACGGGGGGGTCAGTCATCCTTGCCATGGTCATTTAAACTTGTTGGCCTGCAGGTTCTGAAAGACCACTCATTCGGGCAGGCATCTTGTTAAGAGCCATAGACCTTATCGCCGCATCATGCCGAGAATCAACTCGGAAACAATACCTCACCCAAATCAGAAAGTGGGAGGCATTCTGTGCCCGGACCAACAAGTCTTCCAACTCGGCAACAATACCTGATGTGTTGGAGTTTCTAGCAGGCCTCCATTTCGATGCTGGCCTCAGCTACAGCGCCATCAACAGCGCCAGGAGTGCGCTGTCCCCATACCTGGATATAGGTGTCGGCTCCAACCTCCTGGTGTCTAAACTAATGAGGGGAGTGTTCAACACCAACCCTCCACGACCCAGATATACAGTAACGTGGGATGTGGGGATCGTTCTGACCCTACTGAGGAGCTGGGCTCCAATAGATGAGCTACCATTGAAACAGCTCACCCTCAAGGTGGTGATGCTTATGGCACTGACTACAGCCCAAACGAGCCCAGACGTTACAGAAACTGTGACTGGACAGCATGGTGGCCACCCCTGGTCAAATAAATTTCTTTGTCAAAGAATTATTAAAACAGCACAGGCCAGGGGCGCATGGGCTGCAGTTGGAATTTCGGGCGTACCCTGTAGATGCCACTCTCTGCATAGTCACCCATCTCCACCACTACATCCGAGTTACTGGAGTTATCAGGATGAAGGAACAGGGGCTCCTCATCAGTCATAAACCTCCGCATCATCGGGTGACTACACAGACGATCGCCAGGTGGCTCAGGGTGGTGCTGGATGCAGCAGGAGTTGCTACTAACATTTTTAAGTCTCATTCCACCAGGGCTGCAGCAAGAGCCATGGAGGTGCCCATGGACCACATTCTCGCCACCGCGGGCTGGGCCAGTGGGAAAAACTTTTCAACGGTTCTATAACAAGCCTCTGGCCGCCCCTGCGACATTCGCAGAAGCTATCCTGGGTACCGCTCAGTAAATGTCTGGCCCCGATTTAGGGGTTTGTTGTTTATTTGATTAATAAATTGTGTTGATTTTTCAGCCAGTTTCGACTGAACTCCATTAACAGCCTTCCTCCATCAGACTGGCGGCAGTGTGATAAGCATGGACGTTGTCCAGGGCGTGAAATCACAGAGCTTTGAAATCTTCACAAAGTCACTCACGTGACTCCGAAGTAAAATAGTAAGATTAAACGAGAACTTACCAAGTTTGAAGGTTGATCTGTATTTTACGAGGAGTCGCGGTGAGGGATTTCGTGCCCACCGCTCCCACCCTCTATCATAAGGTCAACCAGGTAGTTCTATGTTTTCATCTTACTATTTTTTAGTCATGGTTTGGTTCTGTGATTCCACACCGCTGCTTTGAAGGATGCCGCGCATGCGTGCTGGCAGGGTCTTCACGAAATCCCTCACCGCGACTCCTCGTAAAATACAGATCAACCTTCAAACTTGGTAAGTTCTCGTTTAATCTTACTATTTTAGCACAATAGCATATACATTTGGTGACTGGATTGAGCAGAATTTTAGTGAAATGTCCAACATCCTTATCATAATTTCAGTAATGCGAACTGAAATGTACCTAGGGATCCCAGCACACAGAAAACTTCACATAAAAGAAAACATGGAAAATAAAACACTTCACATAACCACAGTCCACACGTTTTCCTCTCAGTTTATAAAATCTGTAGTCGAGAGCTCACTGTCTCAAGAATCTTTGGCTTTTTGTTAATTTGGCTGCTTCTACTGATGTGATTATATACTAACAAGCTAATAAAGAGAGGTAGTGTTCTGCATGATTATACTCTCAGTGCCTTAATTGTACTCTCTGTACTTGATTAAATGCTCATGGGGAGCTTATTTGATTTTACTAATCTTGTGCATTTAACCAAACGGTTCTCACCACATTATATGCATGTAACTGGATGACATAATGCATCTGAAAGTAGATTGCAAAACAAAGATTTAATTCTCCCTCTCCCTCTCCCCCTCCTGTCCTCCTTCCCCTCTTCCCCTCCCCCTCCACCCCTCCCCTACCCCCTTCTGCTCCCATCCCCTCTCCCCCTCCCTCCCTCCCTTTCCCCCTTCCTCTCCCCCATTTGCCTGCTTTTCGATTTACCAGCACAGATTGATGTATAAATTACAATGTTTTAAAACTAAATTAATATTTGCAAATGTTAATTGATGTTTGCACTTACTAAACCACACCTGTTACTGTACATAAAACATGTTTTAACTCTATACACATTTCTGAAAATAAAATAATAACATCCATGCCAATTAACACCAAGTTCAAGTTAAAATCATTAAAGGAAGTGAGTAACAAAAGCAATATAACCATTCAGGATATTATTTGTTACAAATCCTTCCACAAACTCTCATTGAAGGGAGATGAGTTCCTTTGCAAAATCTTCTAACTCAACATTGGCATGAATCCATAAGTGTTTATTTTAATCCAAAGCCACATCATAAAATTATTGGCTCCATGTCTTTCTATCGCATTTGGAGCACCACATTTTCTGTGTCACTTTCAGCTGTGGCTCAGCAGGAACACATCAGAGCAGCAGATCATGGCTTCTGTTTCAAAGGCCTGGGTGCGTAATTTGCAATATTTTTTATTTATTATACATGCCTTATTTTCCTGCTATTTTAAAGGCGCCTGCTTTGAGGTGGAACAATAAACTGAGGCCCGATATCCTGGAAAGTAAGAACAGAAAACCTTGGAAGTATTGAGACAAAAAAGCGGGTCAGGCAGCATCTCTGGAGAAAAGAAATAGGTGACGCTTGAGGTCGCGTCCCTTCTTCAGACTGAGTCAGGGGAGAGGGAAACAAGAGATATGAAAAGGTATAGAAAACAAATGAATGGTAGGTATACAAAAGGACAAATCAAAACCAGCAACGATGATCAATGACACATGGAGCCCACAATGATCCATTGCTGACTGTGGAGAGGGTGATACGAGCGATACAAACAGGATGACAGTGAAACTAGTAAATATTTAGCAGATCAGGTAGCATCAGCAGATGAGAAACAGAGTTAATGTTTTATGTCAAAGATCCTTCATCAGAACTTAGTCATCTGCTCTCTCAGGTGGATGGTAAACATGTTTCAAGTCATGATCTCCTTGATCATCTCCTTGATGCTTTGCTCAATAGTATTCCACATGAAGCAATAGATTAATTAAATTTAAAAACAGCACCTTGCAGCCTCTCTGTTGGGTTCATTATCTCATTCATTATCAGGACATGGACCACACTAGCAGAACCAATATTTATTATCCATCCCAATTGTTCCTTAACTGGGAAGTTAAGGTTCAACTCCTTGTTGTGGATGTGGAATTACACATAAGGACTGCAGATTTCCTTTAATGTAGGACATCAGCTAACCAGATGGGCTTTTTACAATAATGAAGTTGTGTTGTGCTCACTATTACAGAGACAAACACATTTTTAAAACTCCAAATTTGCTTAATTGCTTAGACTTAATTTTCCAGCTGCCTTGGTAGGATTCGGACATATGCCTCATGATCAATTATCCACTACACTGGCTAAATTCCTGTAATTAAGCATGTTACTAGGATGTACTAGCTAATATGTTCACAGCCTAATCTATGTCTTCAAAGCCACCATTTGCTGTTTCTCCTCTCACCAAACATTGGACTGTTCTTTGCACGAATCTCTCGGGTCACGAGTGCAATGGTGGCTTCCGTCATATTCACTGTTCTTTGCTTTGGTTCCTCACCATTTAAAATTTGGGGCATTTCAACCCATCTTCAGTTACTCGTATAATGGTAAAACTTAACAGCAGCCCATGAAAATATTTGGGACTTTTAAGCTGCATTAATACATATCCACACTTAAGTGAGAATACTCTTAGAAGCAGTCAAGTTTCGCACAAAGTTTATTTTTCTCTGCCAGTCAAACCAGTCAAATCAGGAGAGTTCTCGTTTGTTAATTTTTATACTTCCTCACTGCAGAAATAAAAAACAGAGCATCTGGATTTATTAAGAGAGAGTGACTCAAGTACGTACAGATGTTGGAAGCTTTAGCAAACCACAAAGTGCTGGAAGAACTCAGCGAGTCGTACCTTTGGCTTGAATGGATAGACAATGTTGTGGATCAAACCATTCTTTTCACAGCTGCTGCTGGACCTGTTGAGTTCCCCCAGCACTTTGTATTTTGCATCTGTATTAATTACATTGCTGTCTGCGGGAGTTTACTGTGAACAAGTTAGCCACCTAGTTTTCTGCTTTTCAACAACAACTACATGATAATAGTAAAAGGACACAAAGTGCTAGAGTATTACCTATCCATGTTCTCCTGAGATGCTGCCTGACCTGCTGAGTTACTCCAGCACTTTGTGTCTTTTTGTGCATTAACCAGAATCCGCAGTTCCTAGTTTCAACTTTGCAATTGTATTTATTGGATATACCGTACGTTGGGATAATCTGAGAGGGAAAACAAATCTAATTACAAGTCTTACCTTTTTTTCAATCTCAGTTCATGATATGAATAATTATCTATCTACTGGCATTTCATTATGTGTTCACCTGACGTGATAAATAAAATGATGTGGTATTCTGAAAACATCACTGAAAAAACACTCATAACAAATTATGGAAGGTTAGATAGGAATTGGGTTAGAATGTTGTCAGACACTGAAAATATATTTTTCATTCAAACCATCCCAACTAAAGTGGCCTACAAAATTGCCCACAGAGAGATATCATTCTGCTTGATGTAAAGTGAAGTTTTATTTTTTTATTTCTGACAAACTGGTAAAAGCTGTACTAACAAAATAATAGCAGATCAATCATGAATATTTATATAATTCAGGCATCATAACCTTGCACATTATTTCTGAAGTGTATGTCATGTTTTTAAGAACATTTTGCAATCTATTTTAACATGCTGATCCTAACTAATTTATCTTCCAGTTTATTTGTGGAGGTTTGAATTTCCTACAAATACGTTATTGGGTCCATTGAGTCTATATTAATGGTTCATTGCGGTATCAGTTTTATACTTTGTCCAAATTATAGCACATGTGACTATTCTGTATGCATTGAAATGCACAATTCACATTTCATAGCACAATGCAATGATATATTTTTGTCACATGTATGGCATGCGGCGGTATGGTGGCGCAGTGGTAGAGTTGCTGCCTTACAACGCTTGCAGTGCCAGAGACCCGACTACGGATGCTGTCTGTATGGAGTTTGTACGTTCGCTCCGTGACCGCATGAGTTTTCTCCGAGATCTGCGGTTTCCTCCCACACTCCAAAGCCGTACAGGTTTGTAGGTTAATTGGCCTTGATGTATGTGTAAATTGTCCCTAGTGTGTGTAAGATAGTGTAAATGTGTGAGGATCACTGGTCGGTGCGGACCCGGTGGGCCGAAGGGTCTGTTTCCACTCTGTATCTCTAAACTAAACTAAACTAAACTAAACTACTCTAAACTAAACTAAATGTACCAAGGTACAGTGAAATGCGTTGTTTTGCAGACAACATGGTAAAAACATATAACAGACCTCACCTAGGCAGTACACAAGTGTCGCCATGTTTCTGGCACCGACAAAGTTACAAAAGTTCATCAAACAGTCCTATCTTCTGCCTGCACATGGCAGCATGCACCTGGAGGTAGGTCTCCCCTTTGTGCTTATCATCCCCCCCCCCCCCCCTCCCGCCAGGTCCTCTCTTCATTCTCTGTGGTCCCCCAAACCTGCATGGTCCCACTTTGTTTGTTCTCTGTGGCTCACCACCAGGATAGCCCTCGACGGTCCACCTCCCTTTCGACAGTCCACCACCCTCTCGGGTCCCACCTCCCTCTTGACGGTCCACCACCCTCTCAGGTCCCTCCTTTCTCTCAGCGGCACACGTCCCATCAATGTGGGTGGCTCGGGGCTGAGATCGGAGCCCGCGGTGGGTGAGCCGGGTCTACCAGGCGAGTCCTCTGTTCTCCATGAGCGAGTCCTTGGCCCGCGATGGGCAAGCCGGGCCTGCTGGCAGCTTGGCCCCAGCCTCGCACGTGGCCGGAGCAATTCAGTGGGTCAGACAGCATCCCTGGAGAAAAGAAATAGGTGACGTTTCAGGTCGAGACCCTCGTCAGTCTGAAGAAGGGTCTCGATCCGAAACGTCATGTATTCCTTTTCTTCAGGGATGCTGTCTGACCCGTTGAGTTACTACAGCTTTTTGTGTCTAACTTTAGTTTAAACCAATATCTGAGGTTCCATCCCACACATACTTTCATAGATAAAATGCTTTCTTAGATATCCTCCCTTGTCATTGAATGGGCCGTGATTCTGAAATCTTCTGTCCAATTAAGAGTGCATTAATGCTGCCGTTTCCAGCCATCTGACCTATTTTGTTGGTTAATTTGCCAGTGACTGCAAAGTTTCATCCCAGCTTGAGTTTCACCTAACAGCTATAAAACATTCATACATTACTTTTCCACCTCATATCATCATTAAAATCTTTTAAGAAGCTTACTGTTTAATAATCCCTTCCAGATGGCTTATGTTTTCTGTTTTCTCTTTTTCTGTCAAACTTTTTATCATAATTCCTTATCCCATCTGGAGACTGGCTCATTATTTATTAAGGCAATGCCTCTTTCATTACAAGGCAGTACCCCATCACATGTATGGTACTGTACCTTTGAAAACTAACCATTATAACATTCAGGGGAGGTACACACAAAAAAAAAGTGAACATCATTAATTTTTACAAGGACTCAATATATAATTGTAGGGGTTTGGTTCCCTTTGCTCCACTTTGGGCCAACTGCCCCAGTGATTCTCTCCCTTGTTGGTGGGTCAAACGGCCATCACTCCACATGATCGGTTCCCAAGAGAGAATACAAAAAAAGGGGTTCCCCTTGGTTCTAGACCTCGGAATTATGGTGGGATATGATAAAAGGTTGACTTGACCAGAGCGTGCTGATGAGAGAAAACAGAAACCAAGACGGACTCAAAGCAAGTCTAAAATTTACAGGCTTTATTGAACAAATGAGGAATCGAATCTCACCAACACTACATAATACGTGACTAAACTTATGCTTTAAACTAAGACTATGGAAAGAAAATTATCGGGCATGTCGAAAAAACTTACTTTACACAATTTTAATTACAAATGCACCCCCACTTTCCCCTTCTTCTCTCAACCTCTATCCTGTTTCGGGAACTTCACCAGGTCGTCTGGGGTACTTACAGCTACATCGATTTTTGTTATTTCAAAATATACTTTATTCAAATGATAAATATATACCATACATGAACCTTGCGGAAAATCCATCCGACATTTTCGGAAGCTGTACAAATTGATGAATACAGTTTAGACATTTCTTTTGGTGTAATTAATCAAAGGCGTGGGATACCTTCCCTTATTTTGAGGGGCGTCTCCACTATACTGTGCCCCCCCCATGTCCAGCAGCGGAAGGACCTTAGACTGTGGTCCTCCCCCACCGAGCCTTGGCGTTGGCTGCACCGAGCTTCAGTGCGTCCCTCAGCACGTACTCCTGCAGTCTGCAGCGGGCCAGTCGGCAACATTCCCTGACGGACATCTCGCTCTGCTGGGTGGTGAACAATGCTCGGGCAGACCAAAGGGCGTCTTTTACCGAGTTGATAACCCTCCAGCAGCACTCGATGTCAGCCTCTGAATGTGTCCCTGGGAACTGTCCGTAAATCACCGAGTCCTCTGTAACGGAGCTGTTCGGGATAAAGCGTACCAGGGACCCTTGCATTTTTCTCCAGACTCTTTTAGCAAAACCACTCTGTAAAGAGGTTGGCAACCGTCTCCTCTCAATAGCAGCCGTCCCGAGGGCAGTGTGCGCTGGCAGTGAAGTTCCGACGGTGCAGGAAGGATCTGACTGGGAGGGCTCCCCTCACCGCCAGCCAAGCCAGGTCTTGGTGCTTGTTGGTGAGTTCTGGCGATGAGGCATTTTGCCAGACAAGCTGGGCAGTCTGCTCAGGGAACAACGCCACCGGGTCCATAGAGTCCTTTCCCTGCAGTGCCTGCGGGACATTCTGTGCTGACCACTGCCCGATGGACATGTGGTCAAAGGTGTTGGTCTGGAAGAACCCTTCCACCGACGACAGATGGGGCGGCAATGTCCAGCTGACTGGCACATTGCGTGGCACCTGCGCCAGGCCCATCCTTCACAACACCGGGGACAGGTACAACCTCAGCAGGTAGTGACACTTGGTGCCCACGTGCCTGGGCTCTACACTCTGCCTGATGCAGCCACACACGAAGGTGGCCATCAGAATGAGGGCGATGTTGGACACGCTTTTACCCCCGTTGTCTGCTGACTTGTACATTGTGGCCCGTCGCACCCGGTCCATCCTCGACCCCCAGATGAAGTGGAAGATGGCCCGGGTGATCCCTGTGGCGTATGAGGGAGGGACAGGCCACACTTGTGCCAAGTACAGCAGCCCCGAGAGCACCTGATGACCAAATTCTTTCCCGTTATGGAGAGGGAACGTTGCCTCCACAGCTCCAGCTTCCTCCCCACCCTGGTTATCCACTCCAGCCAATTTTTGTTACATGCCTCAGCCCCCCCGAATCAGATCCCCAACACCTTCAAGAAGTCAGGCTTGATGGTGAAGGGGACGGAAGATCTGTCGGGCCAGTTGCCAAAGCGCATGGCCTCGCTCTTCCTGCGGTTCACCCTGGCTCCCGTGGCCGACTCAAACTGGTCGCAGATACTAATCAGTCTGCGAACCGACCCTGGATCCGAGCAGAAGACAGCGACATCGTCCATGTACAGGGAGGTCTTTACTTGATAGCCCCCACTGCCTGGCAATGTCACTCCTCTTATGCTCGCATCCTTCCTGATGGATTCGGCAAAGGGGCCACCATCGCGACCACCTCCGATAGCAGCGGAGGTGTGGCAGCCCGCACTCCTGAAGAAAAGTCACATCTGCCTTGACCTTGGCCAGGTACTGTAAGGCATTAACACATCGCGCAGTGCTCTTTATACTGCGCACGTTTAAAGATGCCAGTTTGAGCTCCATTGTCTTTAGAGTCACTGACCATTTCCATGTCCCATCATTCCCACCGCTTCGGTGAATTGCCTCAGCTTTCCTGGGCTCAGGAATCCAGTGATGAGGTGGGTTTCAGGTGGCATAACCAAAGGTGTCGTTGGGGGGTGCCTTCTCGTTCCACCCCCTTTTGGGCATGCCGCTTCCTCTGTCTTATGTAGCTGGGGCCCAACGGCCTCTGCGCTGCTCCCGTTCGCCCAGAGCTGGGGCCCATCGGCCGTTGCGCTGCTCCTGGTCGCCCAGAGCTGGGGCCCATCGGCCATTGCGCTGCTCCCGGTCGCCCGGAGCTGCGGCCCACTGGCCGCTGTGATGATGATCCCTGTCTCCAGGGGCTGAAGCCCCTCGACCGCTGCACTGCTCCCGATGTCCTGGGGCTGGAGCCCCTCGGCCACTTCTCTGCTCTCGGTCTCCTGAGGCTGGGAGGTGATCGTCGTGGCCTCTCTCTTTTCCTCCCCCGTTTTCTTCCTCTGCCTCCCTCGTTGGGACTTCCCAGTCGTCTCATCCACCGACGAGGAGGAGAGGTTGCTGCCTTCTGTAAGAGATAGACACCTTTTTTGTGATTTACTATTTGACTTACCACTCCTTTCCGGCCTCGGCTCTTTGGGCTGACCCCTCTTCTTATACTTCACCATTGTCCATTTCTCCTGTTGTTCCCCCTCCTCCATCGACTCTCCCTCCTGGGCAGGATGCTGGGCGGCTCCTTCAGGCACTTGGGGCCTCAAGGTGGTTGGGCTGTCCTCATCTGTGTTCCCTCTTTCTGCTGGGGTCTTGGCAGCGTTGGGGGGTGCCTCACCCCCCTTTGGGGTGCTGGCAGCAGCCCCTCTTGTCGCCTTTGCGTAGGTGCAGGCTCTTTTAGGGCAAGCCCTGTAAAGGTGGCCTGCCTCGCCACACAGGTTGCAGTTCTTGCTGGCCTGACAGTCCTTTGTCTCATGGCCCTCCATCTTGCAGTTTTTGCAGACAACTGCAGTGCATTGGGCCATCACATGCCCAGGCTTGTTGCATTTCCTGCACAGCCTGGGTTGCCTTACATAGATCAAGTATCCTCGGTTTCCTCCAATCGCAAAAACCGAGGGGGGGTGGACGATTTCTCCGTCCTTGTCCACCCTCAGCTTTACCTTAACTTGCCGCTTGCTCGTCCAAATCCTGTGCATGTCCTTCACATCCACACAGTCCCTGTTCCCTCAACGTAGCGAGCAAGGAAGGTGAGGACATCCACTACGGGCACATGTGGGTTAAACATGTGCACCGTGATGAACCTTTCCTTCTGGGTTTGGAGGGTGAAGAGCGGCTGCACTTTCAGCAGTGACAGCGGAGCTTCATTTCCCCTCTCCCGGAAGACTTCCATCACCTTCTGCCATCCCATTGGATACTTGAAGGTAACGTCAAAATATCCGTTACCCGGAAAATCCTGGAGGCAGTAGATGTCCTTGGCCTCAAATTTGCAGGCCTCTAGCAAGACCTTCTTCACAAACAGGTCTCGTGAGAAGGGGTTCCCCTTGCTGAGGTCCTTGACGCTTGTTCGCAGGGTATTCCGAATACCCTGCACTCCTGCTCCTGCTGACATTGTGGCTGAATAAGGTGTTAGGTTGGTTTCCCAACCAGCATGGATCCACCTCTGAGCCTGCAGCCGACCGACTCCTCAATGATTTTGCTCCGCAATCCACGGCCCTTGTCCCCAAGGAACCGCCAGAACTGTTCTAATAAGAACAGATAGTCTCTTTCACTCAGAACAGATAAGAACAGATACTACACTTGATCTTAGCCAAAAGGCTGAGAAGCGAGAGCACAGCCTTTTTGATCACGGTTTCTCCCCTGCCAGGTAGATTGATGCAGGGTCATGAGCCGTCCAACAGAGCAGAAAAGAGAGAGAACCCTTGCTTGCCTGCTCCTTTTATACCCACGAGTTTCTCCCTTGAAAACTCCCAGGTGGTTCTCTGTACAAAAGGGTCTTTCAATGATTCCCAGTTTCGATCTGGCATGAACAATAGGCTTCCGATGATAATGGGTTTGCTGATGTCACGATGCATCAGCTTTATCGTTATCCTATCACCTGGATGGGCTCCCATTGTCCTGATGGATGGGCCATTTACAATGGTGATTGTCTTGCTGCTGGGCTATTTATCCCCGTCTGCTGGGATCGGTTTCTTCCTTTGTCTTCCCAAGATAATCTCTTTATCTCCGTCCAGGCCTTTCCTATTCTCACATTTCCTATTCGCATAGTCATGTGGCTGCCCAGGCCCACAAACAGGTTTTAAACTTGTTCTTCTGTGATCCCTTGGGATTTTTTATTTTTGCAGCCAGCATGTCTGTTTTAAAAATGTCCAAGTCCTTATCCCAGAGTTCTTCCATAATTTTGGAGGTTTTGCCCCAATAACATACATAATGTAGCAGTTTTGGTCAATATTTGAAAATGGCAGCTACTGGATTTAAAAAATAATAATTTTGCAAGGTATAGACATCTCTGGTGAGGCCTGTATGTCTTTCCCATATGTAACTGTTATTAAGAAAGTGGTGGTGAACTGTGGGTTTGAACTAATTGAATCTCTTTAGTGTCATTGAGAAAGAAGTTTCAAGTTTTATACTCAGCAACAGTGAAGGAATGAGGTTTAGGTTTATTATTGTGGTGTGTATTTGTCACTTAACGTATGTTTCCACTAGTGGGAGTGTCTAGGACTAGAGGTCATAGCCTCAGAATTAAAGGATGTTCTTCTAGGAAGAAGATAAGGGGGGATTTCTTTAGTCAGAGGGTGGTGAATCTGTGGAATTCTTTGCCACCAAGTCTGGGGAGGCCAAGTAAATGGATATATTTAAGACAGAGATAGATAGATTCTTGATTAGTACAAGTGTCAGTGGTTATAGGGAGAAGGCAGGAGAATGGGGTTGGGAGGGAGAGATAGATCAGCCATGATTGAATGGTGGAGCAGACATTTGAGCCGAATGGCCTAATTCTGCTCCTATCACCAAAAAATGTATTGAGGTAAAATGAAAATCTTTGTTGTTGCATGCTATCCAATCAAAGACAAAAAATATGATCAATCCAAACTCGTACAATAGGTAGAAGAAAGGGGAATACAGAGTGCAGAATATAGTTCTCAGCATTGTAGCACACCAGCTCCAGAGAAAGGTTCTATGTCCGCAATGTGAGAGAGGTGAATCAGACAGCATCTTAACTTTGGGAAGGATCGTTCAGAAGCCTGATAACAGAAGGGAAGAGTGATATCAGGCTGATGTGTAACTTAGTAAACAACTTGTCCTGCTGCCATTATCCTTCTTGGGATCAAAACTCGGTTTGGAAGGTGCTGTTGGAGTTATCTTTGTAAATAAATCCAGAGTATTTTGTAGGAGTCAGATATTGCAGGAATTGTGCATCAGTACTCAATCCTTTCCACTCGTCACTTTAATTTCATGTTTCATGTATCTTGTGTTTCATGACAGTTGGCAGATTAATTTCCCTCTTGGGATAAATAAAGTTCTATCAAATCATATCATAAATGATTGGCTGAATGTTGTGTCTATTCTCTTGGATGGTATCAAATTCCTTGAGTATTGTTGGAACTGCATTTATCAAGACATTATGAAGCATTCCAAAATTTCCTGGTTTATGCCTTGTAGGTGATTTAAATGAATCATTCGCCCCAAGTCTCTGACTTCTCTTGTGGACATCGTATGTGTCTGGCTGGTCTCATGTCTCCTTTACTTTTCTGCTCTGATTGAGGAGTTAGGAAGGCAACGGAAAGAAATGACGGGCTATAATCATTGCAAGCCTCTTAACGCTTTCAATCTGCAATTTTCATAGGCACTAATGGTCTTAGTCCACATTAACTTAACGACCACTGTGAAGTCAAGATTTACTTACTATCTGGGTTGTCCGAGTACATTATGTTAATGGTAATAGTGCTCTATGTATTGTTACTATATTAATAGAATATTGACTGGCCTTGAGGGGGATACGACATATATTGCCTGAAGTAGATTCATATTGCCCGAGTCGAAGACGAGGGCAATATGGATCTAGTGAGGGCAATATATGTCGTATCTCCCGAAAGAGGACAGTCAATATTGTTATTATTACCCATTATCAGACATCTAGAGGAAAATTTTAACATCTCAGCTCGGCGGACTTCCACGCAAAATTTAACCAAAATGGACGCGGCAGTCTTCCTGTCTGCCGTTTGAATATTCTAAATTTCCCACGCAGCGTCACGTTGCCGTCACGTTGCCAAGTTCCCGGATGTGAGACCAGGGGAATATAAGACTATATTCCCCGCTGTTTTAACAGGTAAAGTCCATAGGCGTTCGCAAGAAAGGGGAATATAAGAAAATATTCCCCTGTTACCCCTGCTGGCAGTAAAAACGAAGAGAATACAATTTCGTAAAAGCATACCTCAGATGTGTGATATGGGTAATAATAGTTATTATTTCTCAATTTTCCTTAAATCTCCAGTTGAACAGAACCTGTGTGTGTAAAAAAACTATTTATGTAGTACTTTTCAAGTCTCTTTCAAGATGTCCCTGAGCATTTTACAGCCAATAGATTACTTTTGAAGTATTGTGATTGATTTAACACAGGAAATATAGCAGCCAATTTTCACAGCAAGCTCCCACAAAAGGTAACGTGATAATGACAAAATAATCTGATTTGTTTTTGCAATGTGGAGTGAGGGAGAAACATTTGGCAGAACACAATCTTCTTTGAATCTGTGCCCTTGGATTTTTTTACATCCACCTGAACAATGGGTCTTGGTTTGATGTTTAATTGAAAAATGGCAGCTCCAACAGTGAGCCCTCTGTTGCATTGGATTATTAAATGAAGTTACAAACTAATTCAAAGCAGCAAAATCATTGAGAATGAGCTTGGATAGACACAAAGTGCTGGCGTAACTCAGCGAGTCAGGCAGCTTCTCTGGAGAAAAAGGATAGGTGACGTTTTGGATTGGGAGTCTTTAACTCAGCGGGTCAGACAGATTTCTGGAGAAAAGGGATAGGTGACGTTTCGGGTCAGAACTCTTCTAAGGGTCCCAACCCGAAACGTCCCCTATCCTTTTTCTCCGGAGATGCTGCCTGATCCGCTGAGTTACTCCAGCACATTGTCTCCAGCTTTGGTATAAACCAGCATTTGCAGTTCCTTGCTTCTGGAGAATAAGCTTGAAGGGTGAGGAGCATGATCAACCCATGCTTGTCTCTGTGTGAGAAATGTGGGCTGCCTACTGTTTCACATTACTGTCCCAGCCAACATCACCCACATACCTGGCTGCATATAGCAGTAGGTAGCCTGAAATGCAGCAGGGCCGACCACAATGGAAGGGAGACTGATGGTGTAATAGAAGAGACCCAACCCGAAATGTCATCTATGTATCTCCAGAGATCCTCCCTGACCCCTTGAGTTACTCCATACATTGTGTCCTTTACGTGTTAAAGAAGCAGGGTGGCACAGTGGTGCAGGGTTGGAGTTACTGCCTTACAGCGCCTGAGATCCTGACTATGGGTGCTCTCTGTTCAGTATGTCTATTCTCTCTGTGACCACATGGATTTTCTCCAGGTGCTCCAGTTTCCTCCCATATTCCAAGAGACATGCAGGTTTGTAGGTTAACTGGCTTCTGTAAATTCTTCCTAGTGTTTAGGATAGAACTAGTGTACAGGTGATTGCTGGTCCACCCTGTATCTCTAAATTAAACTAAACTATACTACTCTAAACTGAACTAAACTAAGAGTTTTGTTAAAGCTGCAAGTTACATTGGGAGAATCCCACAATCTGCATCAGAGTTGTGATTCTTTGAGTTACGTTTGGACATTTGAGAAAGTGAGTACCAAGTCTTTCAAACAAAGAACAAATGTAAAGTGGATAATTTCATTGGCATAACTTTCTACTTTGGTCACAATTACCAATGCTGGCTGTTGTGATTTTTTTTTCTCACCTTCAGGTTTAATGGACAATTGGTGGTTGGTTTGTACTTGTTGGTCTCAATGACCTGTTTCTATGCCGCATATATCTGTGACTCAATACATTTTTGCTTGAACTCCAACCCTAACTCTTTTGCATTGCAGGAAACAGAAAATCACCTAAAACATCACCCCTGGGAAGCATCTTGTTTCCAAGAAAAAGATAATTATTTTATCTCGGTATGACATTTATTGCCAGCGTCATGCTCCCAACTCTCGGAAAACCCTGTTTACTGACATGCTAAGGATCCAGTAAAACATCTAATGGAAAACCAGCAAAATTCTGGTCTCGGGTGCTCTCTGTGTGGAATTTGCACGTTCTACCGTGATCGCGTGGAGTTCCTCTGGGTGTTCGCACATCCCAATGAAATGCAGGATTGTAGGCCACTGTAATTTCCCCTAGTGTGGAGCGAGTGGATGAGAAAGTGGGATAACAGAGAACTAGTGTGAACGGGTGATCAGTGGTCAGTGTGGACTCGGTGGGCCGAAGAGCCTATTTCCATGCTGTGCCTCTAAACTAATAGGAAGTTGTTGGAGAAGGATATCGAGAAGGGAGGGTGTAGGGGCCATCATTCTATTCAATGTCA
Source organism: Okamejei kenojei (assembly GCA_035221665.1). NCBI lineage: Eukaryota > Metazoa > Chordata > Chondrichthyes > Rajiformes > Rajidae > Okamejei > Okamejei kenojei. Next base: position 13,664,103 of record CM069149.1, on the reverse strand, counting down.
TATTTGACTTTCGAAGAATAAGGAATGGTGCTCAGTGCCAATGGAAAACAGCAGCAGAGCAATGACCCAAAAACCCAAGACCTAGTTTTAGTTTAGTTTATTTCAGAGATACAGCATGGAAACAGGCCCTTCGGTCTACCAAGTCCGTGCCGACTAGTGATCCCCATACGCTAACACTATTCTGCACACTAGGGACAATTTACAATTTTACCAAAGCCAATTAACCTACAAACCTGCACGTCTTTGGAGTGTGGGAGGAAACCAGAGCACCTTTTAAAAACCCATGCGGCCACAGGGAAAATGTATAAACTCCATACAGACAACACCCGTGGTCAGGATCGAACCTGGGTCTCTAGTGCTGTAAGGCAGCAACAACTCTACTGCTGCGCCCCTGTGCTGCATCAAATCTATTTTCCATCTCCTATTAGTTCTGCATATACAAAAGTCCTTTACCAACAGAAGTGTGAGCAGGCAACTCAGACCCCATTTTTCACCGTTAGCTGATTGTATAGCTCCTGTAAACAGACATCCGCTGATGGTACATTGTCACCTTGCCTTAGTGATTTAACATTCACTAGTGCACAATTTTGACAAAGTAAAGTTCTGGAGTCCTGATTCCTATTTCCTCCAGAGATGGCTCACTGGAAAATAAATCATTGGTTGTTTTTCTCATCCCCTAAAGCCACTTTATACAGCTGGCAAGATTACCAAATATTACCAGTAAGAAAAATGTTTATGCAATAATAAGAAACATATTCCCTGAAGCCACCAACACTCTAATGGAAATGATGACTATCTTTGGATTCATCAAACCAATCTTGCCTGAAGCACCATCTAGACAAAACAAACTTCCTGGCCAACTTTCTGCAAAAAGTGTAATTTATATTGTCATAATAGATTTTTGTTTAGACTGTTTTCCTCTAAGATTATGACTTTCTGAAATTCACATGTTAATTCTTATTGTTTGTTAAGTCATCACCTGAGTAAGTACGGTCTGTCAGTAATGTTTCTTTTAGCAGTAAATGCTTTGAAATTGTATGGAACCGGTTATTGGAGTATGTGATAGCACAAGGAATCACACTTACTTTTCTTTCGTGCAGCGTTACTCCCAGCTATTAACTCAAAATAAAAGCAAAATCTGATTTTATTTATTTGAAAAGTTAATGTTTTTATGATGATTTCATCCCACCCCCACTACAATATGCATATATTTCTTCCCAATCACCCTGTTCCTTTTCCCTCCTCTTTACGCTCATCTCCTACCAACTTCTTTTCAAACGGCAAAACAAACACTTTTAACTTCCCATTCCTGCACTGGCCTTAGATAGACACAAAGGTTGCAGTAACTCAGCGGGTCAGGCAGCATCTCTAGAGAAAAAGAAGAGTTGGCTTTTCGGTTCGAGACCCTTCTTCAGGCTGAGAGTCAGGGGAAAGGTGAAACAAGAGATATAGTCAGTGATATAGAAAGATATAGAACAAATGAATGAAAGATATGCAAAATGTAGGTGATCAAGGAAAGGTAGAGCTCACCATGGTCCATTGTTGGCTATGGGCAAGGCGATAATGAGTTATACCTTTTTGTCCTGGGCCTCCTCCATTGCCAGATTGAGGCCACATGTCAACTGAAGGAACAGCACCACATATCCCATGTGTATGAAGGAACTGCAGATGCTGGTTTAAGCTGTAGATAGACACAAAAAGCTGGAGTAACTTAGAAGGTCAGACTGTATCTCTAGATAAAAGGAATAGGTGGCGTTTCGGGTCGAGACCCATCTTCAGACTGAGTCAGGGGAAAGGGAAACAAGAGATATAGACAGTGATTTCGAGAGATGTAGAAGAAAATAATAAAAGACATGCAAAAAGTAACAATGGTAAATGAGACAGGCCATTGTTAGTTGTGGGTGTAGAGGCGGAGAGCAGGTGGAATCACAAAGAGGGAGTCTGTATCCTTTATCATCGTCACCTCTTTTGAAGTGGCTTCAGTTTCCAGTTCAATGGATTAGTGGATGTGGTAGAGGTTAACAGATATTATTGGTGACAAAAATGTCATTCTCTCAGTTTCCTTTTGGCCACTCATTGGAGGGAGGGAAAGAAAAGAGCTTGAATCATTCACCAGAGTTTCTCGTAACCATGAAATGTTTAACAAAATACAGAAGTTTGAAATTTGAAACGGAAACGGAAAATGCTAGAAAACTGAGCAGGATATGCTGAATATGATGAAATAGAACAGTGCAGCAGCATAGTGGTGCAAGGGCTGCATGATGGCATAGTCACAGTGCTGGCGATCTGGGTTTGATCCTGACTACGGATGCTGTCCTTACAGAGTTAGTACAGTGACCGCATGGGGTTTTTCTCCAAGTGCTCCGGTTTCCTCCCACATTGCAAACACGTGCAGGTTTTTAGGCTAATAGGCTACGGTAAAATTGTAAATCGTCCCTAGTGCATAGGATAGTGCTAGTGTACTGGATGATCACTGGTCAGCGTGGACTCAGTAGGGCGAAGGGCCTATTTCCGCACTGAATCTCTAAAGTCTAAAGAGAAATGGCCATGTTTCAGGTCTGCGACCCTTCGTCAGCAAATAGCTAAAACAGAAAATAGCAGTTATCAGACAATGTGGAGGAACATCACATTAAACAGGTGGAGGCAAGTACAATACTTCACTGATTCTGAATGACTAGCCCATCCAGAGTAAACTGAGGGTGAGATCACGGACTGGAAAGTAATTATACAAACCAAAACTTTAGTTTTATTTTCTTCTCCCTCCCATTTTCACGGCCACGTTAAACAGATTTAGCTCCAACTTCCGCTAATTCTTGTTGAGCATCTTCAATCTGAAACATTTTTTTTATTTCGCTCACCATAGTTCATGCTTGTAAGCTTCCATTACCTTCTGTCTGTATTTCTGCATTTCAACATCTGGAATATTTTCCTTTTGTATTCAAATTTAATTTGGATGGGGAGAGATTTCAAATACATGCTATGTCCACTCTTCACAATGTGTACAGAGTTCGTTTTACTTCCATTTAAAAAAAAAATCAATGATATTAAAATATATGATATTAAAATTCATCAACATGATTTTCAAAGCTTCAGGATGAGTATGGCAGTAAAGCTAACTAGGTGTCAAGAATTTGTCAAGTTAATTCACAAGCTTTTAATTTCAATCAAATTAGCTCGCAGACATGTTATATTCAGTAATTCCTGCAAAGTACCCATTATTTAAACAAAAAGACAATTGAGAAAGATTTGAAATAGACAAAGCAAACTTGCACAAAGTTACTTTTTAAATAATTGTTACACTCAAGCATTTGGGGAAAAACATCTCTAAAACTAGTGATTCCCATTAAAGGAAACTTTGAGAATAATGTCTCCTGATACAAACTGGCAATTAAGGAAACAGAATCAGCATTTAAAATGGTGGCGAGTAGAATGTGTTTTTAATGAACTTGTGGTTATATTTTTTCTATAGAACACAAGAATAAAATTATTATGGACCTTCTCGGAATGATTCTCTTACAAAACTTCAATTTTCTTTTAACATTTAATTGTTTTTCCACATGTTAAGCTCAAACCTATTTCTGGACTGAGGCACATACTGAAAGAAATCCACCAAACCACTCCAAACAAAGTCAACATTGCGGAGCCCTTCCCAGCACTTTATTTTCCAATGAGGCAATAATGTGCTTCCTTTTATGTCAGCAGCAGCTTGGTATTTGGACAAAACATTAAAAAAGGAACAGGAAATTGCAGCTTGAGATCCCAAGTGTGATCAGATTTATAGGATGCTGACAAGAATTAAAGCTCCAAATGTTGGGGTTTGCTTCTCACTGGAAATTTTTCATAATTAATTTCTCAGATTTTTTGATTATTGCTGTCACAAGAAAAGTGAAAGTTTGTTTCTTTTTTTATTTTCTAGTGCATCAAGTTATACATGAGCGCCGGCCATTTATTGTGGTCATTCGAGCCATCAGATCAGAAGAGACTGACTATGAGCCCGGATTAGGAACTAGAGAGCACTGCAACATCTTCTCTGTGGTCACAGTTGTGTGACTGATAAATAAATTGTGACCGATAAATAGTGATGAAGCCAGACTTGAATCTCCTTACCAGTGCCAATTATGTTTCCACTAGTGGGAGAGTCTAGGACCAGAGGCTATAGCCTCAGAATAAAAGGATGTACCTTTCGAAAGGAAATGAGGAGGAATTTATTTGGTCAGATGGTGGTGAATCTGTGGAGTTCATTGCCACAGATGGCTGTGGAGGCCAAGTCATTGGGTATTTTTAAGGAGCAGTGTGACAGATTCTTGATTAGTAAGGGTGTCAGGGGTTATGGGGAGAAGGCAGGAGATTGGGGTTGAGATGGAAAGATAGATCAGCCATGATTGAATGATGGAGAAGACCTGATGGGCCGATTGGCCTAATGCTGCTCCTAGAATTTATGAACTTATGAACCGCGCCATTATAATCAGCAATCCATCAATTGGGTACAAAATTTCCAACACGAGGTGGCACAGCGCCACAGCAGTAGAGTTGCCGCCTTACAGCGCCAGAGACCCAGGTTTGATCCTGACTATGGGTGCTGTCTGTATGGAATTTGTACATTCTCCCTCTGACCATCTGAGTATTTCTCGGAGTGCTACGGTCTCCCCAAAGACCTACAGGTTTGTCGGTTAATTGGCTTTGATAAAATTATAAATTGCCTCTCATGTACAGGATAGTGCCAGTGTAGCGGATGATTGCTGGTTGGCACGGACTTAGTGGGCGGCAGGGCCTATTTCCGTGCTATATCTCAAAAGTTAAACTTAAAAGGAAGTTAAGCTTAAAAGTCTAAAAGGAATTGTGTTCTCTTGTAGACTAGGAGCAAGAATCCTTTTGTCCTTCTGTGGACTTGCTGCTTCTTTACATTGTGAGATCCATAATCCTACACTGAGTGGCTGACTGATACAGCTAGATGCTCTACTCACCCACATCTCCAGTGACGTTGGTACAATTTTAACTCTGGTGTACGGAGTTTGCACATTTTGCCTGTAGCCTCTGGATGCTCTAGTTTCCACCCATGGCCCAAGGGTGTAAAGGTTGGTCGGTTAATCTGTGTGTAAATGAATGGTAAAAAAACTGGCTGTAGTGTGATGGGAATTCCCATCTACTGACTGTAGATGGGAATTCCAGCCTTCTTCCCCATTACAATCAGTCTAAATAAGTTTCCCAATCCAAAAGATCACCTATCCATGTTCTCCAGAGTTGCTGCCTGACCCGTTGAGTTACCCCTGCATTTTGTGTCTTTATTTATTAGCGTGCTGGAAAAGGATAGATGGTGCAATTAAACAGATCAGCTCCATCTGAGTGATGAGATATCTACCCATGTGTCTGAAGCCTTTGGATTGAATTCACCAGATAATTCATTGTCTCTCATTCCAATGCAATGCTGAGGAAGTGCAACATGCTTGGAGATGCCATTTACAGATGCGGTACCTGCCTATTTTCGCTGGTGGTGCTATCTTGTGGAAGACATTTATTGTTGGTATCCTAGCCAAAATGTATCTTCTTGAATCATATTATCTGGGCACGATTCTTGTCTGCAACATGGAACTGATTACACTCCAGAAAGTAGTTATTTGACGAAATGATTTGTTTGGACATCCTGAGCTCATGCAGTGTTCTATTAATGGAAGCCTTTTACATAGTTCGAATAAGAGCAAATGAGTCTTTGGTTATGTGTAAGAAGGAACTGCAGATGCTGGTTTAAACCAAAAATAGATAGAAAAAGCTGGAGTAACTCAGCGGACAGACAGCATCTATGGAGAAAAAGAACAGGTGACCCTTCTTCAGACTTTGATAATGTTCTGCTCAACACGTATCCATCATGTTAAATTGTGAAAGCATTTCATCTTGAAGTTATCACATTGCTCTTTGTAGGACCGTATGTTGTGTAAAAGGGTTATTTCCATAGCAAAATATCAGCTGCAAGATCAAAAATACTTAATGAGCTGTAAAATGCCCTGGGATATTCTGAGTGTGAAAGCAATTATAGTGGATTCAAGTGCCATAGGTGGGAGCAATGAATGATTTCACCAACACTTACAGGAATGGGTGGCTAATGTAAAATAACAAGATGACCATATCAGTAGGGGTAAAACTTTGGCACCTGCACGAGGGTGGTGTAAACGTCATGTGGGAACAACAGCCAGCAAGAGTTGTTTTAAGCTGTGCAAATGGCAATATTTCAATGTCCTTTCCAAGTGGGTTGAGAACAATTGCAAGCTTGCTTTTTTTCAATATGCCCTGAGTGTGGAATCAAATCCTGTAACATCCTCCTGTGATAATTATGCCCCAACAGATCTTTCACCGGAAGATGCTGCAAGTAATCAGCCCAAGTAATTGTAGCAATGGCAAAATCAAATGGGATCAAATTTGGTCAGGGCAAAAAACTGAGGGTAAATTATCCTGACTGATATCAGGGCTCAACTGTGTGAGACAGAATTTAAAGTCTCCACAGAGAGAATAAATTCCCATTCTTGTATTTTTGTGAGGAGATTTACTTTTTGATGTCTTTCCCAATTTCCTAATCTACTTGTCGTCACTGACATCTTTTTACCCCAAGTTTCAAGAAAAGAAAAAAATGAGAATTTCATTACAACAAGCTAAACATTAGTAATGTTGATTATTCTTATTCTTTGAGAGGGTTAATTCTTAAAGTGTAAATTAAGGCAGAATGTTGACCTTTGTGTCAGAGATCAAACACCAAGCCTATTGGTTAATAAGGGTATCCAATAGTTAGCCACAATAGCTTAGCTTAGGTTAGCTTAGCTTAGCCCCCTGCTTTATTCACTCTATATTCATGACTGCGTAGCCGGACATAGTGCGAACTCCATCATCAAGTTCGTCGACGACACAACTGTTGTGGGGCGTACCACTTATGGGGACGAGTCAGAGTATACAAGTGAGATCGACATATTGACCAAACGGTGCCAGCACAATAACCTGGCTCTGAACACCAGCAAAACCAAGGAACTGATTGTGGACTTCGGAAAGGATAGGATGGGTTCCACAGTCCCGTTTATATCAATGGGTCGATGGTTTAAAGGGTCAAGAACTTCAAATTCCTGGGCGTGCATATTTCCAAAGTTCTCTCCTGGTCCCAGAACACTGATGCAAACTAGGGACAATTTACAATCTTTCCAAAACCCAATTTACCTACAAATCTGTACACCTTTGGAGTGTGGGAGGAAACAAGAGCACCCGGAACCACCACACCCCCCCCCAATCCTTTGGGATCGAACTCAGCGGGTGGGTGCTAGGCAGCAACTACCGCAACACCACCGTGCTGCAATCTAATGAATCAAATACTCTGCGTTTCAAGTTCTAAGGCACAGATATTATCACATAAATGACATAAGACATGACGTTTTTAAATGTGAGTCGAAAAGAAAATGGATCTGAGACAGAACCTTACAGTTCAGGCTGGAGAAACTCAGCGGGTGCAGCAGCATCTAATGAGCGGGAGAATAGGTGACGTTTGAGGGATCAGGGAAACGAGAGATATAGACGGTGATGTGGAGAGATAAAGAACAATGAATGAAAGATATGCAAAAAAGTATCGATGATAAAGGGAACAAGCCATTGTAAGCTGTTTGTGGTGTGAAAATGAGAAGCTAGTGCGACTAGGGTGGGGGAGGGAGATAGAGATAGAGGGAATGCCAGGGCCAGAGGGCTGAGGGAGAGGTGGGAGGGGAGGAGACAGCAAGGGTTAACAGAATTGAGAAAATTCAGTCTAATCTTTGGCAAATGAAGTCACAGCCACCAATAGCATGATAATTAAACTTGGAGATGGTCAAGATATCAGTTTGGAGGTGAGCAAGCATCACAGAAGGTGATAAGGCTTCAGGAAATTACCGAGATACAGTGTTAACAACATATGAACATAAATATAGACCATAAACTATTACGTGTTGCTTATTGGGAACTCAGATTTTAATGATGTCACTTTAATATCACATTTGTGGCAGTATAGATATGTTGTAAGTATTATGAGAAAGTTGAGAAATATAAGAGGTATATTTAACAGATTGGAATTTAATAAAGATTATTTTTTGTTGCGGATTTTAACCTTAAGTAGAAAGTTCATGATCAATGTGCCTGAATTTCATGTTCGACAAGTTTAAATAAAATTCTTAAAGAAAGATTAAACTTCAAAACACAATCTTTTGTCAGAAATTAGTATTAATTGAACCTGAGTCACATAATCACAACAGTTCACCAATAACTAAACAGCTCACAGGAGAAGACTTTATGATCATCCACATTTTCACTGATGATAGAGCCCAGCATGTAAGTCCTTTCTGAAGTGCTTGTAACAATCTTCAATCATTACATTCTGCTCCAGTACAGAAGCTGATCTTCAGTTAATAAAAGACACAAGAGTGCTGGAGTAACTCCCATCCTCATCGCCAATTGTTGTGTGTTCTAGTGTAACAAGTCACTTAAAACTTAGCTGTACAAAGATTGTTCAGCTTGAGGAATTCGACAAAAAAAACTCAGTCTCAAATGTGTAACAATCCGAAGGACGACATCTTGCCATGTAATCAACATAGAGATAGCCTGACAAACTCGCCGACTTGTACCGCTGATGTTTTAATCTACAGTCACCTGCGTAGAAGGATTTGCAGGCCTCTCATGTCCAGCTCGCAAACAACTTTGACACAACTCCGTATCTACTGTTTAAACTGTTAAACAATCCTGTGCGTTGCAAAACAGTCCTGCACTGTATTTAAAGGACGAGTTCACAAACTCTATCCCATCCTCGTCGCCAATTGTTGTGTATTTGGGTGCTTGGATCTGACTTAAAAGAACATTCAGATACGGGAGTAAACTAACAAGCTTCTTTATTCCAGGCCGCCACCTTGAATCTCCCCCAGCGCAAGCGTCCCCTCGCACAAGACATAACATATGCCAATTATATCACATACACCTCTCAAGAACATGGATAGGCAATGTTTCTGGTTGGGATCCTTCTTCTTTTATAAACCAGCATCTGCAGTTCCTTGTGTCTCTGTTCTTCGCTTCATTCATTTCACTCCATGTCATTCCAAAAAATGAAAAATTGCATGATAAAGCAAAGGCTATGGGCCCTCATAGGATCCCAGCTGTTATGCTGAACACTTGTGTTGCAGAATTGGTTATGCCTCTAGCCAAGCTATTCCAGATGTGGCCTGAATACTTCTTCTTGCGTATGGCGTGCACAGCCTAAAGTTGTAGGTCACCTTGTTCTATTTGATCTATATGTTTGTGCACGTGGGGTTGATTGCATTAGTTGAAACAGGGTGAAGGTTGCAATCTCCCAACCCGCCTAAATACTAATAACTATCTAATAATAATAAAAATACACTGGTATGTCCTGTGCCCAAAAAAACACACAAATCCAAACCAGCCAATTCTCTTCCCAATCACCAACAGTAGATGGTTTCCTAAATATGAGGTGGAATTTGATGCCCCTGAAATCAAGAGAATGTTTGACCGAGTAAGTTAACCTACAATCCTGTAAGTCTGGGAGGAAACTGGAGCACCCAGAGAGAGCCCATCTGGTCACGTGGGGAACGTACAAATTTGGTACAGACAGCACCTAGTCAGGATCAAACCCGGGTCTCTGGCGCTGTAAGGCAGTAACTTTACCAGTAACTATGCCACCATGCCACTTTGGGAGTAACCTCAACAAAGTACTTCCACCATCTTCTCAAGGCTGCTATGGTTAACATTAATTGGCAGCATGTCAATCATGGCCTCATCCCATTTATGAATATGAAAGAATGACATGTATTGGTACAAATTTGAACGAAGCATCTTATTTTCGGTAATTAATCTTAAATATGCTGAGCCTTATAACTGGAATCCAGCCTTTGATTCGGCAAGATTTTTTCCCTCCCATTTTGATTTTCATTGATGCAAGCACAACCCAAATACAATTCCTCTTACTTTTTAAATCTCTGATGTTGTTTTATGCACTTTCTGTGCATAAAATGGCTGCGATATTTTGTCACCGAAACTACAATCCAGAAACATTAAATTGGCTACAAAACAATTTGGAATACTCTGAGATGGCAGACATGAACTAATTTCTTCTGCAAGGTCTGCAATGTTGGACAGCTTCATCACCATGCACCAGAACCATCTGGTTCAAACACTTTATAATCATTACACTTCAATGACAATTAAAATTAGACCTCTTGTAATCCAAACTAAGCTGACATTTTCGATATTTTCAAATTCATATTATGTGAGACTTAAAAATCAATCTGAAACAGCAAGACATGTTGAGGGCAAAGGTTAATGCAAATCCTTATTTTAATACGATCATTCATTAGACAATGCTAGTGTATGGGGTGATCACTGATCAGTGTGGACTGGGTGGCCAAAGGGCCTATTTCCGCACTGTATCTCTCAAGTCTAATGTGAATCAACTCGTTGTTCTAGTTTCGCTGTTCACATCCCTTTGTTATCCCCTCCTCCACAACCAACAATGGACCATTGTGGGTTCCTGGGACATCAGTACATTTTCATAGCTCTAGTTGCCTTCTCCCCTGACTCTCAGTCTCAAGAAGGGTCTTGACCAAAAACATCACTGATTCCTTTTCTCCAGAGATGTTGCCTAACCCGCTGAGTTACCCCAGCATTTTGTGTATATCTTCGGTGTATATCTACCAGCATCTGCAGTTCCATTCTATACATTCTTTGTTATGTATTTTGTTAGTAACTTATCTTCCAGAACATATGGCCTTTAGTTCTATATTGTTGAACAAGATTGTTAGGATCAAAATTCTCGGGAAGTCATGGAAATTTTCACTTTATGGGCTTCACAGTCCAACAGAAAATTTCATATTTACTCTTTAATCCGCAGTTTGCTTTCCTATGTTGGTTTCAGATATCTGCTGCTTATGATTTAACAGTGGTAGTAAGGGTGTCTATTGTAAACAGAAAACTTTAAATGCATTCACAATAATGGGTCGATTTCAGTCAAGTTTCAAGAAGGTGGCATTTTGAGGCTAAGACGAAACCCCTTCACGTCGCATCTTAAATTTCCTTTAAATGCTATAAAGACCCTGCTGAGATCAACATTAGCAATTTAAATGTAACCTTTCTCTGAAATATGTTGGAAACACGACAAGAAACATCATCTGGTGTAATGTATCACTGGCGAAGTAAGCTTTTAGAAATTTCAAATTCATTTCACAATACTTTTAGACTTCAGTTCTTCAGTATTGAGGCAGATTATACAGTTGAGAAAAAAGATTTTAGAGTGGGTGGTAACACATCAATGATTAAATTTTTCAATTCAAAGTTCTTTATATATCAACTTTTTGTCTTATTCTCAATGTCATCAGGAACCAATTATTAAGGTGACCAGCTCACATTGGAACAAGATCATTGATCCATATGTAATGCATAACATAGGCCAGTTAACTTCAACATTATTTATTTCAAACCCACACAATACTGTAAATGTCATTAATTAAAATACTTTGAGTTCAAGGAAAATAGTTTGAGTGGCCACATTATAGCCTCGAAGAGAAAAATCCTTTCTTCAACTTTTCTGCTTTGCAAATATTTCCTTGCACAAATCAGCTCTAATTTTAGCTATGGGTGGTTTGCATTAACCATAGCTTGTGGATTTTGCTTGGATCTGACAAATAAAGCTTCAAGTGTTGAAATTATGTACAGGTTGTGCACAGGATTACTTTTCAATAATAGAAAAATATCCCTATAATTTTTTTTTTCTTTCAAGTCATGTGGAGTGGATTAGGGGTGGTGAAAGAAGTGATGTGGGGCCTGGGGTTGAAGTGGCACAGGATTGTAGCAACTCTGCCACAAGCCAAAAGATGTATCCAGGGATAAAATTGGGCATCAGACTTCCCCGGAATGAAAGCACCAAGCTGTTGCCTCAGGCATTATATTTGGCTTTGACACAAAGCTAATTTGCAGAATTGATACGCTGTACTTTCCCTTTTGTTTGCTACATGACAGTGGCCCTTATAAAAGTGCTTTTTAAACTAAAGAAGATCCAAAACAACCGAGCTGAGCACATACTGTGTGTGGTCCTCCAAAATGATCAAAGCCAACAATAAAACTCAGTCAACACACAAGGTGCTGGAGGATCTCAATGGGTCAGGCAGCATCTGGGGAGAGAATGCGCAGGCAACTGAAGTCTGAAGCAGGGTCCTGACCCAAAATGTCACCTGGCCATTCCCTCCGCAGCTGCTGTCTGACCCATTGAGTTCGTCCAGTACATTGTGTCTTCCTCAAGATTCCAGCATTTTCACACTCTACGGGTGTCAGAGGTTATGGGGAGAAGGCAGGAGAATGGGGTTAGGAGGGCGATAGATGAGCCATGATTGATTGGCGGAGTAGTCGATGGGCTGAATGGCCTAATTCTACTCCTATTCCTATTATGACCTTAAGACCTTATGACCTCTTGTATTTCTAAGACAAAGGGTTGGAGGAGTGAACCAAGAATTCACAAAGGAAATGAATGCTGCTCAATGCTGAAAGGGGAGGAGAGGGAAATATATGCCTGGTGGTGGATTCCCTTTGTAGGTGAAGAAATTTATGTAGAATACCTGTTCAATGCAGAGGGTAGTGGGGTGGAAGCTGAGGTCCAGAGTAACTCTTTTTCTGTTCAGGCACTGAGGAGAAGGGGTGAGAGCAGAGATATGGATGAGATAGCATCCAGGGGTTTGTCAGCAATGGTACAGGAGAAGCCATGGTTCAGGAAGAAAGAAGACATATTGAACATGAGCATATGTAGGCACTGGGCTTGTACTCCTTGGAGTTTAGAAGAATGAGGGGGGACCTCATTGAAACATGCAGAATAGTCAAAGGCTTGGATGGAGTGGATGTGAAGAGGATGTTTCCACTAGTGGGAGAGTCTAGGACCAGAGGTCATGACCTCAGAATTAAAGGGTGTTCTTATAGGAAGGAGATGAGGAGAAATGTTTTTAGTCAGAGGGTGGTGGAACTGTGGAATTCATTGCCACAGAGGACTGTGGGAGCCAAGTCAATGGATATTTTTTAAGGCACAGATAGATTCTTGATTTTACTTCGGAGTCACGTGAGTGACTACGTGAATAGAAGCCCGTACAGCCGTTGGTGCGTCATGACGTCAGACGCTGGTGCAGTCGGGCGGTTGGAGCAGCAGCGCTCCTCCGAGCGGTAAGTGTAAACCGCGGGTTTTTCGAAGAGCTGGAGAATTTAGCGGGTGCAGCAGCATCTAAGGAGCGAAGGAGATGGGCGACGTTGCGGGTCGAGACCCTTCTTCATACCTCACCCTCGATTCTCCAGCATTTGCAGTTCTTCGTTAAGTTTAAGAGGTAAGGTTTTTTAAAAAAAACATTTACCGCATGTTTAATTTCTGCGACGGTTTGGGTAGAGAATGTTGCAGAAAGGGAAGAAGGTGTCGGCGAGGCGCTCCGGGGGTAGAAAGGAGAGTGACCAGGAGAGTGTTGAGGATGGAGGCCCGTCTGGTACACCTGGTCCGGTGCTGGCTACACAGCCAGTGGTTGCGGACCCACTGCCGGGGGGCAGTGGAGGCTTGTCAGTAGGGTGGAAGGCCACTGGCAAGTCTCTGTGGCCCGTAAATGAGTCGGGCCTGGAGGTTATACCCTCCATAGGAGAGTCCGTTTGCTCACGGCTCTCCCACGTCGAGATTCTATTTCAAAAGAATGCTCGACAGGGACCAGCTCCGTGGGGAGGAGTGGTGCCCAAGCCAGGCTGATGGAGAGCTTGTGCTAGCAGCACCTGTTTCAGGGCTGCAGAACTATCCTGCCTGTGAGGAGGATGTTCCAGCTCCGTGAGGAGGAGTGGTGCCCAAGCCAGGCTGATGGAGAGCTTGTGCTAGCAGCACCTGTTTCAGGGCTGCAGAACTATCCTGCCTGTGAGGAGGATGTTCTATCAGGGCAGTTTGCTGACACTGTTTCTATGCTGGGGGAGAGCAGTAAAGGTGTTCGGTTGGAGGTAATTCCGAACATTGCTGGGAAGTTTGCTGAGTGTAGAGGCAGGAAAGGTGATTGATGTAGAATTGGCCGAAGCCATTCAGTATATGCTCTCCCATCAGTTACAGGAGCTAGCTATGGAGGAAGTAGCAAAGAACTATAAAGCTCCTGTTAATTGTGATCTCCTGAAGGTACCGGTGGTTAATCACCAAATTTGCATAGATGGGTTTGCCTGCTAGGGCCCAGGAGATGAAGTTTTAAAAAAGTGCTTAAACTGTTGTCAGCAGGTATTACAGCTGTGGTGTAAGTTATTGATACAAATGATATGGTTGAAGCACACCAGGATGAACTGGCATTCCTTTGTAATGCATTTTGAAATTAATAATATTGGGAGGGCCGCTATTAGGCCAGTGCTAACGCGAATTTGGCGAGGTGAGCCAACCGACCAGTGCACCACCACGAAATCTGTTGTTTGGTGGTAACCTTGCAAAAAGGGTCAAAGACTGTTATGAGGTTGTTATAACCATGGCCCTCATTAAGCCAGCTGGAAGCAAGGCAAAAAAGGTTCTCTACAAGAAGTCGAGGACAACAAGGCCGCAAGGAAAGATACTGGTAAGGAATATAACATTGACAGACGATGAATTAACTGATGTTCCTGTTCAAATTGGGGAAGGTTAAAATTGTTTCTCAAACAATGGCAGCAGTTGAAATCAGATTTGTTCATACTTAGTGTATTGAAGGGGTGAAAAATTGGATTTTACTATAAGGACAGTCTACCTAGTCAACATTTTCCTAGTCGTAAACTTATTTTCAGATGAGGAAAATGTGCTTATTCAAGCAGATTCAGTTGTTACATAAGAAGGGGTAATTGAGCCGTCTGTATATCAAAGTCAATAATTTCTGTCAAGTATATTTCCCAGATCTAAAAAGACTGGGGGATGTAGAATTATTCTGGATTTATCCAATTTGAACAAATTTGTTTGTTATAGGCATTTCAAAATGGAGACCTTTACCACGGGCAAACATCTAGTGTCCAAAGGGTATTATATGGCAACCATTGATTCAAGAATGCGTATTACGCAGTGTCTATTCATGGTGATGATAGAAGATATTTGAAATTTATTTGGATGACTGAGCTGTGGCAATTCAGGACATTGCCGAATGGATTAACTTCAGCTCTTAGATTATTTACTAAATTGGTAAAACCTGTGTTAGCTTTACTTAGAGCTCAGGGGCATGTGGTAATGGCCTATTTAGATGAGATTCTGATTGTTGGAAAGACTCATGCTGAAACTCAATCATCAGTTTCAGTTGTTAAAATCACTTTTGAACAAATGGGATTTGTTATTCACCCAGATAAATCTAAATTATCACCAGTCCAAATTATTGATATCTGGGATTTACCATTAATTCCAATCACATGTTGGTAACTTTGCCCAGGGATAAATTGAATCAGTTAATTGAGGACTGTGTTAATCTCGTTGGAGAATAACGGCCTTCGATTAGACAAGTAGCCAGCTTTATTGGGAAGTTGTTGCAGCCTTTCCAGCTGTGCAGTATGGTCCTCTGCATTATCAACAATTACAACTATCAAAGGAACAGGCACTGAGAATACAAAGGGGCCATTTTTGATAGGCCTATGCCATTGTCAGCTGGGGCGATTGCTGACATACAATGGTGGATAGTACATGTTTCAAAAAATTTAAGGAAGGTTTTGGTGGAATCACTGTCACTGATATTACAGACTGATGTAAGTTCACTGGGTTGGGGTGCAACAGATATGTCTTCTAGTTGTGGAGGCAGATGGAATGTGGATGAGACATCGCTTCCTCAATTAAGAGGGATTAATTATTTAGAGTTGTTGGGCACCTGGTATGGGCTCAAAGCTTATTGTTCTACAAGGAGGGATCTGCATGTGCAGGTCAGATTGACAACACCACAGCAGTGGCATATGTAAACCACATGGGTGGAGTTAAGTCACAGTCTTGTGATAGACTGGCTAACCAGATTTGGAGCTGGTGTATTGACCAAAATATCTGGCTTTCAGCACTTTATTTGCCAGGGAGAAGTCACGTCAGGTTAATGACAACATTGAATGGATGTTAAATCATGATGTATTTAACCAAATGATTGATCAATATGCATTGCCAGATATTGACTTGTTTGCATCTCGATTAAATCATCAGTTACCTAGATATGTTTCATGGTAACCAGATCCTGGGGCAGTAGCAGTGGATGCATTTTCGCTGCATTGGGGGAGGAATGTTTGTGTATGTATTTCCTCCATTCTGTCCCATCAGCAGATGTTTGCAAAAGATCAAGGAGGACTCCGCTTCAGGGGTATTGGTAGTGTCAGGTTGGCCTACACGGGCATGGTTTCCCGTTGTATTACAAATGGCTAGGGAGCCTTACATGCTTATGCCCAAGAATAAAAATCTACTGGTAAATCCAGTCACTGGGGATCAACATCCTTTATAGGATCGTATTGATCTGTTAATTTGCAGATTTTAAGGAGGCCATACCTGGGGAGAGGACTGTCTCATCGAACTGTGGATGTTCTCACGTCGGCCTGCAGGGATAGTACACAGCAGCAATATATCACCTATATAAGGAAGTGGGAGCAATTCTGCCTACAGCAGGATATTGTATATCACACTGCAGGGATCACGGATGTATTGGAGTTGTCAACTCTTTATTTGACCAAAAAATTAAGTTACAGTGCGATTAATTCAGCCAGAAGTGCTCTGTCTTATTTATCTATGAATGCAGAATTGCATACAGTAGGGACACATCCGTTAGTTTCACAATTCATGAAGGGAGCTTTTTCAATTTTAATCCTCCTAAACCCAGGTATGCCGGTATTTGGAATTTGAGTGAGGTTTTTTATGGCTCGTCGCCAGTGGGCTCCTGTTACAAGCCTATCAGTAGCCAAATTATCTATGAAGGTGGTCATGCTTATGGTGTTGGTTTCAGCCCAACGTGTACAAACATTGCAAAAGCTACGGCTAGATAGAATGCATGTGTCGGCTGATGCCATTATATTTTATGTCTATGATTCTCTTAAACATAATAAAAGAGGCATGACAGGATGTAAGATTGTGTTTTCAGCATACCCCGCAGATGATCGCTTCTGTATAGTCTCACATTTATCTCGTTACATTGAGATTACTAAACCTCTGAGAGGAACAGAGTTGGCTTTGTTTATTAGTCACAAAAAACCACACAGTAAGGTGTCGGTGCAAACGATTTCAAGGTCCTCGCGGCCGCAGGATGGTCCAGTGAGCTAACTTTTCAGAGGTTTTATCACAAGCCGATTTCAAGGCTCGGGTGTTTTGCTGATTCTGGTGTCAGTACTGTTATATTTTTCCCCTGAGTTAGAGGGGTTTGTTATGATTTGTTTGTAAATAAACTGTTATTTCATTTAACAAATGTATTACTGATGCATGATTGATTGTTAACGACTTTTGAGTCAATCCAGGCAGTGTGAACGTCGGATATGAGTCTGCGGCGTGAATTCACAGTGCTTTGAAGTCTTCACGTAGTCACTCACGTGACTCCGAAGTAAAATAGTAAGATTAAACGAGAACTTACCCAGTTTGAAGTTTGATCTTTATTTTATGAGGAGTCGAGTTGAGGGACTACGTGCCCTCCGCTCCCACCCTCATAGATCTCATCTGGTAGTTCTAGTTTTATCATCTTACCGTTATACTTTGGTCATTGTTAGCTGTGAATTCATTCCGCTGCTTTGAAGATTGACGCACCAACGGCTGTACGGGCTTCTATTCACGTAGTCCCTCAACTCGACTCCTCATAAAATAAAGATCAAACTTCAAACTGGTAAGTTCTCGTTTAATCTTACTATTAGTACAGGTGGTTGTTGGGCTGAACTGCCTAATTCTACACCTATTCTTTATGGATGCCCTTGTACAGGAAATCTCATGATCGATGGACACTGAAAAACTGCGAGAATGGAATAGGGTCCATACAGGAGGGAGGGTAGGATAAAGAATAGTTATGAAAACTGACTGTGGGAGTCAGTTGGTTTGTAATTAATGTTGATAGTCTCTTTTTTAGGATATAAGTGAGCTATCTCAAGACAATGCTAAATGGTGATAATTTTCAGCATTTTCTGATTTTACATTAGATACCAAGATCTGTGTTTTTCTTTGGATTTTCAATTAATATCGCATTGTGCTTTAAACTATTCATGTATATTTTAAAAGCATTGAAATTCTTGTTTGATAACCATAGTGGTTATCAAAGGTACCATTTTTTTTGTTTAATATTTTTATTAGAAGCATTGCATATTATCTAAGGTACAACAGCACTTCAAATACAAATCAGACTTATCACAAATGTTGTACAGATATTACGGGATAATTTATAAATGCTACTGTTTTTGATTTTTTTTGGGAAGGTAAGGGAGTGAAAAAAAAAGTTAAAGTATGTCAATAATCAAGACGTTGTGATTAAATAATAATGATTATATAATAAAAAAATAAAAAAATAAAAAAGAATAAAGATAAACTAGAAAAAATAAAATAAAATAAAAACAATTATTATATAATAAAAAATTTAAAAAAGGAATCTTTACATTGAATGGAACAATTTCATATAACAATATCTATTGAGACATGTATACAGATCCCAATACTTTTTTCATCTAATCCTGCACCAGGGTACTTATTGAGTTACAGTGCTGAGCTCATCTACCCCTTTTAGTAATCAATGAATGGAGACCATATTTGTTTAAAAAGTTCATATTTGTCCATTAGGACCAACCTAATTCTCTCCAAATGCAACATCTCCGACATTTCCACAGTCCACATTTTGATTGTGGGGGATAATGTTCCCTTCCAGAATTTTAATATTAATTTTTTTCCAATTATCAAACAGTAATCAAGAAAATGTCTTTGACTTACTGTTAATATTAAGCTTGAGTCATGGACTCCTAATATTATTAACTTTAGATCAGGGTCCAATTTAGTTTTAAGAACCTCAGAGATGATTCCAAAAATATCAGCCCAATAACTATTAAGTTTTATGCATGTTACAAAACTATGCGTTAAGTTGGCTTCTAAATTCTGACTTTTATCGCAAATAGAAGAAATGTTAGGAAAAATTCTATTTAATTTCGTTTTTGAGTAGTGTAATCTATGCATTACTTTAAATTGTACCAAAGTATGTCTGGCATTTAATGAGCATCGGTGTATACGTTGTAAACTTTCTTCCCATGTGTCTTTCATTATAGATAGACCTATTTCATTTTCCCATATCTGTCGGTATGATTCTGTTATTGGGACCTCCCTATCCAAAAGAGTATTATATATGCACGCTATTAATTTTTCAATATTCGGGTGCTTGTTAAGCCACTTATCCAATAATTCTGGCTCTCTATTCTTATAGTCTTGCATGTTTGACTTGATATAGTCTCTAATTTGTAAATACCTAAACAAGTTATTTGGGTGTAATCCATAGATATCTTTTAATTCTTGAAATTATAGAAATTTTCCTTTCCTGTAAAGGTGTTCTATCCTTATAATTCCTAAATGTTTCCAGTGTCTAAACCCCTTATCCAATATAGAAGGTTTAAATAAAGGATTATTCATAATTGGTAAACAGAGTGACATATTATCCAGATATAAAGTCTTAACTATTTGTTTCCAAATATGTATATTGCTATAAATTATAGGGTTATCCCCGTAAGTTTTTTTTTGTACTTCACTTGGAGCAAGAAGAATCGAACTTATATCAAATGGTAAACAGTCTTCCATTTCCATCTTTAGCCAAGCTGGTTCCTGGTCCATTTTTACCAGCCAAAAATTCATATTCTTAATCTGAACCACCAAAAAATAATATAAAAAATTAGGTAACGCTAATCCTCCATTTATCTTGGGTTTACATAAATGTTTTTTACTTATTCTGTGATTTTAATAATCCCAAATAGAGCTGTTAATAATAGAATCATATTTTTTGAAAAAAAATTTAGGGAGATATAAAGGGATAGCTTGAAATAAATATAATAATTGTGCTAAAAAGACCATTTTTATAGCATTTATTCTGCCAATCATTGATATTGGTAGTGTTTTCCAGTATAAACTATTCTTTTTTAGTTTATCCAATAACTGAGGATAATTTAATTTGAATAATAGATTATAAGTTTTAGATACATTAATTCCTAGGTATTTAAATTTATCCGTAACTATTTTAAACGGAAATTGTTGTAATATGTTTACTTTTATTACAGTTATAGGCATAATTTCACTTTTATTCCAATTAATTCTATTTCCTGAAAATGTACCGAATTTATTTATAATGTTAAGTAAGTTAGGAATACTGATCTCTGGTTTTGCAATGTATATTCAAATATTGTCTGCATATAACGATATTTTATTCGTTGTGGTATTAGTATTGTATCCATATATTTCTGGATCTGATATAATCCTTTCGGCTAATGGCTCGATTGCGAGAGCAAATAATAAAGGTGATAACGGGCATCCTTGTCTACAACCCCTCGAAAGATTAAATTTAGCTGATAACATTTGGTTTGTTAGTATTTTTGCTGTAGGGTTGGAGTACAAAATTTTAACCCATTTACAAAATCTATCGCCCAGTTGAAATTTCTGCATTATCTTAAATAAGTAAGGCCATTCAACCTGGTCGAATGCTATTTCCGCATCTAGTGAAATGACAGCTAATTCAATATCATTAACTCTTTTTGAATATATGATATGGAATAGTCGTCTCAAGTTATAAGTGGAGTAACGTTTGGGAATAAAGCCTGTTTGATCATGATGTATTAGTTTATTAATCACTAAACTTAACCTTTGGGATAAAATTTTAGTTAATATTTTTTGATCAGTATTTATAAGAACAATTGCTCTATATGATCCAGGATCTTCCAGATCCTTATCTACTTTAGGAATGAGTGTGATTGTAGACTCATTTAGAGTTTCTGGTAACTTTCCTTGTTCATAAGCATATTTATATATCGCTTGTAAATGTGGGGAAATCAAATCGTGAAACATCTTATAAAATTCAGCACTTAGGCTGTCAGGGCCAGCGGCTATTCCATTTTTCAACAATCTGATTGATTCCTCAATGTCTTTTACTGATATTTCAGCATCTAACAAGTCTTTGCCTTCCTGATCTAAACCTTTGATAAGACATTCATGTAAGAATGCTTCCATTCCATCCGATTGCCCCGTCAGTTTGGTTGAATAAAGTTTTTGATAGTAATGCAGAAATCTGACATTCATATCTTTTGGCAAATATTTCACCTTGTTTTGATCTGATTTTATATATCATGTTTTCCTCATCTGATTTTCTAAGCTGGCGTGACAATAATTTTTGTGGTTTGTCACCAAATTCAAAATGTACTTGTTTAGTCTGTTGAAAAAGTTTTATAACATGATTTGAGTATATTTTATTTAGCTTATATTTTAATATTGCAATTTTATTATATATCACCTTAGATGGAGATATTGCATTTTCAATATCTAATTGCTTTATTTCATTTTCTAAAGTTTGTTGCATCTTTCGGTTTTCCTTATTAAGGTGTGCTTGCGCAGATATTATAGCACCACGCATAAAGGCTTTAAATGTGTCCCAAAGAAGTGACGCTGAAATTCCGGGTTTGTCATTAGTCTCAAAAAACAATTTAATCTGTTTTACCAGATAATAATAACAAACCTTTTCCTTTAAAATTTGAGGGTTGAGTCTCCATTGAGATTGTTTATTATTTATACTGTTTAATTTTATCTTAAATGTTAATGGAGCGTGATCCAAAATAATAATATTATGATATTTTGAGTCATACGTAAATGGAATTAATTTTGAGTCTATTAAGAAATAATCTATCCTTGAATAGGTTCCGAATACAGGTGAGTAAAATGAGTATTCCTGACCAGAAGGGTTATCAATTCTCCAAACATCCTTAACATTTGCAGTATTAATAAAGGAATTTATAAATTTGCTTGATTTAGATGTAACTTTTCTTTTAGTAGATGATCTATCTAGATAATTATCTAAAGTACAGTTTAAATCCCCCCCAATTATTAGATTATGTTGTGTAGATTACGGAATAATATTAATTATTACCCATATCACCCATCTGAGGTATGCTTTTACGAAATTGTATTCCCTTCCTTTTTACTGCCAGCAGCGCTAACAGGGGAATATTTTCTTATATTCCCCTTTCTAGCGAACGCCTATGGACTTTACCTGTTTAAACAGCGGGGAATATAGTCTTATATTCCCCTGGTCTCACATCCGGGAACTTGGCAACGTGACGCTGCGTGACGGCAACGTGACGCTGCGTGCGAAATTTAAAATTTATTCTCAAAACAAACAAAATGGCAGCCGGTTGCGAGAAGAGGTTCGCGATTTAAAAGTTCGACCTTCACATTGTCACATAAATGAATTACATATATTACATAAATGAAACATAAATGTTACATTGTTTTAGTACCCTTATTTACAATGTTGGAATGGTTTTAGTACCCTTATTTACAATGTTGCAAATGCATATTGCAAAATGTATAGATACATTCATATCATATGAGATGTTCAGATTTTCCTCTAGATGTCTGATAATGGGTAATAATAACAATATTGACTGTCCTCTTTCGGGAGATACGACATATATTGCCCTCACTAGATCCATATTGCCCTCGTCTTCGACTCGGGCAATATGAATCTACTTCAGGCAATATATGTCGTATCCCCCTCAAGGCCAGTCAATATTCTATTAATATTTTCTTAAAAACCAACGGATTATCGAAATTAGGTCCATCTACGTTCATAAGAACAACTTTCTTTGAATATAATTCACCCGTAATTATTATATATCTACCCTCAATATCTTCTATTATTGAGGTATATTTAAATGGTATACCTTTACGTCTAAGAATTGCAACCCCTCTAGACTTTTGCGTAAATGAAGAATGATACACTTTAGAAATCCATTTTGCTGTTAGTCTATATTGAGCATCCTTTTTGAGGTGTGTCTCTTGAAGAAAGATTTTATATCTGTTACGTGAAGAAGAGCTGAGTCTATTTAAGTGAGCTAAAACCGGCAGGTAAGTAGAGATGCTTCTTTTAAATGGTTTGTTCGTTATGTCTGATCCCTTTTACATTCCAACTGCAGAAGGTGATTCCATCATCCCCAGTTTTCATGTTAATGTCTTGCATTTTGGTGTTAAGGTGGATTATAATGGAGTAGATGTCTCAGCACGTCTATCCCAACCTCATACCCGTGCTTCAGATGGATGCGTTTTAATACATGTAACTTTATCTTACGTACATATCTTTTCAAACAAAATTCATAATACCATTCATAACTAAAAATGTAATATAATACTTTATGTAAGACAAAAATAAAATAGTAATAGGAATAATAGATGTTAATAGAGTTAGTAATGTGCGGAGGGTAAAGGGTAACTACTGCTATTTTAAGTGTAGTTAGTGTTAGCCACACTAATGTGGCTATTAATCTAACGACTTCCGTTATTAAAAAAATATATTAATCGTTACAGCTCCAGATTTTCCTTAATAGAAATTTTTTACTTGCCTTAAGGGCTATTTATATAGGGGTGGGGTGGTAATGTGCGGAGGGTATATTTTAATGATTATAGATTATGAACACTTATTTGAATTTTTATTAATATCATAACTGTTTTGGGGTGGGATAGCATACAATTTTTAAGTGATAGTTAATACTAAACTATTCCTATTATATGTTAGTTTTTTAGTGTATTTAAGAATCCATTATTCTTCCTCCTTCTCCATCAGGTAAATATTAGATACAGTTCAAATTCACGGTTCTTCATCCTCGTCAGCTTCTCCCTCTTCTACCTCTTCCTCCTTCTTCTCGATGTTCCGAGCGAATTCAAGTGCCTCTGTGTGCTTGATGAAGTGATACACTTTATTATCATAGGTTACTCTTAGCGTTGCAGGATACATCAGACCATATCTCAGACCATCTATCTTCTTAAGAATGCCTCTTGTTTCTGTAAATAGAGCTCTTCTCTTGGCGACTTCCGCAGGGTAGTCTCTGACTATGCTAATCTTATCTCCATCGTAGATGAGGTTTCTCTTATGAATTATTATCTTCATCATATCCTCCAAGACGTGATCATAAACCACTTTCACAATCAATTGTCTTGGTGGCGCGCCCCTCTGCGGACGGTGTCTCAGTGCCTTGTGTGCCCGACCAAGGAGGGGCTCTTGATCCAGATTCAAAACAGTTTTTAAGAGATTTGCAGTGAATTTTCGAGGGTCTTGATCTCCCTCTTTACCTTCACTCAATCCAACAATTCGTAAGTTCTGGCGCCTTTGCCGTCCCTCCAAGTCAACACATTTCTCAGTTATTTTGTGTAATAAATCTGATAAACGTTTGTTTTCAGAGAGAAGTTTCTCATTCGCTTTAACACTTGTACTGGCAATATTAGACAATTCATTAATTGCCTCTAGTTGTTGATCAAGTGACCGTAAAATAAGTTCTAGCTTATTATCTAGCATTATCAACGTTCGACTCCATCAGCTCAAATTTATGGTTTAGCTCATCCACATGTTGCTGCAGAGCTGCATCCGCCTGTGTTTTCCATTCATCAAGCATAGTCTTTACTTTAAGTACAATTTCTCTGCTTAAATCATCTTTCACTTGTTCTTTAAACACTTGAAAATCTTCTCTAAGAATCCTTAAATCATCTTTATATTCCTTTTTCATTTTTTTCAGCTCACCCATAATAGTTTTTGTTTCTGCAGAAACAGCTTTTTTAAGTTCTTCCATCTCGGATTTCTCCTTAAGATGTCTTCCTGGGAGGCTGTCAAACTCGAGCCCGAGGCTCCAGTCGGGCCTACTTCTTTTTTCAGTTGGTATTTTCTGTTTGGGGGGGGTATGCTGCATCGACATACTATCGGTAAAGTCGCACGCCTGATGACGTCACGCACCTTTCTAAAGCTGCCGGTGCCGTTCTCACCCATTCTCCTCCGGTAAGTGACTTTAAATCACCCCGTTTTTCCCCATTTTTTATACAATTTTTAAGAAGCTGGTTGGTGCGAGTTCCACCTACTCAATAGCACCACCGGAAGTCAAAGGTACTATTTGAAACGATGAAAATTATTGGCTAAAAAATCATTGTTAGCATCCACAAACTTTTATTCCTTAATGAAGAAGCAATCATCATTCTCACTCAGGGGTGTAGAAAAGGACTAATATCCCCGGAGAGTATTGACTTTCATATATTAATGTACAGCATCAAATTCTGTTTAATAACTTCCTTATGACACTGGTTACCCCAAATGAGCGTGTTTAATGGAAGAGCCAGACACACACGCTAATCACCAGGAATCTTCTCTCTTATAATCCATTTTCAAGAGGAATGGAGATGTTTTGCTTGCCTGAACCTTTGCATGATCAGTCTGAAGAAGTGTCCTGAACCCAAACCTGTTGCCTCTTCTGTCCCTCCCTAGATGCGACCCGAGTTCCCCCAGTACAATGTGTCTTGCTCAAGATTCGAACATCTTCACACTCTTGTGTTTCCAAGAAAACAGCAATGTTCATATTAAAGTTGATAATTCCTGTTTGATGGACTTTGGGGAATACTGGAGAAAATAGTGTGAAATTGGTCTCTCTTAATTGTTCATACGCTGAACAGTCATAATGGCATCATTCTTCTTCCCTTGTACCTCAATGCCCTGTATGATAATGGACACCAGTTAAAGCAGTTTTTTCAAAAGTCTGGAAGTTATCCAAATATTCTGGCCAGAATTCTTCATCAATCTTCAGACTCGACCGGATCAAGAAGGCTGTCAACCATTTCCTTCTCAAGAGCCTGAACTGAACAAGAATTGAAGATCAGGTTTGATATATTATTCCAGGCTGCTTTTGGGCCTCTCTAATGCCAGCACATCCTTTCCCATATAAGGGGCCCAAAAGCAGCCTGGAATAGGCCCAACGAGTCCGCACTTCTCTAGTTATACATAGAGTAATAATTTTACAATTTAATTCCAAGTCCGAGTGGTCACGATTCGCCAATTCTACATATAGTCCATGCAACTGCACTGAAATAAGTGACTGGTATTAAACTGAAGAAGCTACTTCATGTGCACTTTTATTATACTCGAGGGAAACAGGGCAGAAATAGGCCCTTCAGCCCACTGAGTCTGAACTGATCAGCGATCACCCTGCACACTAGCGTGATCCTACACATTACAATTTACAATTTTACCAAAACCAATGAACCTACAAACTTGTACGTCTTTGGAGTGTGGAAGGAAACCAGAGCACCCAGAGAAAACCCACACAGTGACAGGGCAAACGCACAATTGCTGTACAGACAGCACCCCTAGTCAGGATCTAGCCTGGGTCTCTGGCACTTACAAGAAAGCAACTTTATCGCTGCGCCACTGTGCCGTCCCTACCTTCATCCACTGCCGTCTGTGGAAAGAGGCATAGAGTCATAATTATACAACACGGAAATGGGCCATTCGACCCAACTCGTCCATGCTAATCAAGATCCCCAATAAAAGTTTTGCAGTTTATTTAATGTTATTTTTTCTTCTGCTCTTCAAATTGATTGGCTTCAGAATAAATTGTCATTGTTAGCTATGCAATAAACCATTAACAGTGAACCAAACATACAATCTGCCTCAAATCCAACTCATTGGCTGAGTTGTCAACAGAACTTGTTTTACTCAAGTAAAGTAATTATTAATATTTTAAACTGTATTTACTATCCAACAACTCTTATTATCTGAGAAAGCGGAGATACAGGTGGACAACTTGCTGATCTATTCTTTAGTCAACCTTCTTGCCATTTATTTAAGTTTTCACATCGTGACAGTTAAGAGTGTATTTTCCCTTTCCTAAAAGACCCCATTAAACCCCTCGGGTTTGACTTTATTTTCGCAAGAGTTTCTACATTTTTGCAAAGAACTGTATTGAAATCCCCAAAAGACCATGATTAGATTGCACCTCACATTTGTGTCATCAATTTAGGCATTCAGAGTATCAGGCAAGTGATATAATTACTTATATGTGACGTATATTAGTAGAAACCATAATAAAGAATCACTAGAACAATATATTGTAAGTGTAAGAATTATAAGGCCAGAACTATGGAATGAAAGTTTACAACATATACATCACTGTTCGTTAAATGCTAAACATTCCCTTATACAATTTAAAATACTACATAGATTACATTATTCCAAAGCTAAATTACATAACATCTTTCCAAAAGTATCCACTATATGTGATAAATGTCAACATTTAGAAGCAAATTTATCACATTCATTTACTAACTGTATAAAAATTACAAAATTTTGGATAGAAATATTTAAGATAATTTCGAATGTTGTCAATATAATTCTGACTCCTGATCCAAAGTTAATAATACTTGGAATACTAGAAACAGACCAACTAGTAACAATGAATCAAAGAATCTTTATTGATTATGGTTTAATAATTGGGAAAAAACTAATATTAAAATTTTGGAAAGGCCCTACATCCCCAACAATCAAAATGTGGAACACAGAAATGTCGGAGACACTTCATCTGGAGAGATTGAGGCTTGTCCTAATGGACAGGTTAGATCGCTTCAGAGACATTTGGTCTCCATTTATTAAATATTTACAGGGTCATAATGGCTCGGCACGAGGGCTTGACTGAGACCTGAATATTAGAATGGATGAAGAAACATATATAATAAAACATGACTATATCTCCAAGGACGGATTAATGATTAATACTCCATTCACCATCATACTTCTTACACTCTTTTTCTCTATCTTTTCCTACCTTTAAAAAAATTTAGAAAAATGTATAGAAACATATAATCTTAAATTTTTAATACTAATAAGAATATAAACAGTACTAATATCATGAAGGTATTATTAATATCATGTATTTTCAAATATATAAAATATATAGTCTTAAATTTTAAAATCAATGATAATACAAATATTATTAATAGTATGAATATATCTTTAATATCATGAAGGTATTATTAGTATTATGTATTTTCAATTGTATAAAATATATAGTCTTAAATTTTAAAATTAACGATAATACAAATATTACTAACAGTATGAATTTATCATTAATATTATGTATTTTCAATTATATAAAATATATAGTCTTAAATTTTTAAATCAATGATAATACAAATATTATTAAGAGTATGAATATATCATTAATATCATGTATTTTCAGCAATGCAAAATAATGTACTTTGTTATTACTATGTTTCTATAATAAAAATACTTAACAAAAAAAAAAAAAAGAATTTGTGTGGTAAATATGGCATGATCGTTGATACATTGTTATACCACTGCTCCTATTAAGTGGGATTTAGTTTAGTTTAGTTTAGAGATACAGCACGGAAACATGTCCTTCGGCCCACCGAGTCCACGCCGACCAGCGATCCACGCACACTAACACTATCCTACACACACTAGGGACAATGTACAATTATACAAAGCCAATTAACCTACAACCCTGTATGTCTTTGGAATGTAGGAGGAAGCCTTAGGTCCCGGAGATATTATCGCCGTCCTCCAACGACATTATTAATCCTATCTCAATTATTGGTTTTACCATGGAGCTACAACAAAACAAATACTAACAGTAAAAACATCTTAAAAATAATTCAATTTTAGAAGCTATATGAGGTGTTCGACAATATAATGAAATTACACATTTTATTCCAAATAGCTTTATTTTAAAGTTAAACACTGAAATATCAAACCTTTTTAATATCTACAACCACTTTTCCCTGACTCATGAAATGATTAGTTACAGGCCATCAATTCAAACAACTATGATCTGCTCAAAATACCGCACCCTTTAACCAATCTATTTGATGTAGTATTTGAATATTCATTCTATAGTCAAAATAATGCAGGTACTTTCTAAAATATTTAAATTATCAACTAAATAGTAGTCAGAAATTGTCTTACATTTCTGTCACTTCAAATCCTCACCCCCGATTAGTCTGTCCTCATTCTCCTCCAGCTCTCAACTGGAAGAGCTGGACAGCATTTTCAAAATTCAGTCTTATTGTTTGCATATTTAACTACATCATACAAATGGAGGCACAAGAAAGTGCAGATGCTGGAATCTTGAGCTAAATACAAAGTGCTGGATGAACTCAGCGGGTCAGGCATCATCTGGGCAGGGATAGGACTGGTGACGTTTTAGTTCAGGACACTTCTTTAGACTGATTATGCAAATATTCAGGCAAGCAAAACAGGCGCTTGATAAGGAGTTGGTTGGCAGTCTTCTTGATCTGTAGGAGTCTGCCATGTGGAGATTGATGAAGAAAAAACTCCCAGTCTTTTGAACAAATTGCTTTATCATACAGGGAAAGAAGAACAATGTCATTATGACTGTTAAACATATGAACACTTAAGAGAGACCAATTTTACTTTGGAGTCACGTGAGTGACTACGTGAAGAAGGCCGACAGTCGTCATGCGCCTCATTACGTCTGAAGCATGCGCCAACGACGGACTGGCAGGCGCGATTGCGTCTCTCCAGCAGTAAGTTTTAAAAAACCGAGGTAAGTGTTTTAAACTAGTTACTTATGGTCGTTATTTGGTGGGTTTCGGTTGTTAGTTTTCTATCAACAATACGGACCTACCATGTCGACGGTGCAGAGACGGTCTGCGAAGCCGGCTACGGAAGACCGCAGTGCTGCGTATAGCGGACAACTGTCCGAGTCACCTTCAAGGCCGCCGGTGTTGGAACCAGCAGTAGCAGACTTGGTGCTACAAGAAAGCACCGTGGCAGCTCCACCGGGGCACAAAGCCACACATAAGTCTGACAGACCCGTAGACTCTGATGAGTCCGGGCCGGAGAAATCACCTCCCACAATGGGAAGCGTGTGCGGGCGACTCTCCCAGATGGAGCACCTGTTGGGGAGGTGCCTCCAGACTGACTGCTCCAGAGGAGGGAGCAGTATCACGCCGGGTCTCGACTGGAGCTCGCGCCAGCAGCACCTTATACAGGGCTGCGAAGTGTCTCCCTATCTATAGAGGGGAGTACATGGAGTCAGCAGTATCCTGACAGAGCAGGGAGGCACATCAGGGGGACACCCTGGGGACCTAGGGGCTACAGTTCTTTTATTGGCGTCCAAGTTTGCCATACCTACCCACACCAAAGAGGCCTTGGATGAAGAGCTGGCCACCACCATAAACTACCTGGCCTCGCACCAGCTAAAGGACCAGGTAATGGAGGAGACCACCGGCCGCTATAGTACCCCTGTCAACTGTGCCTCCCTCAGTGTACCGGCCGTTAACCATGCCATCTGGGGCCATATTGGGCCAGGGGTAAGAGCCCAGGAGGTAACACTTCAGAAAATTCTGAAAATACTGGCCTCAGGGGTAACGTCTTTTGCCAGGTCCATAGATGGCGGGCCACTAACGGAGACACAACAAGACGCAGTGGGGCTCCTCTGCAATGCCTTGTTTGAATTAAACTGTCTGTGGAAGAGTGCCATACGACCGGCACTGAACCCGAAGTTTGCTGTGCTGTGCAAAGCCAGCAATGCACAGCCAGCAAACTATTTGTTTGCGGCAGACCTGCCAAAGCAGGTACGTGAGCTGGATGACGAGGTCAAGACTCTCCGCCTCATGAGCCGAGCCTCAACTCCACCCAGGGGCTCATCGCTATGAGGGCACCCCTATGCCACCTTCCACAACAGGCGCAACCAGCCTAGGGCCTGATTTTATTTTTTTTTCCAGGCCATGAATAAATAGTTTATTAGCATTCCACAGCTTTGTACAGAGTCAAATGGGATGAGAACTTGACAATTCAGATCCAGCTTCAACTCTCACCTCCAGTTCACTTCAGGGTGAGCTTGTCAAACAGGTACTCTCCCAGGCCACTCTCAGGGGCTCCCAATCTCTTCAGATTGGTGACATGATCTCCGAGCTTCTTGATCATCTTCACCTGCTCGTCCAAGTAGTGGCGTTCCAGGAAGTCGCGCAGACTTGGGTCAGTGTGCTGATTGGAGAGCTTGTGTAGATCCAGCAGACTCTGGTTCACATCCTTCTCCATCTGCAGAGAACTCTGCATCGCCTCCAGTCCATTACCCCACTCGTGTTTTTCCGGCTTCTTGATGTCCTTGACCAAGAGCCGACCTCCACGCACGTTCTGGTATTCCATCAGTTTCTCAGCCTGTTTCTGTTCATCACGGGACTGCTTCCTGAAGAACTCCGCAAAATGGTGCTGAGCAACATCATCCCGATCAAAGTAAGAGGACATGGCAAGGTAGACATAGGAGGAATTGAGCTCCATGTTAATCTGCCTGTTGACACCATCTTCACAGTCCTTGTGGTAGTTCTGACGCACTTGAGAAGTCATCTTCTTCCTTGAAGCCTAGGGGCTGATGGACAGGAGGCAGAGTCCAGCAGTCCCAGGGAGGGAGGCAGGAGGCCAGGACCACACAGGCAGTAACACCTAAGGTAGGACCTTCTAGTCCCTTGTGGGACAAATCATACACCTCTAATTTACAAGTTCGGGGAAGGCTAAAACATTTTTTGAATGAATGGATTTGGATTACAGCAGACCCGTTCATACTGCACAGTGTAGAAGGGTTTAAAATTGAGTTTCTTCTTGGCTCAGCACCACCCACTCAAAATGTACCAAACCGCACATATCTGTTCCCTCAACAGGAAAGATTTGAGATACAGGCTGAAATTCAGGCTTTAAAAACAAAAGGGCTAAGGAAGCCTGCAATAAACTAATTGCTAAAGAAGGAACTGCAGATGCTGGAGAATCGAGGGTACACAAAAGGCTGGAGAAACTCAGCGGGTGCAGCAGCATCTAAGGAGCGAAGGAGATAGGCGACGTTTCAGGTCGAGACCCTTCTTCAGACTGGTCAGAGATCAGGGAAACAAGAGATATAGACGGCGATGTGGAGAGATAAAGAACAATGAATGAAAGATATGCAAAAAAGTACTGATGATAAAGGGAATGAGCCACTGTTAGCTGTTTGTGGTGTGAAAATGAGAAGCTGGTGTGACTAGGGTGGGGGAGGGAGAGAGAGAGAGGGAATGCCAGGGCCCGAGGGCTGAGGGAGAGGTGGGAAGGGGAGGAGGCAGCAAGAGTTAACAGAATTGAGAAAATTCAATGTTCAAGCCCAAAGGATGCAGACTCCCCAAGAGGAATATGGGGTGCTGTTCCTCCAACTTGCGGAGTTGCTCACTCTGGCCATGGAGGAGGCCCAGGACCGAGAGGTCGGATACGGAATGGGAGGGGGAGTTGAAGTGCTGAGCCACCGGGAGGTCGGGTTGGTTAATGCGGAGGTGTTCGGCGAAACGATCGCCAAGCCTCCGCTTGTCTCACCGATATAGATCATCTGGCATCTAGAGCAGCGGATGCAGTAGATGAGGTTGGAGGAGGTGCAGGTGAACCTCTGTCGGACTTGGAAGGACTGCTTGGGTCCCTGAAAGGAGTGGACGGGGGAGGTTAAGGACAAGTGTAGCATTTCTTGCGGGTGCAAGCGAAAGTGCCTGGGGAAGGGGTAGAGCGGGAGGGAAGGGAAGAATTGACAAGGGAGTTGCAGAGGGAGCAGTCTTTGCGGAAGGCAGACAGGGGGGGAGAAGGGAAGATGTGGCGAGTGGAGGGGTCACGTTGGAGGTGGCAAAACTGGCGGAGGACTATGTGTTGTATTTGCCGGCTGGTGGGGTGAAAGGAGAGGGCGAGGGGGACTCTGCCCTGTTTGCGAATGGGGGAATGGGGAGAGAGGGCAGTGTTGCGGGGTATGGAGGAGACCCTGGTGCGAGCCACATCAATAGTGGGGGAGGGGAATCCCTGTTTCCTGAAGAATTAGGCCATTTGTGATGACCTGGTGTGGAATCCTGGGAGCAGATGCGGCGTAGACGGAGGAATTGGGAATAGGGGATGGAGTCCTTACAGGAAGCAGGGTGGGAGGAAGAGTAGTCCAGGTAGCTGTGGGAGTCAGTTGGTTTGTAGTGGATGTCGGTCAGGAGTGTATCACCTGCAATAGAGATGGTGAGGTCAAGGTATGGTAGGGAAATGTCGGAAATGGTCCAAGTGTATTTGAGTGCCGGATGGAAGTTGGTGGTGAAATGGATGAAGTCAGTCAGTTGTGTGTGGTTGCAGGAGGTGACACCAAAGCAGTCGTCAATGTAACAGAGGTAGAGGTCGGGGATGGGGCCCTGGTACGCCGAGAACAAGGTTTGTTCGACGTACCCGACAAAGAGGCAAGCGTAGCTGGGGCCCATGCGTGTGCCCATAGCTACGCCTTGTGTTTGGAGGAAATGGGAGGAGTCAAAAGAGAAGTTATTGAGGGTAAGGACCAACTCCGCTAGGCGGAGGAGGGTGTCAGTGGATGGGTATGGATTGCTCCGCTGGTCGAGGAAAAACTGGAGGGCTTTGAGACTGTCCTGGTGGGGGATGGAGGTGTAGAGTGACAGGACGTCCATGGTAAAGATGAGAGGATGGGGGCCTGGAGAATGGAATGCACGGAGCCGACGGAGAGTGTCTGAGGTGTCTTGAACATAGGTGGGGAGGGATTTAACAAAGGGGGATAGGATGGCGTCGAGGTATGTGGAAATGTGTTCGGTGGGGCACGAACAGGCAGAGACAATGGGTCTGCCAGGGCAGTCGGGTTTGTGGATTTTGGGGAGAAGGTAAAATCGGGCCGTGCGGGGCTGGGAAACGATGAGGTTGGAGGCTTGGGGGGGGTAGAGAGCCAGAGCTGATGAAGTAAGTTATGGTGCTCGAGATGGTGGCCTGGTGTTCGTCAGTGGGGTCATGGTCCAGGGGTAAGTAGGAGGAGTTGGCGCGCGGCCTCTGCTTTGTAGAGATCGACGCGCCAGACTACCAAGGGACCTCCCTTGTCGGCGGGTTTGATAACCCAGTCTGGGTTGTTACGGAGTGAGTCGATGGCAGTACGGCTAATTGCTAATCAGAGGCCAACAATCAAAAGTAGCAAGCATAATTGCCAAGATTGTTGCAGCTTTTCCAGGTGTGGACCTTTATATATCCAACATTTACAAAGAGCAAAGGAACGAGCCTCAAAGCTCACGCAGGCAAATTCGGGGAACATATGCATTTACCACCAGACGCTATTGTGGAATTACATTGGTGGGCTACCAATGTACATCGCTGTTCTAAGAAAATTCAAATTGACACACCATCGGTGATAATACAAACCGATGCAAGTGGCCTGGGCTGGGGGGGCAACAGACACCAGCTCCAGCTGCGGGGGAGATGGAATGTGCAGGAGTCCTTAATCCTACAACAATATGGCATAAATGACTTAGAATTGTTGGGAGCACTCTATGGCTTAAAGGCTTATTGCAGCAATATGCAAGTGCATGTACAACTTCAGATTGACCACACCATGGCAGTGGCGTATGTCAATCACATGGGTGGAATTAAATCTGAGTCATGTGATAAATTGGCAAACCTCCTTTGGCATTGGTTATTGCAAGGAACATTTGGGTCATGGCTATCTATCTGCCAGGTAGATATAATATGGTGGCGGACACTAGGTTATGGAAATTTAATAACACAGAATGGATTTTGAATCATCATGTGTTTACAGACATTGTTGGCTGATATGGCACGCCGGATATTGATTTGTTTGCCTCCAGGTTGAATCACCAGTTACCCAAATATGTCTCATGGGAGCCTGATCCAGGGGCAGTAGCTGTGGATGCTTTCACACTGCATTGGGGAGGAATGTTCTTGTATGTTTTCCCTCCTTTTTCCCTCATCAGCCGATGCTTGGTCAAAATAAAGCAAGATGATGCCACAGACATTTTGGTAGTGCCAGATTGGCCTACACAATCTTGGTTCCCACTTGCCCTGGGAATCATGACACAGCCTATGATGGCTGTCCCCAACAGCAGGGAGTGCTGGTACACCCGGTAACGGGGGACCATCATCCGCTACATGACCGAATCAATTTGTTGGTTTGCAGATTCTGAGGACACCTTTCCTGGGACTCAGACTGGCTGATCGAACAGTGGATGTTATTACAGCGGACTGGAGGGACAGCACAGAAAAGCAGTATGTCTCCCACATCAAAAAGTGGGAGACATATTGCAGGTCATCCAACATCACATATGACACAGTGGGCATCACGGACATATTAGAATTCCTATCAACTTTATATCATGACCAGAAATTAGGCTACAGTGCCATCACCAGTGCCAGGAGTGCACTGTCCTCATATAGAGTATTGTGAACGGGGGCCTTACCAGTGAGGAAGCATCCCCTTATCACCAGATTCATGAAAGACATATATAACACTGCACGCCCCAGGCCTCGATATACCAACACATGGGATGTAAGTGTGGTGCTGACGCTACTCCGACAGTGGGAGCCAGCCACCACATTATCCTTACATAAGCTCACCCTCAAGGTGGACCCTACACAAACTGCAACTCAACAACATGCACAACACTGCCAACACCATAACTTTTGCCATTTATGATTTAGTAAAACAGAGCAGAATAGGCTTGAATTCTTGGCATACCCAGACGTTCCTCGACTATGTGTGGTAGATCACTTGCACAACTATATTACAGTCACCAGCAGCCTCAGAGGCACAGAGTTAGCTGTCCTAATCAGCCACAAAAAAACCACACCATAGGGTGTCCACACAAACCATTTCCAGATGGCTAAAAGATGTACTGGCACTTGCAGAAGTAGATACTGATATTTACAAATCTCACTCCACCAGGGCAGCATTAACGTCAGCAGCAAGGGCTATGGACGTGCCCCTCGACAACATCCTAGCAGCGGCAGGATGGGCCACTGAAAGGATGTTCCGCCGGGTTTTTGAACCATTCTGTTTATAGTTTCCCCCCAGGTTGAGCCGGGTCATTATTGTTTTCGTTTTGCATTAAAGCATCAATTTTGTTACCTAACTATGTTATGTCTGAATGCTTTAACATTTTTTCTCACTCATCCATGGTCAATCCATTCAGTGTGTGACACCTGGAATCGAACGTGACTGAAGTAAAATAGTAAGATTAAACGAGAACTTACCAGTTTGAAGTTTGATCTTGATTTTATGAGGAGTTACGATGAGCGATTACGTGCCCACCATTCCCAACCCACATATTATCAGGTCATCTGGTAGCTCTAGTTTCTCCAAATCTTACTTTCTTTAGGTCAACTTCTTTTTGACTGTGATTCCACACCGCTGCTTTGAAGATTGACGCGCAAGACGACTGATGGCCTTCTTCACGTAATCGCTCATCGTAACTCCTCACAAAATCAAGATCAAACTTCAAACTGGTAAGTTCCCATTTAATCGTACTATTTCATACCCTTTTCTCCAGTATTCCTCAAAATCCATCTTAAACAGGAATTAGCAACTTTAATATGAACATTGCTGTTTTCCTGGAATTCTGAGCAAGACACATTGTACTGGGGAAACTCGGGAAGCATCTGGGGAGGGATAGAACAGGCAACAGGTTTTGGTTCAGAACACTTCTTCAGACTGATCATGCAAATGTTCAGGCAAGCAAAACATCTCCATTCCTCTTGGAACAGGAGATAAAACTTGGCACAAACATAATTCAGTTTAAAAAGATGTACAAAAACTCTTTTTTTAAAGGATGTTGGGATGAGGATAGGTGATTTTGAGTGGGATATTTGTTATACTGATTGTATTGGGAAGGGTGATTATAGGGTGATGGGCTGTATATATGACTAAGAGATACTGTATAGTATATGAGGGTTTTTTTGTTTGTTTTTTTTTTCTCTCATTTTTTGTATGGCTTTGTAAATATTTGATTAGTGAGTAAATGTAAATAATTTGGTGTACATATGGAAATAGGTGTTTATAGCTGCTAAATTTGTATAAGATAATTATAAACAGTTGAATAAGGGGTCGGGATTAATAAGCTCTGGCTTCTTCCTGCTCCTTTTTGGACACATATGATTTCATTTATTTATAAATATTGTTTACGACACTTTATTAATATTCTTGTTTTTTTTGTATGCTGTTTCACACTTGCTGTTCGAAATAAAGAATTAAATAAAAAATAAAAATAATAATAATAAAAAAATAAAAACTGATTATAAGTTTCCTGGTGTTTGGTATTTGTGTCTGGCTCTTCCATTAAACACGCTCGCCAGGGATAACCAGTGTCATAGGGAGCTATTAAACAGAATTTGCTGTACATTAATATATGAAAATCAATACTGTCCGGGGATATTATTCCTTTTCTGCACCCCTGAGTGAGAATGATGATTGCTTCTTCATGAGGGAATAAAAGCGTTGTGGAAGTAAATGATGAATTTTTAGCCAATATTTTTCATCCCTTCAAATTATATAATACTGTTCCAAGTGAAAGGCAACTATATTTATCAAACTAAAATTCTAATGCTTTTAAAATATATATAAATAGTTTAAAGCACAATGTGATATTCATTGAAAATCCAAAGAAAAACATCTTAAGTATCTAAAGTAAAACCAGAAAATGCTGGAAATAATCACCATTTAGCATTGTCCCCATTTCAGGAGATAAATGAGCTATTAACATTAATTACAAACCTACTGACTCCCACAGTCAAATATTTTAACTATTCTTTATCCCACCCTGCTTCCTGTATGGACCCTTTTCCATTCTCGTAGTTTTTCAGTGTCCATCGATCATGGCACTTCCTATACAAGGGCATTCATAATGTCATAAGGAATAGGAGTAGAATTAGGCCATTAGGCCCATCAAGTACCTGTACTAATGAAGAATCTATCTCTGCCTTAAAAATATCCATAGAGTTAGCTTCCACAGGCTTCTGTGGTAAAGAATTCCACAGATCACCACTCTCTGACTAAAGAAATATCTCCTCATCTCCTTCCTATAAGAACGCACTTTAATTCTGAGGCTAAGACTTCTAGTCCTAGACTTTTCCACTAGTGGAAACATCATCCAGAGAGACAAACAATCTTTGCAGGTGAATTAGTGATTTAGATGCACTTTAGACTTTACACTTTAGAGATACATGCAAAAACAGGCCCTTCAGCCCATAGCGACCGGCGATCACCCCAGACACTAATCTACACATGCTAGGGCCTATTGTTTTACAACGTAACAAAGCCAATTAACCTTCAAACCTTTGGAATGTGGGGGGAAACCAGAGCATCCGGAGAACGCCCACGCGGTCACAGAGAGAACATACAAACACCAACTCTGCCATGCACTACCGCGCCGCCACTTCCAATCTACTGTACTGCATTCAGTGTTCACTCTATGTCTTCCTCTACATTGGAGAAAGCACATGCACATTGGATGACCGGTTTACAGCCCACCCACGGTCAGACCGCGGAGGAGACTCTGGGCTTCCTGCTTGTTAATTTAATTCCACATCCCAATCCCACTCCGACCTGGGGAAGTCACTGCACCCGACAAATCATGCCTCATCACCTTATAAAACCTTTGCTAACACAGACTCTAGAATTCAGTGCGTTGGGATTGTATGTGGAGGGAAATGGACAGTTAACATTTTGGTTCAAGAACCTTAATCTAGACTGGATCAAATCTAGATGAAGGATCTCAACCTGAAACATGGACTGTCCATTTCCCTGCACAGATGGCTCCTAACCCATTGTGTTACTCCAACTGTTCTTTTTTATATGCATAGCTGCATTGTTGTAACACATTTAAATTTATTTTGCCCAATATTTTATATTGAGAAAGCAAAAAAAATCATCATTGTGTATTGTCTGAGTTCCATGATTCAAGAGCCGAAGATCTCCCCAGTGTGTTTTTGCAGTGAAATTATCGATTACTTCCTCATAAATGGATTTGTGACTCAGTCCCAGATGAAATCCAGCAAAATTGCTTATTTGTGATTTAAACCTTTTCTTATTTATATATTATATTTAACTTTGTTTATATGGATATTGTTTAATGATTTATATGCCAACATTAAACCTGCTCTAATAAATCACGAATAATATAACCAAAAGTTACAAAGTGCTGAAGTAACTCAGCAGGTCAGGCAGCATACCTGGAGAATCTATAGTCTGAGGAAGGCTCTTGCCCTGAAAAGTCATCCATTTATCTTCCCTGGAGAGGTTGCCTGACCCGTTGTGTTACTCCAGCATTTTGGGTCTTTTCCTGTGGACCAGCATCTGCAATTCTTTGTTTCTACAGAAATAATAAATCCTTAGTCCCGTCAAAAGGAAGGCCTTAACAGCACATCAAAGAGCAAGAAATGTATTTTTTATATATTACTCACTTCTTTAAGGATCAACAAACTCTGCAAAATTATCTGTGCAAAATATTTGATTTGAAAGTGACTGGGACAAAAATCGGTTGCTTGCTTAACAACATTGTGCATCATGATTAGGTTTTTGGTTGCATGTCACTGGTAATAGTAAGATTAAATGAGAACTTACCAGTTTGAAGTTTGATCTTGATTTTATGAGTTACGTTGGTGATTGCGTGAAGAAGACCCGTCAGGCCGCATGCGCGTCAATCTTCAAAGCAAATACCAGATGATCTTTTATGAGAGAGGGTTGGGCGTGGCGGACACGCAATCACCAACGTAACTCATCATGGAAATTTTTTTTAACTATTTAGTTGACCATCCTGCGGTTGCGAGGATATGGTCATTGGGCATGTCCATTGCTCTGGCCGCTGACGTTGATGCTGACCTGGTGGAATAAGATATACAATTGTCAGTGTTAATACCTGCATAACCCAGAACCGACCTTCCTTTGTGTAGTTGTTTGTTGATTAATAAACAATGCTGATTCCACACTTCTTAGGATTCTGGTGGGCTTGATAACATAGACGTGAGACCGTAGGGAATCCGAAAAATGATCTTAAATCATGCCACCCCTGGTATGCTCTGCTTGTGAATGTAAAATGTAATGGTACCTACAGCCAATTCCATCCTATCTAGCCACAGCGTTTGCAATGTATGCTGTCGTTGTGCTGATATTAGTGTCATGACTAAGGATGTAGCTGGAACCCTTTGGTGAAGTAATGTTCACACATTTTCAATGACATTATGCACATTTTCAATGTTGCATAATCTTGTAATGGGAGAACTTGTGTCAAGATCTTTTTAACAACTCGATATCCGGGTAGAACCCAACAGAGTAGTTCCCTTTTGTTGCAGCTGTAGTGTTTTTATAACTGAATAATTGTCATATACCATTTAAGAATGAACTTGAAAATGTCAGTAATCTGTACCGTATTAAAAATAACATTAACATTTAAACAAAATCACTTCTGATCCTCCTCAATAGGAATGTACTGCTTTTTTGGATGCTATCCCTGCACTCTGCAGTGATCACATTCATGGCTTGATGTGACGGCCTGAGGCATAAGTCAATCCATTCAAAATGTGTAAGT
The DNA here is from genome assembly GCA_035221665.1 of Okamejei kenojei. Taxonomy (NCBI): domain Eukaryota; kingdom Metazoa; phylum Chordata; class Chondrichthyes; order Rajiformes; family Rajidae; genus Okamejei; species Okamejei kenojei. The sequence goes on along the minus strand of CM069149.1, from coordinate 13,623,761 downwards.
CAATAATTGTTTTATTGTGCAAAAGCCGGTCTCCTGAACCACAGTTTGAACCAGCAAGTTTTTGTTTTTTGGAATAACCGAATACCGTTGTACCATTTTGCCTGATGAAGCAGGTAATATGGCTGCTTAGCCAGTCCGACAGTACGAACCCAAGCGAGGTCTTGCTGACTGTTTTAAGACCCAGCTAATGAGGCAAAAATGGAGGAAAACATAAAAGAACATTCCTCCCTTTGTAACGAGAATGTATTTCTCTGCACTCTTTTGCCACATATTTTTGCAATCAGTGAATAAACATGCACCAACATGTCGATATTCGATGTAGTATTGAACCATGCTTTCAGAATACTTTGAGATCCAATACCTATTCTGTGTTGTCATCGAATTAAACTGGATGATACACCAGTGGCAAAGGAGATTTAGGTAATTAATACATGATACTTTTACTTGATTACCATGTGACTAACATATGTCACCATCGTAGAGCAGTAACTTGAATTTGAGCATGTAGAATATGTATATTCGCTCAATAGCCCCTTCTCCATGGGGTGTATCTAGTGTATATATTTAGTTGATACCAACAATTGAAGAATTGGTAACTCATGCAATCTCCAATACCTCCAAGTAGAGATGGTATTCGGAAATCTCATCTTAGAGTCCTTAGCATCAGTTTGTAATAACTGAATTCGACCGGCCACACAACTGTAGCGAGTTTCAAGTTCAAGTTCAAATGAGTTATTTTCATGTTCAGCAATGCTTTAAAAAAAATAACTTACATCAGTGTACATCCCATATATTGTATTACAGTCATTGTACCCCTTAATTTTTTTAAGGCTTTAGAAAAGAGAGAAAAGAGTGAGAAATACCAGCAAAGTAAATAGAAGAGTGAAAAAGAGATGTGAAAGTGAAAAAGCCTGTCAGAGGGAAAGGAAACATTTGAAGAGTTAGAGACCGGAGATTAAGAGATAGACCCTGGAGAGGAATAAAAAATAATAGGGGAAAGATAGAGAAAGAAAGAAGAACAGCCAGTTATTTTATTATAAACATCTCGCAAAAGGAATCTACCAACTCGACAGTTTTTCGTCCCCCTTTACCAAGACCCGACATCGGTATTTTTTGAGGTATTCTTGCACCTTATCCTTGTAATAGATTTATAAATGCAGACCATGTCTTATAGAAACAGTCTGATTTTCCTGCTAGTCGGAGTCTCATATCTTCCAAGTGTAGTGTTTCGAACATAGTTGAAATCCACATATTAACTGTTGGTATAGCAGAATTTTTCCAGAATTTTAAGATTAGCTTTTTTCCAGTTATTAAGCCATATTCAAATAGAGTCTTTTGAAACACATTTAACTTAGGGCTATCTTCTGATATCCCAAAGATAATCCAGCAATGCTGAATACTGTTTTTTCATCATTGTGACTGAGGTAGCTTCAGTTGACAATAGCATAATGTTGTTAACAATGGTCTAATTGTCCTTTGAGAAGTTGCTACTTACACAATATCAGTTCCTTGATTTGCTCGGCTGAAACACAGCTGCTATATTGCCAATTACTCTTGATGAAAATAAAACTCAATTTTATAACAGATTGCTATTAACTCCAATCTCTTGCCACAGGGTGGAGTCAAGGCTAATAATAATTAAAGGTAAATGACCAATGAACAGTTTATCCCATTCTGCAAAGCTTTACTGTTATTAGTACAGTTAATTGTCTTTGATAACCTCTGTAATGGGATTTGCATAGCATGGAAATTTGACCCTTATGAATTTGTTGTTAGTCAGGAAAAATAAGTTTTCATATTCGGAAGTTCATATGCCCGACACTCTTCATTCTTCATAATAACATGCCACTCCTGCCTTATTCCATGGGTGGTTTGCATGGGAACCTTTGCCCAATTTCCAAACCTTAACTTTTAAAAAATAACCCTGGCCATGATCCAAACTTGCATGGAATGCTACGACTGTGCCTCAACCAGATGTTTTTACCCTTTGTGTGTTTGTACAAAACAAATGTAAATATTACAACTTGTGAACGGTGCACTATATTTTGGAAGTGCTAGACCCACTTTGTTGAGTAGGGTTGGTAAGGTGCATGGAATATCTGAGCTATCATGCTGCACCCAGCTCCAGTGAACCGCTTACTGCCGATGAGCGCCTGGGGTGCGTTCTGAAACGATGACTTTTGCCCGCCATTGGCCTAATTGATTCGTCTGCCAGGTTTTCTTCCCCTGTTGAATAGGCCTACCTGAATGACAGATTCAGCGGCTGGCTCTCACATCCCCCTGTGGGCGCTGTTCACTGCTGGCACATATGTGCTTTAGTATGTTCTATTGACTTCTTTAGAGCCTGGAGTCAGTTATATCGTGACCTTTTGCTCTTCCCTCCTCGGAGAGGGTAATTTGTAGGCAGCCCTAAACAGGCACTGCCGCAGGCTGTGGGATACCAATACTGATAAGAACCCATTGGACCTAACCCAAATAGAATATTCTGCTGGGATGGCAACTTTGTTGTCAGGAAAAAGGTTCCTCTGACACGTGCCCTTCATCCCTTGGGGTATGCCCCACAGCCATACCCTGAGACTCAGTGTCAGCAGGATACTGACCCGTCTTGGTCTCTGCCTCCAAGATGGAGACCAATAGCAGCTCTGTAACTGGAGCTGCTGGTGCGACCTGCGGAGGTGGAACTACTGTCTCACCCTACCATCAGAGTCGGTGTCCAAACTAATCCTCATCTATGAAGGTACTATCAAACAGTTCTCTACCAGATACTGCTGGCGCCTTTTTTTGTGTATGATGGCGCTGACACTCCTCCTGTTGGCGTGTGCCCTGCTCTAGCACTGTATGTAACAGCTGCTGTATTTGGGATAGTCGTTTCAAATGCACTATCCAGCCCCGGTGAGGAATTTATCCCCCGACTCCGTGGGCCTTGCTATCCAGCCCTGGTGGAGAATCATCTCCCGACTCCATGGGAGTATCAGATTATGTGTGAACTTGAGCAACCCTGTCCCAGGCGTTGTTGGCGCCGCCTTTCATAAAGGCCGGCACTTTTTGACATGAAACAGCCCTGTACCAGGTGCTGCTAGCACGGCTCTCTCATAGGCCGGTAATGTCACACATGAAGCAGCTCTGTCAGGCACTGCTGGCGCGGCCTGTCCCATAGGCCCGCACTATTACAGTGTAAGCTCACTAAATCAACATTTTTAGTGTACAGCTTTACCTGTGAAGGGTTAAAACAATTCACAACAACTTGTGCTGAACAATAAGGATTACATTGTCAGAGACATATAACAATAACATTTTATGACTATAACTTTGCCTTTAGCTTTTCACTTAAGAAAAACACTATAACATACATAAATTTATATTATTAAGAGAAACCCTTTGTAGTCCGACTCACCCGAGTCCAAATAGGGCTGAATGAGTCCCATTTAATTCCTTGTCTGGGGACCAACATCTGTGAACCACTGACCCCACTGTCAGTGACTCTAGCGTTACTTCCTTGCTGTTCCAACGGCATCCCCACAGGCTGGGAGCTGTTGACTGCACTGTCAGCGACTCTGGCTTGAATTTCTTGCCGTTTCACGGCATCCCCACAGGCTGGGAGCCGCTTGACTGCACTGTCAGTGACTCTTGGCTTGAATTTCTTACCGTTTCAGGGCATCCCCGCAGACTTGGGAGCCGCTGACTGCCTTGTTTATGGCTCCTTATCTCGCAACCCGATCTATTTGCCGGTTATCCGCTCCCGCGGTCGGACTGGGTTTCCCCTCAGTCCATAACCGGCACACTCGTCGGGCTGCGAAACTGGCAGGAAAACCTCTGTGAAAATAGGCTCCTGCCTGAAAAAACCTGGTAAGTAAAAACAAACTTACCTCTAGGTTTAACTTACCGCTGGCAGGAGCTCTGTCCTGCCAGTCTGGTGCTTACACCAGTACGGCTGACGTACTGACATGCATGCGGCCTGACGGGTCTTCTTCACGGAATCACTCACGTGACTACGAAGTAAAATAGTAAGATTAAACGAGAACTTACCTGTTCGAAGTTTGATCTTTATTTTATGAGGAGTAACGATGAGGGATTACGTGAAGAAGGCCCGCCTGGCGCTGGAACGGCATACTTCAAAGCAGCGGCATGAAACACAGAACACAATAGCCGGAGTAAGATAGTAAGGCTCATCATAGATTTAGAACTACCAGATGATCATTCATTTTATGAGGGTGTGGAGTGGAGGGCACGTAATCCCTCATCGTTACTCCTCATAAAATAAAGATCAAACTTCGAACAGGTAAGTTCTCGTTTAATCTTACTATTTTACTTCGGAGTCACGTGAGTGACTACGTGAAGAGTTTGAAGCTTTCTGTGTTTTTCATGTCGTAGAATTCTTCCATACGACAGTCCGGCTAGGTCAACACATACATGAGAATACAAGACTAGTTTTAGTTCTTTCCATAAATTTTTTTAATGATAAAAGAACATATAATAACCCTCTTTATACCCGAGGGAACCATTACAAAGTGATAAAAGATATAAGTGATAACATAATTGATCATATTAATCAATAGTGAAACAAAGCAGGTGACTATAGTGAACCCAACACCGCGTGTCCAAAGCCTGTCATTGTGTGAACAGGTTTATTGTAGAACTTTGAAAAAGTTTCTTCTTTACTCCATCCTGCGGTTTCTAAAATATGCTCGAGCGGTACGTCCTGCACCTTCGCCGCGGATGTAGCTGCTGCCCTGGTGGAGTGAGATTTGAACACATCAGTGTCTACTCCTGCTAAAAGTAACACCTGTTTTAACCACCTTGAGATTGTTTGTACTGAAGCTTTTGTGTGTGGTTTCTTATGCGTAATCATTAACGTTTTTTCATTACCTCGAAGAGTTTTGGTAATTTTTATATATTGGTTCAAATGTCTAACTACACACAATGTTGGATCAATAGGATAAGCTTGAAAGGTTACCTTTGCTCCAGTTCTTCCTGGTCTGCTTTGTTTGATCAGATCGTAAACATAGAACACAATGTTATCTGTAGTCACATGCATACAGTCTAAATGCAACATTTGTAATGTTTGTACCCTTTGAGCTGAAACCAATGACATTAACATTACTAATTTGAATGTTAATCTTTCCAATGACAAACCTTCGATTGGAGTCCATTGCCTAAGTAAAGCAAGTACAATGCTAACATCCCAAATCTCTGTATATCTTGGTTTTGGCGGGTTTTTGTTAAAAATTCCTTTCATAAATCTGGATATTAATGGATGTGATCCAATTGATTTCTGGTCAGAGATTTGTCCTAAATAAGATGATAAGGCACTACGTGCACTATTAACGGCACTGTAACTTAAGTATTGTTCAAAATGCAACTCGGCAAGGAACTCCAATACGTTTGCAATGTTCACAGTATGATAAGATATATTTGACTGTCTGCAAAATCCTTCCTATTTCTTTATATGTGTCATATATTGTCTCTGTGTGCTATCTCGCCATGATGCGGCTATAACATCCATAGTTCTATCCGACAATCCAAGCTCCTGTAGTGGTCTGGTCAAAACCTGCAGATTAACAAATTCATATAAGCATGTAATGGATGAATTTCTTTGGTTACTGGTTTTATCAATAAATCACTGCTGTAGGAATTGACATATATGGTTCTTTAATCATGTTTAACATCAATGGGAACCAAGGTTGTGTTGGCCAATTTGGGATTACCAACAATCTTGTGGCAGAGTCTTGTCCTATTTTCTTCAGACATTGCTGAACCAGAGCAAATGGTGGAAAAGCATAAAAGAACATATTCCCCCAGTGTAATGAAAAAGCATCTACTGCTACTGCGTCTGGGTCTGGTTCCCAAGACACATATTTAGGCAACTGATGATTTAGTCTTGATGCGAACAGATCAATGTCTGGTAACCCATATCGAGTCACAATTTTACTGAAAATTACTGGGTTCAGCATCCATTCTGTGTTATCTTTAAATATCCTTGATCTATTATCTGCCACCACATTGTCTTTACCTGGAATGTAGTTTGCCGAGATCCAAATTTGGTGGTTAATACACCATTGCCATATCTGATTGACCAAACAATCACATGATACCGATCTGACTCCGCCCATGTGATTAATATATGCAACAGCTGTTTTATTGTCTAATTGTATTAGTACATGTAGATTCTTTTTTGTTGAACAATATGCCTTCAGTCCATAAAAAGCACCCAACAATTCTAAATAGTTAATACCATATGTTTGGAGAAACATTTCCTCTTGGACAGTCCATCTACCTCCACAACTGGAGAATGAATCTGTTGCCCCCCATTCGAGAGCGCTAGCATCTGTTTGTAAAATCACTTCAGGCTGTTGTATCAGAATGTTTCTAGCAGCTTGTGGGACATTTTCAATCCACCATTGTAATTCCAATAAAGCTTCTTTTGTTAATTGCATAGGCCTATTAAAATGGCCTGCTCTCTTTTTTAGAGCTCTTATTTTGTCCCTTTGAAGGTTTTGGTAATGTAATGGACCAAATTCCACTGCAGGAAATGCTGCTACTAGCTTACCAATAACCTTTGCTACTTCTCGGATGGAGGGATAAGGTTTGTGAATGAGACCCCTACAAATCACCAAAATATCATCAATCTTATCTGTTGGTAAAGTTACTAACATAGTAACTGAGTTAATTACAAACCCCAAATAGTTAATTGACTGTGCTGGCTGCAGCTGGGACTTAATTGGATGGATCAAGAAACCTAACTTTTGAAATAAAGCTTTAGTTGCTGAAACTGATTTTCCAGCTGATTCCTGATTGTCATTGATGATTAAAATGTCATCGAGATAAGCCATAACGATGTGTTTTTGTGCTCTTAATTGTGCTAAAACTGGTTTCAACAGCTTTGTAAAGAGCCTGGGAGCTGAACTTAACCCATTTGGTAAAGCTCTGAATTGCCACAGCTGTCCCAGCCAATTAAATTTTAAATACCTTCGAAAGAACTGATGTATTGATACAGAATAATAAGCGTCCTTTAAATCAATTGTAGCCATATAACAATCTGTGATATCAAACGTTTCCATTTTAAAATGTTTGTATTCGACAAATTTATTAAGATTTGTAAGGTCCAGAATAATTCTGCAACCACCATCTTTTTTATCTCTTGGAAATATATTTGACACAAATTGATGCTCGTGTTCAACAGTTTTTTCAATAACACCTTTTTTAAACAATTTGTCAATTTCCCCATTTATTTCTGCCTTTTCCTTTGCAGAAAACATGAAACCATAAGCAGGTTTATTTTGTACTGGAGAGTTAACACCTTCTTTAAATGTAATAGTAGCTCCTGAAACTGTTTGTAAAATATACCGATCAGATGTGATGGTAAGCCATTCATCATAAAACATTTGTAATCTCCCTCCAACTGGAGATTTGTCCACAGTTTCTTTAAACATAGAATAAATCTTTTGTACCTCTCCATATGAACGTGGTGGTCTCCTTCTCCCCGTATACGGGTAAACATTAGGCTGTGTCGGATGATAATATTTTCTTATCATATTCCTGCCTCTGTTTCCAAAATCAAATCCCCTTCTTGGCGAAAAATACCTTCTTTGTCCAAAGACAAAAGGTCTCGTGTGGCTAATAGATTTAGCCTCTTCATCCATATCTTTTATTTGTTTAGGCAGGTTTTCTCCAAATAGATAACCAGGAGCTTGAACACCACTTGCTCGACACAGACTTGCAAACCTTGGATGAAATATGGGCCGAATCGCAATCTTTCTCATACAATTAATTTCATAGAAGGAATTGCATAATAAGCCCAAAGTATCTTTTTGAATTTTATCCATCTCCAACCCCTCCATTTGTCTTCCATAAGCAGTAATGGCAGCAGAAATTAATTTGAGGATTCTTTGAAATCTCATTTCTTGTCCTCTCATGCCTGGGGTCATAGATGTCCATATAGACGGATTAACCGTAGGTACCTTCAATGAGGTGCAATTATCCGGTGTTTTATATAATTCTGCTGTTTCAATCATCACAGAATCTTGAAGTTGGTGAGATACCATATAATTAATGCTGGCAGCTAGGTTTTCCTCCATAGCCTCACCACTTCCTTCAGGTATAGCAAAATATTTTGCTATCTCAGGCACATCTGACCTTCTCTTTTTTATTTGTGGTGTGCATTCATAATCCACATCACCACTTGCAGGGTCTGTCTTTTGCAGCCCTGATCCACTTGGAATTATATCCAATGAGACTTCCTCCGCCCTAAATCCTGGGTCCGGAGTTTCAAATTCCCAATTTGGCACATAGCCATATTCTGTATATTCAAGCCCCTCAGGGTCTTTTTGGGAAACTTCTGGGTACTGTGACCCTTGTCTCATTATATTTTGGAGTACTTTCTCCATATGTTCCATTTTTAGCCACATAGCTTTATTATCCAGAGGACTTTCATTGTCAGAGTCATTATCAGAAACCACGGGCCTCACGGATTTCTTTTTACATTTTTTAGGAACATTTCCCTCCGTGGTTAGTATTTCTGGAGAAATTATAATCTCACTAACGGGTGAATCAGCGGCCACCGGTATCGGAACCGGATCCGCACTAATCTCTTGTCCCGTATTTTTAGCTTCACCCCGGGATGATCTTTTTACCCGCGAAATGTTTCTTTGAGATTTCTCCATTTTCTTTTCCATTTATCTGGCTAAATCAGTACGCCAGCGTGACTCTGATTTTTACTTTTACTTTCACTTTTTTGCCGGTTTTACCAGCGTAACGTCTTTTTTAGAACGTCCCCACTTTCCCTTACACTTACCTGCGGGTCCGTTCCGACTGCTGCGAGGAGCTGCGCTCTGCAACTCCTGCTTCTGCCGTCAGCGTCGACGTAATGCCGTTCCAGCGCCAGGCGGGCCTTCTTCACGTAGTCACTCACGTGACTCCGAAGTAAAATTGCAGAATTGAACTGATCTACTTTCAAATCTCATAACTGTTTATGCTGCATATTGTGTCCCCAAGGGCTCTGGAATAATTTACCAACCTTACATGTCATCACTTGAGAGCCTGCTTTTTTGAAAACTGACAATAGTATGTTACTTCCGGAATTGAAGAGTGGAGCATTTATTTTTAAATTTTAGCTCTTAACTTATCTCTGAAGGAGGCAATAGTCCAGGACAGTCCCCTCTCTTCCTACAAAGGTATTAAAACCTGTTTCTGTTGTAATGAAAAATTCCTTATACACAGATTATATAAAGGCTATATAAATGGGCAACACTTCTCTGACACAAGAGTTAAAATCTGTTACATGGGTGCCAAAAAAGAAAGGAAATATATCGCTCCCTAACATTAACATTACCTGGTGCCCAATAAATGAGGACTTCTGCTATAGTGTAGAAATCAACTGCCAATGCTGTTTTATTTACAAATGCTGGTGCAACTCAACAGGTCAGACAGCATCTCAGGAGAAAAGGAACAGGTGACATTTCAAGTCAGAACCTTTCTTCAAACCTTCTTCTAAGATTGTTTTGTTTGCCCACTAAAAGTGTATGAGGCATTGCTTGTGCATATTTTTTGCCAAGAATGCTTTCCTGGATACTTTGAAATATTATGTTGAGCATTACCTATCAATAAAATCAATTAAATGCTTTCAACGTTTTCTCAAAAAATAGTGATTACTCATGAGATGAGTTCAATAGCAACAAATAATTTACTCTCAACCCTAAATGTCACCTATCCGTGTTCTCCAGAGATGCAGTTACTCCATCACTCTACGTCCTTTTGTTGAATTTATTGTTAGCCTTTGGAACAATATCAGCATTCTGACGTACTCTGTCAATCTACTAACACAATAGATACAAAAAATAGTTTCCATGACATATCCAGTCACAACTCTGGGATCCAGCTCACTGAATTCAGTAGCAGGATTTACTGGGTGCTAAACTTAGTGATCTGCAACATTTAGAATGATTGGGTCTCGCACAGAAGTGCATTATTCTCTGCCAAAGTCTTTCACTGTTATACAAGCATTTGAAGCAGGTCCTGCTGTAGTCTTTAGACTATTGTCTCCAGAATTTTCATATTACCAGAGTCCATATATTTATGTTGAAGAGTAGCTGTACAAGAAGGTCTCTTAAACAGCATGTCCCAATCAGGCAACATTGTCCAACTGAGAAAAATGAAATATGCAGTTGCCAACACCTGAAAATCCTTCTCTAAATTGTCTACTATCCTGATTTAGAAATATGCATCTTTCATTTATTGTTGCTGTTGCAAAAGTCTTCTAACATCATTGTGAAAGTACTTTCACTGCACATACTGTAGAGATTCATATGGCTGCACAGAGTGGTGGCTTCAGCCTAGTGCGTCACAAGCACAACCCTTCCCATCAATGAAAATATCTACGTGGTATGCTGCCTCAAGGAGGCGGCATCTATCATCAAGGATCCACTCCATCCGGGTCATGCCTTCTTCCCATTGATACAGTCGGGCAGGAGGTAAAAAGACTGAAGCCACACAACACTTTCCTACAACCATCACGTTCTTGGACTGACCAGCACAACCTTAATCCCACCTCAGCGACAGAACACTATGGACCATACTTGCTCTACATGGAGTAGCTCTGAATAGAAGGAATGGGTGACCTTTCCGGTTGAGACCCTTCTTCGGACCCGTAACGTCATCCATTCCTTCAATCAAGAGATGCTGCCTGTCCCGCTGAGTTACTCCAGCATTTTGTATCTATCTGCAGGGTAAACCAACATTTGCAGTTCCTTCCTACACATCTCTTCCTCTACTATTGGCTTGTTTTCTAATTGTGGATTTTTGCGCTAACGTCTTCTTATTTTGCATAGTCTTTTTCCCTTCATTGTCTTGTAGAATTCATGTGTAATATATGTTTTTCTGCATTGTTTGAGTCCATGTACCTGTGATGTGGCGGTTAGCAAGATTTTCATTGTACCTGTCCCTCGACGTACTAATGTTGATGGCAATAAACCTGATTTGAATTGGAGACACAAGGAACTGCAAATGCTGAAATCTTGAGTAAAACATACAGTGGCTTGCAAAAGTATTCATACCCCTTGAATTTTTCCACATTTTGTCACGTTACAACCACAAACGTAAATGTATTTTATTGGGATTTTATGTGATAGACCAACACAAAGTGGTGCATAATTGTGAAGTGGAAGGAAAATGATACAGGGTTTCCAAATTTTATTACAAATAAAAAACTGAAAAGTATGGCGTGCAAAAGTATTCAGCCCCGCTGAGTCAATACTTTGTAGAACCACCTTTCGCTGCAATTACAGCTGTAAGTCTTTTGGGGTATGTCTCTACCAGCTTTGCACATCTAGAGACTGAAAAATTTGCCCATTCTTCTTTGCAAAATAGCTCAAGCTCAGTCAGATTGGATGGAGAGCATTTGTGAACAGCGATTTTCAAGTCTTGCCAGAGATTCTCAATTGGATTTGGGTCTGGACTTTGACTGGGCCATTCTAACACATGAATATGCTTTGATCTAAACCATTCCATTGTAGCTCTGGCTGTATGTTTAGGGTCATTGTCCTGCTGGAAGGTGAACCTCTGCCCCAGTCTCAAGTCTTTTGCAGACTCTAACAGGTTTTCTTCCAAAATTGCCCTGTATTTGGCTCCATCCATCTTTCCATCAACTCTGACCAGCTTCCCTGTCCCTGCTGAAGAAAAGCATCCCCACAGCATGATGCTGCCACCACCATGTTTCACAGTGGGGATGGTGTGTTCAGGGTGATGTGCAGTGTTAGTTTCCCGCTACACATAACGTTTTGCATTTAGGCTAAAAACTTCAATTTTGGTCTCATCAGACCAGAACACCTTCCTCCACATGTTTTCTGTGTCCCCCAAATAGCTTGTGGCAATTTGAAAACGGGACTCCTTATGGCTTTGTTTCAACAATGGCTTTCTTCTTGCCACTCTTCCATAAAGACCTGATTTGTGGAGCACACGGCTAATAGTTGTCCTGTGGACAGATTCTCCCACCTGAGCTGTGGATCTCTGCAGCTCCTCCAGAGTTACCATGGGCCTCTTGGCTGCTTCTCTGATCAATGCTCTCCTTGCCCGGCCTGTCAGTTTAGGTGGACGACCATGTCTTGGTAGGTTTGCAGTTGTGCCATACTCTTTCCATTTTCGGATGATGGATTGAACAGTGCTCCGTGAGATGTTCAAAGCTTGGGATATTTTTTTATAACCTAACCCTGCTTTAAACTTCTCCACACCTTTATCCCTGACCTGTCTGGTGTGTTCCTTGGGCTTCATGATGCTGTTTATTCACTAATGTTCTCTAACAAACCTCTGAGGCTTTCACAGAATGGCTATATTTATACTGAGATTAGATTACACACAAGTGTAAATTACACTAATTTACTAATTAGGTGACTTATGAAGGCAATTGGTTTGACTGGATTTTATTTAGGAGTATCAGAGTAAAGGGGGCTGAATACTTTTGCACGCCACACTTTTCAGTTTTTTATTTGTAATAAAATTTGAAAACCATGTATCATTTTCCTTCCACTTCACAATTATGCGCCACTTTGTGTTGGTCTATCACATAAAATCTCAATAAAATACATTTACGTTTGTGGTTGTTACGTGACAAAATGTGGAAAAGTTCAAGGGGTATGAATACTTTTGCAAGCCACTGTAAATGGCTGGAGTAACTCAATGGGTCAGACAGCATCCCTGGAGGACATGGATAGACAACGTTGGCTTGGCACTTTTCTTCAGACTGATTATAGTAGATGGAGAAAGCTGGAAAATAAGTGGCTTGACTGGACTTGCCTTGAAAATTGTGATTTTAGGGATGGTCAGAAATGTTGACCTCGCCAGCAATTCCCATTCATGAAGGAAAATCTCTAATGTTTGTCCCTGAGCACGTCCATCCCTTTTTTGATGGTGGGGTATCCCATCTCAGTCTCCTCCTCGAAACCTAAAAAATTCTTGTTGTGTCCTTAACTCTCTTCTCAACCCACAGATTTTATAAATGACCTCTATGGATCACAAGCCAGGCGTCTCTTCGTGTGTGCTGGTCACAGACCTGATTTTACAATCACTCCATTCAATTGAAATCATGTATTGTCTTTCCACTGACCGTTTAGCACGCAACAAAAGCTTTTCACTGTACCTTGGTACACATGACAATAAACTAAACTAAACTAAATTAAACCAAACTAAACTAAACTAGTCTGACGCCTAATTGCTGCTAATTACAGATGTTAAAGGTAGTGAAGCATTATTATATTTATGCGGAGTACAATAGTGACCATATAACTGCAAACATGAATCAACAAATTACAAATCCAAATCCCTCCGTGGATGTTCAAACATAGATTTTTTTTCAGAAGATTGTTACCCAGTACTAGCTTAATATACCTATTGTAGTTATTGCACAATAAATCTTTCTGTGCAATTGATTAAGCAACAGAAGATGATGTGGATTATGCCGGGAAAAATCTTTTGAACTGCTCAGAAAACAAATACAGGATTGTGCTGCATTGCCCTCTATTGGAAGCTGAAAGATAAGGAATTCAACTCTGAACAACTTTGAGATAGTCATTTCAAAGGAGGGCCTGGTGGATTGCTGATGAAGTTCTTATATGCGCAAAAACAAAGATACAGAACAAAAGCAGGACATTTCAGACCAATTGGGGTGATAGAACGAATATAGCTGCTGTTTCACGGCACCAGAGACCCAGATTTGATCCTGCCCTTGGGAGTTGTATGTATGGAGTTTGTACCTTCTCCCTGTGACAGTGTGGCTTTCTACTGTATACCCCAGTTTCCTTACCTAAGACATGCGAGTTTGTAGGTTAAATGGTCATTATTGATTGCCGCTGAGAATGTAGGGATTGGATGTGAAAGTGGGATTACATAGAATTAGAATGAACGGTTGATTGATGGTCAGTTGGGAGTCAGTGGGCCGAAAGGCCTGATTCCATTTGGTATTTTTCGATCATTCAATCAATTAACAATAATGGAAACTTTACTCAAAGATGAGAACGAACCAAGGAATCCAGACATTCAATCTAATCCAATTTGATTCAGCCCGCTTATAAATCACTGCAAAAAGTCCAGCAAAGTGCACCTTCATGCCAATATTAAGATGTAAACTTAATGGTCAGGAACCAGCATGTGGATAGTAGTTTTGCTTGCTCTGGGCCAAACTGTAAAACAAAATTGTGTCTTCTCTCGCTGTTAGTTCAATTTTATGATGTTGCACCAAAGGTAACAGAGCATCCAGAACCATGAAAAAAATGCGGCTAACAGACCAATCGGGAGATCGGGTTGGTCCAGGTGGATTAAGCGAAGGTGTTCGCGAAATGATCGCCCTGTCTACGTTTGATCTCGCCGACTAATAAGAGTCCACATCTTGAACAATGGATACAGTAGATGTGGTTGGGGGAGGTGTAAGTGAACCTCTGCCTAACCTAAAAGGACTGTCCCTGTTGTGACAAGATGAGGCATTTCATACCTGAACATCCGAGATGTCCTCATTCTTTAGGGAACGGCGGTTCCCCTCTTCCACCATAGATAGAAGAGGTGGAAGAGATAGAAGAGACCATAAAAAGACGCAAAGCTGCGTGACGCCTTCAGCGACCCTGCAGGCGGGTCCCAGCCGCAGTTCACTTGGTCGAGATCGGACGGTTTAGCCCGATCTCGAATAGACTTCGTCTTCACGACGAAGGCCGTCACGGTGAGACACACTGACCTCACGCCAGTGTTCTTCTCCGACCACTGCCTCCTTCAGGCTTCCTGTCACCTACGGGAGGACCGGAAGGCAGGCAGAGGGACGTGGAAGTTAAACACGAAACTGTTGACCCCAGAGAATGTCGAGGAGCTAAAGAGGGACTACGCATGTTGGAGAACGGTGAGGCCCCTCTTTGACTCCCCCACACTCTGGTGGGAAGAAACCAAGGAGAACATTAAGAGGTTCTTCATAATTAAAGGGGTTCAGAAAGCAAGACAGAGTCAGAGGGAATTGTGCCAACTCCAGACAGATTTGCAGCAACTGCTCCTTCTGCAGTCGAGTGGGGTGGATGTGAGGGAGGAACTTAGAGAGTTGAAGGACCGGCAAGCTCAGCTCTTCACCTCTGAATCCTCCAAGATCATCTTCCGATCTAGGGTCCGCCATGTGGAGCAGGATGAGACGTGCTCACGTTTCTTCTTCCACAAGGTTCACAGGGGGAGCTCTGTGATGAACAGCCTTAGGGAGGAGGACGGCACGGTAGCATCCTCACAGACAGACATGCTGAGGATCTGCAAATCCTTTTACACAGATTTGTATGACCAAAAGACCACAGACAGTACCTCCTCCCAGAACTTCCTGTCCTCAATCACGGAGGTCTTGGAGGACAGCAAGCGGGAGAGTCTGGACCACCAATGACCCTAGAGGAGCTGACTGGCTCCATCCGTTCCTTTGACTCGAATAAAACTCCCGGAAGCGATGGCTTACCGGCCGAGTTGTATTTGGCTCTGTGGGACTGGATGGGCTCGGACCTGCTAGAAGTATACAACGACATGCTTCTGGCTGGTAGTATGTCAGACTCCATGAGGAAGGGCAACATCACCCTAATCTACAAGCAGAAGGGGGAGATGAAGGACATAAAGAATTGGAGACCCATAACACTCTTGAATGTAGACTACAAGATCCTGTCTACCTGTCCCCGGTGTTGAGAAGGATGGGCCTGGCGCAGGTGCCACGCAATGTGCCAGTCAGCTGGACATTGCCGCCCCATCTGTCGTCGGTGGAAGGGTTCTTCCGGACCAACACCTTTGACCACATGTCCATCGGGCAGTGGTCAGCACAGAATGTCCTGCAGGCACTGCAGGGAAAGGACTCTATGGACCCGGTGGCGTGGTTCCCTGAGCAGACTGCCCAGCTTGTCTGGCAAAATGCCTCATCGCCAGAACTCACCAACAAGCACCAAGACCTGGCTTGGCTGGCGGTGAGGGGGGGCCCTCCCAGTCAGATCCTTCCTGCACCGTCGGAACCTCACTACCAGCGCACGCTGCCCTCGGGACGGCTGCTATGGAGAGGAGACGGTTGCCCACCTCTTTACAGAGTGTGGGTTTGCTAAAAGAGTCTGGGGAAAAATGCAAGGGTCCCTGGTACGCTTTATCCCGAACAGCTCCGTCACAGAGGACTCGGTGATTTACGGACTGTTCCCAGGGACACATTCAGAGGCTGACATCGAGTGCTGCTGGAGGGTCATCAACTCGGTAAAAGACGCCCTTTGGTCTGCCCGAGCACTGTTCACCACCCAGCAGAGCGAGATGTCCGTCAGGGAATGTTGCCGACTGGCCCGCTGCAGACTGCAGGAGTACGTGCTGAGGGACGCACTGAAGCTCGGTGCAGCCAACGCCAAGACTCGGTGGGAGAGGGCCACAGTCTAACGCCCTTCCGCTGCTGGACATGGGGGGTACGGTATGGTGGAGACGCCCCTCAATATAAGGGAAGGTATTCCACGCCACTGTGGCACGAGTGGGGGACTGATTTGTGGAAATTTGGGGGAAAGAAATGTCTAACTCTTCCACCATAGATGAGGCCCTCACACGTGTCTCCTCGGTACCCCGCAGCTATACCCTGCTTCCCCTCCCGCTAGTCGAAATTGGGACAGAGTCCCCCTAGTCCTTACCTTTCACCCCATCAGCTGTCCCATACAACACATAATTCTCTGACATTTTCACCATCTCCAACGGGATCCCACCACAATTCTTAACATCTCCACCCCTTTCTGCCTTCCACAGAGACCATTCCCTCTGCAACTCTCTGGTTAATTCATCCCTTCCCACCCAAACCACACCTCCCCAGGTACTTCCCCTGCAACCGCAGGAGATGCAACACCTGCTCCCTCAACTGTGTCCAGGGACTCCGACAGTCCTTTCAGGTTAGGCAGAGGTTCGCTTGCACCTCCTCCAAACTCATCTACTGTAAGCAATGTGAGCAACACCGCAAGCTGGAGGAACAGCACCTCATATTCCGCTTGGGGAGTCTGCATCCTTTGGGCTTGAATATTGAATTTTCTCAATTCTGTTAACCCTTGCTGTCTCCTCCCCTTCCCACCTCTCCCTCAGCCCTCGGGCCCTGGCATTCCCTCTATCTCTATCTCCCTCCCCCACCCCAGTCGCACCAGCTTCTCATTTTCACACCACAAACAGCTTACAATGGCTTGTTCCCTTTATCATCGATACTTTTTTGCATATCTTTCATTCATTGTTCCTTATCTCTCCACATCACCGTCTATATCTCTCGTTTCCCTGATCCCTGACCAGTCTGAAGAAGGGTCTCGACCCGAAACGTCGCCTATCTCCTTCGCTCCTTAGATGCTGCTGCACCCGCTGAGTTTCTCCAGCTTTTTGTGTACCCTCATCTACTGTATCCCTTGTTCAAGATTTGGACTCTTATACATGGGCGAGACCAAACGTAGACTGGGTGATCGTTTGGCTGACTGCCATTGCTCGGTCCACCTGGACCTACGTGATCTCCCGGTTGCTAAACACTTTAATTCCCCTTCCCCTTACACAGACCTTTCTGTCCTAGGCCTCCTCCAATGTCAGAGTAAGGTTAATCGCAAATTTGAGAAACAGGATCTCATATTTAGTTTAGGCAGCTTACAACCCAGTGGTATGAATATTGATTTTTCTAACTTGAAGTAACCCCCACACTCCCTCTCTCTCCATCCCTCCCCCACCCAAGTTGCACCAGGTTCCTGATCTCACCCAGCAAACAGCTAACAATGGCCTGTTTCCTTTGTCATCGTTACTTTTTTGCATATCTTTAATTCATTTGTTCTATATCTCTCTACCTCGCTGTCTTTATCACTCATTTTCCTTTCCCCTGACTAGTATGAGAAGGGTCTCAACAAGAAAAGTCACCCATTCCTCTCTCCAGAGATGCTGCCTGTCCCACTGAGCTACTCCAGCATTTTTTGTCTATCTTCAGAAAATCTGCAAAACAAGATAAAAGGGATATTGTGCATCATTTGAGATTACCCCATTATATCAGTCATACTATGATGTTCTTAACTATCGGCATAAAGAGGAGGTTTCGTGGTTTCAATTTTGGACTGATTTTACAGGCTCCTTATGAACACAATCTCTATGTATCACAAAAATAGACACCAAGTGCTGGAGTAACACAACATGTCCAGCAGCATCTCTGGAAAACATGGATAGGGTGCTTTCCAGTGGGGACCCTTCTTCAGACTTCATTATAATCTGTGCAACGACCCTTCCCTGCTCAACTCCTCTGGGAGTGAGGCCTAAAGCTGTGAATTCAGGCAAACCAATGTCAACAGAGTGCCTCAGTAAAAAGCTCAAAGAGCAACAATCTAACATAAGGTGCAGCTGATTCAACTGAGAGTTCCCAATGAAAGCTGTAGTTTAGTTTACTTTAGTTGAGAGATACAGTGTGGAAACAACCCTCCAGCCCACCGAGTCCACCCCGACCAATGATCACCCATTCACAGTAGCTCTATCCTACACTCTAGGGACAATTTACAGATATCAAATAACCTGTAAACCCACACGTCTTTGGAGTGTGGAAGGAAACCAAAGCACGCGGAGAAAAACCCACGCAGACACAGGGAGAACATACAAACTCCGTACAGACAGCACCCATAGTCAGGATCGAACCTGGGTCTTTGGCACTGTAAGGAAGCAACTCTACTGGTGAGCCACTCTGCCGCTCTGTAGTGTGGCTCGTCCAAATCCTATTTATGTTGGTGCAGGCAGAAGCAGATATTAGATGAAACATTGCATTTTCAGATGTTTTAAAATATTTCACATTTAATTTTAATGTTATTTTTTTTAACTTTCTTATTTCTTTTGGAACTCACCTTGACTAGTTTAATATACATTTTAAATATCTCCAACACAGATGTATTGAAACTGTTTGTCAAGACTTTGACAGACCTGAGTCATCAAATGCAGTCAGGGCATTCTGTCGATGTGGCTTCAGGAAATGGTGCAGTGGCTTACGCTCTGCTCCAAGCTCACACCCCCTCATGGCTCACTAGCAGTCTATGAATAGGGGTCAACACATTAGCTGCTCCACATCAGAGAAAAGTAAATCGGCACAGGGCCGTGGGCAGTGGACTTCCTCTCGGACCACGGAACATGTGTGTTATAAATGCCCCCTTACTTTCCTAATAGGTTTGGATGTTTTCAGTGATTTTCACACATTAATTGAATGCCCAAATGTAAATATACTAAAATGAGGTTGTGTTAAACCTACACCATGGAAGAAACTCTTCATGTTATTGAGGATGATATAACAATTGCTGTAATTGATTGAAAGGACAGGCAATACACTTGCACACAACTCAGCATTTCTCAAAGAAGTAAACGCTCTTTTTTAATCAGTTCAGTTTACTGTCACGTGTACCGAGGTACAGCAAAAAGCTTTTGTTGCGTGCTAACCAGTCAGCGGAAAGGCAATACATGATTACAATCGAGCCATTTACAGTATATAGCGACAGTACATGTTAAGTGAATAATGTGCGACGTAGAAGAAAAATATAGCTGTAAATAGTGAGTATTTACTTGAACTTGGATAATTATAACTGCATTTGGAAAGTTCTCAGAAGATTGGGGGCTCTCTTCTTTAAAGGTAATGCATTTGCTCTTTTAGTGTATATAACTACACATAGCGTGGTGCTGGCTTCATCTCTTAGAAAAATAAAAGAGCTGTTCTTCTCTGGAATGAAGATCTTCCCTGAAATGATAGTGATGCCATATAAACAGCTCACCCATTGTGAGGATCTCATTACGAAGATTGTAGCTGGGAAAGAAGGATGGATTGTGTGAGGGGCTGAGGTTTGTGGCGAGGACAATTTTTTTGCTCAGTAATATAACTGATAATTGCTTTAGAGCTGGCTTTGATCACCATTGTGGCAATTCCATTTTGTTAGAAAACGGCAATAAATAACTCAGTAGCTATACGCTCATCTTGAAAGATCAATCATGTTTAGCTGGGGGTTTAGAGGTTTAAAGTGTCTCTCAACTTTTCCTGTTGGCACAAGGAAAAAAATGCTGTATGCAATTAAAAAAAAAATGGATTAACGACCACATTAAACTGTGCAGCAAAGAATTTGGTACACAGT